>OY856188.1:277518540-277883062 GCA_963693315.1 Diogma glabrata | reverse complement strand
TTTCTCTCTCCCTCTCTCTCTCTCTCTCTCTCTCTCTCTCTTTCTCTCTTTCTCTCTCTCTCTCTCTCTTTTCCAATATCGCCCAGAAACTAATCAGTTTTTTGTACTTCCAATCTCCATTCAATTCGATTATCAGGTACAAATGTTATAGATCTTTAAAAAAAAACCAGAGTTCTGGAGACCCCCATGCCCCTCCAACCCTTTGTCCAATGTATTCAAAAGCTTATAAATTCGTTTTCAAATCTTTTGTTTTAACTTACATCAACGTTTTATGAAAATCGATTTGTAACTGTAGACTATAGTAGGGATAAATCCTTTAAAAAAATAAAAAAAAAACTTTTTAGTCGTAAGTGACAAATCCGCAGAAATATCGGAAGCAGTATTAAAACCTTATATATCAAGTATCAATAAGATTGAAAGCCAGTATTAGAAGTATTGAAGTTTTAAACTTTCAGGTGTTCGGGAGACCCCCGCCATTTTGTCCAATTTTATCCAATTATAGATATGAAGCATTCTTAAATCAACTTTATTGCACACACACTTTTACATAAAATCAATCAAGCGTTTAGGAGGAGTTCAGTCACAAACAACCGAACAGAGGAAATATATATATAAAGATATAAATATACCCGTAAAACAATTTTGGAAAAAATGCATGAAATGTGTACTAATTGTGCATGACACAATATGTCTGTGCACAAAATTTTTTATAACACATGTCATGCACATGATGTGCACCACACCATGCACATGTCGTAAAACGCCTTAGCACATATATGCACAGACATTTTAGACTCATGTGCATCAAATGTGTACTAAAATGTTCACTCACAGGCTCATTAACATAGTTTGCAGCAATGTATACATTTTTCAGACACATGTTGACGGGATGTGCATCACCAGATTTACAGAAAAATCATATTTTGTTCCGGAAATTTTCAGGTTCATTTTAGAAACAAATGCACCACTTGTGCATTTACATGTTCACGATGGGTTTACAAAAGGGACATAAATTTTCTGTATACTTCTTAGAAACATGTTTATGACATAAATTACAAAATATCAAATAAATTCGTTAATAGAAATATCATATCCTTATACTAACCAATGTGTAGTCATAACACAGCTGCTGTTATCATAGTATTTAAGCCGAGGAGCGATAATTAAAGTATATAATTTTGTAAACTATGTATATCTTAAATGGATAGAACTCTAGTGAATTTTAACCAACTGAAATTTATATATTTCGTACACAAGTATATGCGCATTTCGTCTACATGTATATAGGTCACTTCGTAAACATGTTTCATGCGAATTTTATAAACAAATGCACAAATATAAAATTACACGGTGAACATTTGTCTAAAGTAAACATGTTTACATGTATACAAAATGTGCATAAAACATTTTGTTTAAAGTTCTATGCACATTTTGTATACATGTTTACATGATTTAAAAATGTTAAATTAAAATAAATTTGTATGACGTTAGTACTCAAATACATTTATACTTCAACTAAATTTTAAATATACAGTAGAATATTGCCAAAAAAGTACAAATTTAGTCAAAATAAAATGTGCACGAAATGTGCACCTACTCGTGCACCATACACATGATGTTTGTCGGGTATATATATATAAAGATATATATATATATATATATATATATATATATATATATATATATATATATATATATATATATATATATATATATATATATATATATATATATATATATATATATATATATATATATATATACAATATTTGTACAAAAGTATTAAATGTATACCTTTTTTGTCATATGTATTAACTATAAATATAGTTTGAAATTACTTACTTTGCAACTTGTCCGCCAATCATGGTAGTTCCCAATGGAAACCGTTCCATAAAAATCCTCATATAGGGATCCACGCTCAGGTATTCGGCTTTACATAAAATGTCTATAAGAATTAAAATATAAACAATCCAAAATAGGTTTTATTACGTTTAAAAATAGGTAATTTTACCTCCATCTTTTAATATCGGAATTTCCTCTTCAACGAGTTGAAAATCAGATAGTTTTGGTGCTCCGTTGAATTCTTTTGCATAAACAAATCTCTTGGATTTGTCTTTGGTTGCTGTAAAGGATAATATATTTAAGTTTATTACTACATGCATGTTACAAACTCCCGTGCACAAAATTGTGCATAGTACATGTCACGCACATCATGTGCACCATACCGTGCACATATCGTAAAATGCCTTAGCACATATATGCGCTGCGCACATAAACGTTAGCCGTTTCACGAATAATAAAAAACGAATCGAAATGAAATTTATTTAATGGTAAGAATAATAAATAAAGAATAAAAAATGGAGAGTGAAAAAGTAGTTTATTTAACTTTTTATGAGATAATATGATTTTCATAATAATAAATTGATGAATTGTATTTTATTTTCATCTTAAATTATGTGCGAAAGAAATGCTTTTGTGAAGGTTTATGAGAAAATTCACAAAAAACAAACGGGGCTTTGAATAGTTAATTTTAGTGATTCAAAAAAATTATTATATTTATTTAATATTTTTTGTTTGTCCTCTTTTGATGTCGGTTTTCTAGTATTTAAATACATTTTTTTATAATATTATGAAAATTGTGGAAAATTGATATTATTATTTATATGTAAGCCAAATACTTAAATTTTTAGATTTCTGATATTTATTCTATTTAAATTGGATCGTTCAAAAATTGGTTATAAATTGGACGCTCTATTTACAAATGTAATCGCATATACATTTTAATTTTACTACGTTACCAAAAATATTAGTCTATAAAAGATTCATAACGTATTAGAAGATCCTATAGTCGATCCTAAAAGTCACATCGTTTCAAAGAAGAAGAGATAGCAAACAGGTTATATAAATTTCTTGAGTTTTCTTTGTATGGGCATTTTGGATTTACCTAGAATATTTGAGAAATTAAGCAGAATTATATATCAGGTATTTCTTTTTGAGAAATGAGAATCAGTTTAAATTAGACTGCGATAATGTAAAGAGCTGATTTAAATTAAACTGCGATAGTGTAAATAGTTTAATTGGAATGTGATAATGTTAAATAAATTTAACCACCGTTGAAGTTTTTGAAGCTGTTAAATATTCTTGTTAAAGAATATTGTTTGCAAAATTGTTTTTATATTGTTGTGAAACAATACCGGTGTTGAATATTAAATAAAACCTGATATTTTTTACGGAATTACGTTTGTCGAATTGAGAGTCAGGTCAATTTGAAGAAAGGTGGTAAGGCGTGCCAATATAATTTAAGACATTCGAAAACACAACAGAAATTTTTTTCACAATTTTGAACATGAGTCCATAAATATAGAAATCATGAAGTGTTTTTGTTGACATTTAGAAAGATGTAGGTAACCAGTTTATTGGAGCATGCTATTAAATATTGCTATTATTATTGGAGCATGCTATTAAAGAGTGCTTCAATGGGACGGTGCAAATGTTACCAGTTGTAATGGTGTTGTAATATATATTTGGGCTTTCATGGCTGATATGATTGTCTTTAGTTGTATATGTATTTTATGTAAATCTTTGTTGCTAAACTATTTTAGTTACAAATATGTATAAAACCACATACCAAATAAGTTGTCCTAAAAGAATCTAAACCAACACTAGTTTTTGTTAATAACTGATTAATATGTATACAATTATTTAAACCAATTTACATACAAGTTTTCTACGTCATGCACAAATTTTTCCTTGCTACAAGATTAACATTTTTAAACTTTTTTAGAACTTTTGGAATATGGTCGGATGAAACTTATCTCCAATTTACGCACGATTTAAAAATAATAAAAATATTTGCTAGATAATATATCAATCAATATATAAGCTAACATACATGTACTCATCTGTTTATGGTTGGACGCGATCTTTGTGCAAAAGCTTTAAATTTTTAATTTGCAGAAGTAATCGAAATCGCACTTTAATATTCTTAAGTAATTTTAAATAGAAACTTTAATGTAAACTTTATTTAGCAGCTAGACAAAAAAATTAAACTGAAAATATGTTTGTACATCTACACTGTTTTAGGTACCACGCTACTTTGTCCTACATTTAGAAAATGTTATACAATTTTTACCGAAAAAATTTTTTGATTGTATTTCATCGATTCTGATAATGCAGAGATTAAATAAATATGCATAATTCAGTCGAATGCTAAATATTATTGTGTGATAGTTGTTTAAAAAAATTTAAAGTAGAAGCTTTAAGGTACGAAACAAGATTTTTTATAAAAATATCGAAAGACAACGAATTATTTTCAATACTTTTACGTGCAACACCCACGTGAAGCGCCCACATAAAAATCGCTGCTTATATATTTTTTAAGCAATTTTATTTATTTTACATACACCAGTATTTCTTTAGATTCGTTTTTTAAGAAGAAAACCATGGAAAAGAATTGAAAGGTAAATTGTATTTTTAATCAAATCATTTTTTTGAGATTATGTCTACTAGGTTCAGCGTAAATAAAGCAAAAGTGGTAGTCGCTATTTTTTTCACGAGCAGCGATCTACCGCATCGCTTTGATTGAAATTTTATTTATCTTTTGATATGTCGCTACCTAATGTATTTAAAACCGAATGTGATTAGA
This sequence comes from Diogma glabrata, assembly GCA_963693315.1. Lineage (NCBI taxonomy): Eukaryota > Metazoa > Arthropoda > Insecta > Diptera > Cylindrotomidae > Diogma > Diogma glabrata. The sequence continues at coordinate 277,878,417 of OY856188.1, read as the reverse complement.
AAAACTATGACTTAGTCAACGATGAATAGTTTCAGAAATTTATCTGCTTTCATTTTTTTGTAAACAAACATCCATTTGATCGAATGGAAACATTAACACTCATATAGATTTTCAAATAAAGAGTGTCCCAAAATTAACGCCAGATTTAAACTCAGTTACAGGGTGTCCCAAAATTGACACGAGGTGACAAAGAGGTCTGGGTGACAAATTGACAAAGAGGTCTGGGTGAAAATTTGATTTGGTAGACCTGGTCCAATTCTTATTTGCTAGACTTGACCCCAGGACATCAGTCCAAACTTGGTTCAAGCTTGGGCCATTTGAAAATATTAAGCCTAGCCCAAACCTCAAAACTTTGTGTGAGCTTGACCTAGGTTTGGTCCCATTGGTTCTTCTTACCCGGGTATCAATCAAGTTATAACAATCAGGCTGCCCTAGCAAAGTCTGAGCTACCCTAGAGCAAACATGATAAGGGATTAATTCAAAGCCTGACAAGTTTCGGTTCGGGATAACTACAACCTGAACATGAATTAGAAGTATAAAAAATATTGTATGGCACACGCGTGTGAATAACTTTTTTCGTTTAGTTTTTGGTGTTGGATTTATTCCTACCCTCAATTTTCAAGTAATAATAACGCATTGTTCAATTGTTTTTCTCATTTTTTCGACAGAAAATTTGTAATGCAAAATTAAATAAAATCCCTCCCGCCATTTCTAAAAATATAAAAATAAGTTTATTGGGGCTTTTTGAGAACAATCAAACTCAAGTAAGTAAGAAAATAATTGGAATTTTTAGGTATGGATTGAAGTTTCTCAGATATAAAAACTCTACTTCTCAAATTACGTGCTTCGGATGAATTCGAACCTTCCTCTTCAGCGCCTTGTTTGAATCCTTTGGCGCTATCAATTACGCCACTGAGGCGATGACAATTGTGAAGTTGAAACTTCATCGTCACTTATTTATTTACTTAAATTGAGATTTCCACGGTCATTAAACAGTTCTAAACTTAAACTCGGACCATATACTACAGGTACATAGAAATAATCACCAGTCTACCCACAGGGCACAGATGCATGAAATTTTGTTTACACACATTTCGATGCACTGATTTTACTATACGATTTTGGATCGCTTTCATGTAAAAGAATTGTCATTTAGATAAAATAATATTCGCTCTTATTGGTTGAGGGGCGGTAACAATTTTTTATCTGTATGACATATTTTTGATCGTATACAAACCTCCGATATATAAGCCTGATTCATTTTTTGGCACAGGAAAAAATCGTGAACTTTAAGCGCCATTTTGAAATTAAAACTCATTATAAAAAAATTCAAGAAATCGCCTAAGCTAATGCCAATAACGCCATCTAGAAAAATTAAATTCCATATAAAAAAATTTAATCAAAAACACTAATCCAATTTTTTGCATATGGCAAAAAGTTCATTGTTTTTTTAATATGGCGTCAATGAATTGGGCTAGGAGAATATAGGAGGTTTTGTCGTATGAAAAAAAATATCTTAAAGATTGTTCTGTTTTTTCAAAAGATATAAAAACATAACCTAGAAATTTTACTTGTCACTTACGCATTAGAAAATCACCTAAATCTATAGGTTAGTCTGTCTAAAAAAATAAAAATGTAAATGTCAAAATACTCAAATTAATTGAATTGTAATTAATCACCGACAAAAAAACTTTTAAAATTCATTTTTCAATTATGCAAGTAACAAGCAAAATTTTCTAGGTTATGTTTTTATATCTTTCAAAAATAGAACAATCCTTAAGATATTATTTTTATCGTACGATCAAAAATATTGTCGGACAGATAAAAAATTGTTGCCGACCCTCAATCAATCAGACCGAATATTATTTTATCTGAACGACAATTCTTTTACATGAATCATGACCCTTATTCAAAAATTTAAATCGATTGAAAAACAAAGTTTGGAATTAACGTGAGATATTTTTTGGTAAAGATACATAGTCGTCATATATAATAATCACGGTAAATTATTAAGTTGTTTTTACTAATTGGGCTTTCATACTGGGTGTGTATATGTCGCCTATAGATCAATCTAATAATAACGATTAACTTAGAGTTTTTTTGTTAAATGATTCTATAATTTGGTTTTACAAAGTCACCCGTGCTTTTGTTGGCTTTGTTGGCCCCAGTTGTCTGCAGTGTCAAGGTTTTGGTTGATCCCTACAATGAAGTAATAAACTAGACAGTCTTCTTGTCGAGGAGAAGATTAAGTTTCTACCCATTTAAACTGATTGTAGATATTTTGTTTTATGTAATTGGGAAGATTAGTCGAAATTTTAATCATTTTTATGTAATTAATTCAATTTTTCTTTACGTATTATATAATAGGATGATTCCTATTTTTGGTTATCTCTTCAATTGATATAACCACCACTACAAACCAACAGAGTTTCTTTGGGAGGTTAAAGACTCACTTTTCATTTTGATAATTAAATTTGATATTTTAAAGAAATAAATACATAACACTTAAATTAAAAAAAATTATAATGGTGTATTGATTTTTAAATATTAAATATTCAACATGTTAACAAGAGTCTCAAAGAATGGAAAAAAATCGAAGTTAGGTTGATCACTTTTGGGTATATCCCAAGGGACCACCTTCTTGCACATGTCATAATAAGGTGCAAGTGTTGAAGAACTATAATCTTTAACCCTTCGATAAGGAGAGAAGGTCAGAGGGAAAGTACAACGAAATTAAAGGATTCAATATATCAATCTCATATCTATTTTAAACTGGTTAAAGAGAAGCCTTAATCGAAATCAACTAAAAGTCAAAACCAAAACAAACGTATGAAGTGGTTTTAATTTAATTCCAACAACTTCTAAATATTTCCATGACGACAATACAAAAATATTGAAATATAATAATCCTTTCTCTCTCTCTAGCGTTTATATAAGTTTCAATTTGTCTCGATCCATCGCTATAAATGCATTTCAGTTTTGATAATCTATAGCACAAAGGTTTTTGGTGATGACATCACCCCAGCGTTGTATGATACCTTCTGTATTTATCGTTATACATATATTTTCTGTCTAAGACAAAATAATTTTTCATCTCACCCTTATATCTAGCCTTTTTCAAACGAATTTAATTTTATTTTGGAATAGTTTCAGAATGTCAGTTGGTGCTTAGATTTGAAAACAGTAAGTTCATTTATATATTTATATAGATTTTTTTACTTAATAAAATTTGTTACATATAGTTCATGATAATGATAATCGTATTTATAATAATATCAAGAATTAGAAAGAATAAAATAACAGTTACAAAATAAATATTATATTTTACAACAAGAGATGAAAACGTCGCTTTTTCGCCGAAAACGTTTTCATCTTGCGTTGGAAATGTTCTTTTTTCTACGATAGTAAATATAAACTATATCAATTATGGATTATTATTTAAAAGTTATTATTTATGAATTTTTATACTTTTGGTTCAGTTTACAAGAATTTTATTGAAATAATCACCAGAAAATGTTCTTCTTAAATTCGTTAAATTTTTTCAAAGGAGTCGACCCCCCATCAAATTTAAATTTTCGTAGAAGTAGTTGTGTAATATAGTATTTAATTTAATAATAAAAATTTGGTAAAATTAAATTCATAATCAATTACTTATAATAATAAAATCATAATGTTACAGCTGCAAACATGAAAGCAAAAAAATTTGTGTATTCTACACCATACGAAGGTGAACCAAAATTAACCGATTTTGAGTTGGTTGAGGAAGTACTCCCAAAACTTAATGATGGCGGTAAGTGGAACTGAATTTTAAATACGTTACTTTTAATTTTTTATTATTATTTATGAAATTTGAGAAAGAGACTATCTATAGCCGTTGAGTTTCTATTTCTACAATTTGGCTTACAAACAAAATTTTAAATTATCTTTTTGTTTCAGATGTTCTTTGTGAGGCTACATATCTTAGTGTGGATCCATATATGAGACCGTATATGAGTTTCTATCCAACTGGGATCACAATGATTGGTGTACAAGTTGCAAAGTAAACATTATTTTCAATTAATTGTGTAAATACATTTTCCATGTTTCTTTTTTTCGGGTATATAGGATAATTGAAAGTAAAAATGAAGAATTTCCAGTAGGAGAGTTTATATGTGGCGAATTTGGATGGAGAACACATACTATTTTCAATCCCAAAGATGCAAAGAAAATGTTTAAACATCCACACCTTTTACCATCGTTTGGTAATCTCCCAAAATCACTTGCTATTGGTGCTTTAGGAATGCCTGGCAATACCGCATATTTTGGATTTCTTGAAATATGCCAACCGAAATCAGGTGAAACAGTTGTTGTTTCTGGTGCAGCTGGAGCCGTCGGAACGCTTGTTGGTCAAATTGCTAAGCTTAAAGGCTGTAGAGTTATCGGCATTGCTGGTTCTAAAGAAAAATGCGATTGGATTGTAAGCGACTTGGGATTTGATGTTGCTATAAACTACAAAAATGAAAATATCGCGGAAGCGCTATCAAAAGCAGCACCGAACGGTGTTGACTGTTATTTTGATAATGTTGGGGGAGGGATTAGCACAGCTGTTATACAAAAAATGAAACTGTTTGGAAGAATATCAGTTTGTGGTGCCATATCTGGTTACAATTCAACTCCGGATGAGATGGAAAAACAACCACAAATGCAGTCAACTTTTATATTCAGACAATTGAAAATGGAAGGTTTTATTGTAGGTCGTTGGGAAGAGAGATGGTTTGAAGGTATCGAACAAATGCGAAATTGGATATTAGATGGTAAAATCAAATATCAGGAAACGATTACAGAAGGTTTTGAAAACACGCCCAAAGTATTAATTGACATATTTAATGGTAAAAATTTGGGAAAAGCAGTTGTAAAAGTTTGAATGTTTTATTAATAAAATTGTTATTGAAAAAATAATTTAATTATTATGAAATAATTAACCATATGAATAATAATTTTTAAAACAGATTTTTCTTTTAATAAATTGAAAAACAAAATTCGGTTCATGATCTGAAAAGCCAAACGAACTGAAAAGTAAAAAATAAATATGTATAGTAGACTTTTTTTGCCAGCGAACACGAAATTTGTTTGTTATGCGCATATTGATTTGCACATGCGCGAATATTAAGTGTCTCGATTAAAATATTGAAAAAACTATTGGGGTTCTATTGAATTGGGCAAAAGAAACGCATACAATTTATAAATTACTATTGAAATTAAACCAATTATAATAGAAATCCAAAAACTAGCAGAAATATTAATGATTTTGTAGGTAATATAACAAAATTTTGATAATTAAAAATAATTATAATAAAAATAACAAATATCACAACAAACAAATGGTACGAACTAGGAGTATAAATATAACTAATGTAATTGTTTTGAAAACAAATTTCTCCCAAAATAAATAATACATCTCTGTTTTCCTTTTTGTTTCATCTTTTATCTCCTGCTGCGTCCTATCTGTCCAAAATTCACTGGCAAAAAAAATTTACTATATATTTTTTATATTTTACACTCTTGCAACTTACAATTTAAGGAAACGAATTATAGTTCTATATGTTTTTACAGAATGACAAAAATGTAAAGTAAAATCTTGTTTTAAATACCTATTAAAGGTATGCCTTTTAGTTAATCTTGCAAAAATATATATTTTTGTACGAGTAAACCGTAAAATGCTCGGCTAACGCCTCGAGCAATAATTACACTCTCAAGCGGAAAAGACATAATAATACATTTTTTTCAAGGTTGTTTTGAATTGCAATGAAACGTTTTCTACATTTTACTTTCGAAAATATAGTTACACGTAAATGCTTTGTAGCCGTCGATATATACAATGCGATATTTATGTATATTTATGTCGTCGTTGTAACTTTTTTGGTCGTGGTTTGAGCGTTTGTTATCGTAACCAATACATCACTGGTGTGTTATGCACCGCAACACCCCTTTACCTAGTTGCAGTCAAAACTAGACTTCTCCGCCTAGGATGCATGTTCCCAGCGGTTTACCCCAGTTTTCCAGAGCCTGAGGAAACATGCTGCATCTGCCAAACCCAGGTATAACAGAACCTTCAAATCTTCTACCATCTCTTGATGGGTCTCCATTGCATTCTTCAACTACAACTTCTTTTTAGCGACTATGCCACAAAATAATCACGGGTGCCTAAATTTCCCCCTTTCTGGTCCGATAAACCGGACTTCCCAACTAGCAAGCTTACTTCTCAATTTTGAGTTATACAAGTTTTAGCTTCAATAAAGCTTCGCTAAAGCTTCTAAATGGAAACTTGTTATATTTTACTTCTATAAAGTTTCGATACAACTTCCACAGAGAAGTTCTCCCCACCACTGGAATGAAAGCTTCTACAATACTTCTATATTTAATATTAGAAGCTTTACCGAAACTTGTCTACACAACACTAAATAAAGTTTAATAACACCATTCGGATGTTAAAACCCAGTTGATTTTTATTTACAATTTTTGTTTTAATTATTTTATTCCAAAAGAATAAATAGAATTTATAAATTTTAGACTATTTTTTGTTTTATTTTTACCCGGTGCCGGGTAATGAAAAAATTGCCGGTTCTGGGCACTCGCTGCATCACTAGTCTTAGTAGTCAAATTCGATGGAACCTTTGAGATATTTCCAAGGTTTGCTTCAAGACCTCACGGTAAATTGTCTCGCCGTCTCTTTAAATAGGATCTATTAGGATCTATTAAAAATCCAATTACAAAACTTAAAAAAAAATTGTTCAAATAAAGGTGTAAGTAAGTACGCTAAAAGTTAATGATTGAGAAAATATAACCCCTTAATGTTGCTATACCTAAAATCTTTGAACTAATAATAAAACAAATAGAAAATAGATTTGTCAATATTCTTTTACGTCTATTAAAAAGGAAAAAAATCTTTTTAGAACGTAAACCTCAGATTATGATTCCATCGTTAAAAAATCCATTGAAGTTACATGTCACATACCTTCTTCCATAAAAAAATAAGCCCCTGAATTATATACTATATTTTCTACATCTAAATTAAAAAACTAAATTCTATGGAAGTCTTATAGAAGTCTTATAGAAGCTATTGTTATTGTAACTACTATCAAAGATATTTATTGTTTCTTAACATTTAAATTAGCCGATTGGATAGCGTGCAGGCCAAATGATCGAAGGACCAGGGTTCGAAACTTAATCCGACCGTAAACAAAAACTTAAATTTAAACACTATAACATTGCAATAACAATAATTACGTTAAAAAAGTGTAAGATAACAAAAAAAACATTGTAATATTTTTGTCACGTTTTTTAATACCTTCTATAAGACTTCTAAAAATTGCTTAAAACAAGCTATTAGAAGCACTTTACCGAAGCTATAACTTGTGAAACCATAAATTCTATTCAGCTTGCATAACTCCTTACAAAAGACCTTACCGAAGTTATTTCCGAAGTCTTTTATAAATTATAGCTTCGTTAAAGGCGGGGAAAGTTCTCCAAATGGCCTTTATTGAAACTGCTTAGAAATTTTAAAAAAACTATGAAGGTGGGGAAGTTAGTTTCGGTAAGACTGTTTAGTGTTTTAAAAGAAGTTAAAATGCTAGTTGGGTTATGGCTCATTAATATTGAAGTGGAATTCTTGTATCCCAACAAACCTAAATCCCAACAAACTAAGTACGGTCATTTACTTAGTATGATCACTCCTACACTGGCGTTATTAGTCAGTGAGATCTTGGTAAAGCCCGGCTAAGATCACCCGTATGATAAACTCAAAGAGGCTCTTTTAGCCCGCTTATCCAGCAGCCTTTCAGACCGCAAATGCAAGGTACTGTGCGGTATGGACTATAGGGACAAAAATCCATCACAACTCTTAAGGAATATGACTCCTGTATCCCAGAATACATTTCGAGAGGAAACTCTAAAAGAAACTCTTCCTTTGGGTGGAAAAACTCCCAGCTACTGTTCGCGCTGTTATCGTGGTCTGATTTACAGAAAACTGCCAAGCCAGCAGACAATATTCTCGTTTCCTAAAGGGATCTCAAGTTCATGCGGTTTCAAATGCTACTCCTTCTTCTACTTCTTCCTCTAACGAGGTTATGGTACTTCTGAACCAGGGTTCCCAACCGTCCTTTTTTGGGAAGGACAGTCCTTCTTTTTTATATTTTGTCCTTTCCACTTTCTGTGTGACACAATGTCCTTTATTAAGCTAAAATGTCCTTTTTTTATTGTAATTTTAATGCAATTTTTGAATCAGAGTCAAAAAACTAAATATATATAATTGCTCATATTTTTCCTTGTAGCTTACGAATTTAAATTCGAAATTTTATACAAGCGCCCGTATGTATGTTATTTAAATAATTCTAATTGGAAATCATATTTGAATTAACGAATATATAACTAAAAAAATATGAGTCTCCTTCTTTTTAAGGTTCCCTGCATCATCAGCATTTTCTGAGCGAGTGTTCTCCGTAATGGGGGTAAAATGGAGAGAGGAGCGTAATCGATCTTCTATTGAATTGATTAAGACAGAGCTACTTGTTTATTTTAATTTTAAAGAAAAATGTAGCGAATTTTATGAAACTGCCAAAACCGACCAAGAATTACTGAAGTGTGCAAAAACAAAACAAAAATATCGTTTTTGCAATAGTAATTAATTATTAGTGATTAGATTTTGTAATTAAATTTGTGATTTATTTTTATTTTTATTTTATGTATTTTTATTTCATGTATGTTGATGAAAAACGTGATCTACGCAGGTGAAAAAGTCGAAATTTGAACTTGACCATTTTTGATTTTCCTGAAACTTGGCATATAAGTAGTATGGACAAAATAAAAAATGCAACTTCTAAAATTCTAATTGTTCATTATTTTTTCGAACAATTTTTATCATCAAAAAATTTTAACCACTGAAGTTCGAGAAAATAATGAACAATTAGAATTTTAATCGGACTAAAAATCTTTAAAATTAAATATCTGAAGAACACGAATTAACGCCTCTTTGTAAATTTGATATATTTTAAAGGAAGGTTAGAACTATATTTCAAAAATAAAAAAAGTTAAAATTTAATTGATTTTAAATTTATTTGTTAATGGAAGTTGTTTGAAAAAATGAAGAAAAATTCGAATTTCAGCCGTACTAAAAATCTTTAAAATGCAATATCTCAAGAACAAGAATTTTAGCCTCTTTGTAAAATTGATTTATTTTAGAGGAAGGATAGAACTATTTTCAGAAAAAAAATTAATTAAATTCCAATTGATCTTTGACCCTAGCGCCATCTTTAAAAAAGTTTTTTTAATATTTTTATTTAAAAATTAATTATAAAAACAATAAATTAATTTTTTTTCAAACGACTAATTAATCATCTTTCAAACAAAAAAAGTTTGATGAAATCGGTATAGCCGTTCTTGAGCAATTTAATTTCAAAGTTACATCGGATTGGCAGAATTTTCACTTTTCATGCATGTCGGGGTGCCCCCTATGCTCAAACTATGCATTTTAAATAAATTTTAAAATAAGTTGTATTTTTGATGTTGTCCATACTACTTATATGCCAAGTTTTAGGAAAATCGAAAATGGCCAAGTTTTCACAACTCTGTCTGGAACACGTTTTTCATCATTTGTATTTTACTTATGATAAAAATTGCGTGCTGTGAATTCAAAATACTTACATATGTAAAAGTACTGAATTTATTTACATATGTACATAGTTTGATTTTTTTTATATTTTTATTACATTTGATCAGTTGTTATTGCTGTCTGCTGACGAATAATAGATTTAAAATCTGTGAATTAATTAAGTTAAATTTGTAAAATAATATATGTATATGATGAATCTGTGTTGAAATAAAAATACAATAAATGCCTATGCATATAAAATTAAATTTTTTTCGTAGTTTTGCAAATGTCCTTTCTTTGGAAAATTATAAGTTGGGAACCCTATTCTGAACAATTCAAATAATTGAAAACACAAAGCGTATAGTTGCAAGTTCAAGTTTTTCCGATCGATTTGAAAATTTATTTACTCAATGGTTGATATTTCGTAGTTGCGTTTGCCTAATTACTAATTATGTAGTAATGAATGACATATTATATTATATTGTTCTTTACTTTGTGTTGATGGAAGATTATCCCTATAAGGGAAAGAGAGAAAACGGATTTGGGAGGATCAGTAGAGTTCCTTTCGGTTCGAATATAATTTTCGGAATTTTCACTGTGTCATGAAGATTCTATTCACAGTAAACAACAACATTTATTATTAGCATTTCATTAAAGAAATCAAATAAACTTTTGAAATAAAAAATAAAATATGTAAGTTAAATTTCGATGACAGAATATGACATAACATATTATTTTAACTTGAACATTGAACTTAAAATACACCTTGTGTTGTTTGTTTTGGAGATCGGCAATAATCTTTTTGTTGTGATAATAAAGTAATTTATTATGTAGATATTGATGAAAGAATATAAAGCATGCTACAGACCTACAATCAATTTGTCAGTCAATCGAAAACGAAAATAAACGAAATAAAATTTAGGGTAAAAATCCCCTAAATTTTATTTCGTTTATTTTCGTTTTCAATTGATTGACAAATTGATTGTAGGTCTGTAGCATGCTTATGCTATATATTATGTATATGTATACACCATATCCGAATCAGTATAGGAATTCCCGCTAGTATTCCCATATGAGTTGAGCAAATTTGACTTTAAAAAGCTTATTTTGTTCTGTTTTGTTGTTATTTGAAATTGTCATTTGAAATTGTTGGTCAAAATTGTGATTTTGAGGTAGAACAATTATTCTCCTAGCAAAAACTAAACCAAACTAATTTTTGGTTGAAAAAAATTATATTAGTGTAAATCAGTTATTGTTATCTTCTCGTATACTAATTAAAATTACAGTTAAGTAATACGGATAATTTTTACAAATTATTATTTGACATGTGAGTACAAAGTTTGACTTTTAACTTTTATCTTAATCAAATAGTTATCATTAAGAATTAATTTAATGTAATATCATAGTGACATTTCTATTTACATATTTGGAGTATTTCTTTGATAATTTTATAGCTATAATGTTGTAGCTTTTGAGCTTTTGCATAGGATGCGAGTATATCTCAGAATAAAGTTTGAAGCAATTGTCAAGTTTGGGGCGCTGCATATGTTTCCATCTTCTTTTAGACTTTTCGACTCTGTTCAAAAGCGTGCTATACTAATTGTTGGTGATCGAAATTTAACATCAAATCTTTATTCCCTACAACATCGTCGCACTGTTGTTGATCTCGTTAGTTTTTATAAATATCGTCATCAGCAGTGCTCGGACGAAATTCGATCCATCATGCCGCAAAAGTTTTTTCCTTTCCCCGATTTATTCGTCAGTCTTGTTGCGTAAACAGTCAAACTGTTGAGACCACTCACTTTTATAGTGACAAAATTTAAAGAGACTTCTTAGTCCGTACATCATATAAATGGAACGCTTTGCCCGAATCAATAGTCTCAAGATTTAAAAAAAAGGGTCCATCAACACCTCAGAACGCATATTGTTGTGGGACCTAGGTTTTAAAAGGTATCTGTGTGTTGTTGTGACTCATATTATAATCCCTTTTAAACAACACTTTTTATTGAAAAAAAAATAAATTACAAAATTTGGTTTATATGTGTTGGTCGAATTATATTTCGGCTTGTTATAGGCTAGGCCTCATCTACAAAAGTACCAGTTTGTATACTCACCACTTGACGCGTAACAATCATACGCACGATCCTTTATAATCAACCAATTTCCCAGTTGATGATCACGAATATTTTATTGTTTTTAAAAAGATAAATTTTTTGTCTTTTTAATTAGCTCTCAGACGAAGGGCGAAACGTCCGTAAATAAATAATGTTTTAGAAAAAAATATTAATTGTTTTAACAAGTTTGGACATCACCGATTAAAAAGACAAAAAATTTTATTATTTCTTACAGTGAATTTTTTTCTACTTGTTCGGTACAAGTTCCGACTCCGAATTATCCAAATTTGTTTTTTTTGTATTGCTCTTTTTACAAAAGAATACAAATTTTGTTAATCCTGTGTTGGAACTTGTACCGAACAGGTAGAAAAGAATTCACTATTACAGAAATATGAATCAATAGTCTTCAAATAATATTTTCTTGTCTAATCCAATTTCTTTCCTGCAAAGTAATTTTAATAGTGAAGATATTGTATTTGTCTGATTGCAGTTTATTTTTAATTTTCGATAAAATTAATTTTTTTTAACGCCTCGATAGATTTATATTAGGCCAGAATAAATTAAAACAATTCACATATAATGCATAAAACATATAAAAAATACAAAAATCAAAAAATGGCAAAAATTTTTTAAACGAATTACCCTCGGCCTATGGCCTCGTGCTATTATCAATCATTTTGCTTTCGAGAATTACGCAAAAAAATATTTCGAATTATCATCGCCCTTGGGAAATTAGTTCTGAAAAATAACAGGACACTTCAAGTGATTTAAAAAGATAGTCTGTGTACCTGATCAGGTTGATAAATCTTAAAATATTTTTGTACGTAATTTACTTTTAATTACAGTTTCCATTACCTTAAAAAATTTACAGTTTATTTATTTACAGTTAACTTTATTAAAGTTACCATTAACATGAAAACGAAGAAATTTGTTTATGCTAAACGGTTTGAAGGAGTGCCGAAACCAACCGATTTTGAGTTAGTCGAAGAAGAGCTGGCACAACTTAAAGATGGAGGTGAGTAAATCAAAACAATTTTTTTTTGTATAGCACTTCCATCAAAAGAATACAAATTTTGATAACTCGGTGTCGGTATAATATTTTGGAAACGGAACAGTCGTATTATCGTTGCCACATGAAAATGACTTTTATCCACGACTACTAAAGAATATATGCTTTCCATGCGTATGTCTTCCATTGTAATTGTATTCATTCCACAACTAGTGAATTGGATTAAAATTATTTAACAGCTCTATAGTTTATTAATAAATATTCCCCTAACAAATTAAACAATAAACTTGTTTTGTTTTTCGCTATCTTTGATGTTTTTATTTCAATATGGCGATACAAATTTTTGCTGAAAACTGGATATGAAAACGGGAAATTAAACGAAATATTTCGTGGATAAAATAGCATCTTGTATTCGCTTAGGATGATGGCAATTCTTCACTCGGATGATTCCCTCCACTCACTACGCTCGTTTCGGGAAACTTCATCCTCGTGAAGAATTGCCTTCATTCTAAGCTCATACAAGAATCTACTATTACCGGATTGCTAGAAAGGTTTCTAATATTTGACTAAGAATAAAAGGTCTATCGTCAAACAAAAATACAAAACTGATCTATTTCTCAGATGTGGAAAGACCGCGAACCGCGATTCTCTTCAACAAACATCTGAAAATATTTCCGTTGAATGAATTTATCTGTAGAGATCTTACAACGGTCCAGATAGAAATTCATCTTCCTCAAGGTGGATTTCGTAAATTCATTTTAGCTTCTGCATACTTCCCGGGGGATGAGGACGAGACACCACCAGAAGTGGTAGAGAAACTCATCAAGTATTGCAACAATAACCACTATAACCTCATAATAGCGTGTGATGCTAACGCTCATCACACCGTGTGGGGAAGTAGCAACATTAACACAAAAGGCGAGCGTCTGCTTCAATTTTTGTATACAAACAATATGTTTATTGCAAACAAAGGTAGTGAGCCTACCTTTAGAAACGCAATCAGAGGCGAGGTCCTTGACCTTACTTTAACTAACATAAACGCTACTAACCATATTAAGAACTGGCATGTTTCGAAGGAAGGTTCTATGTCTGATCATGCTTATATATATTTCAACATAGAACACTACCCGAAGAGCATCCAGTACTTTAGAAACCCAAGAAAAACCAACTGGGAACTTTACACAACATATCTTTATGATAATGTAAATAGTTGCAGCAGTATCAACTCTACATTTGAGCTTGACTCTGCTGCAAATAATTTACAAGAAATTATCACTGAAGCATACAACCTTAATACTCCAATAACTCAATCCAAAAGATGCAGAGATGTACCTTGGTGGAATGGTAACTTGGAGAGGAAAAGGAATAAAGTTCGCAAGCTCTTTAACAGAGCAAAAACAACAAATAATTGGACAGAGTACCGAGTAGCTCTAACCAATTATAATAAAGAACTCAGACAATCAAAAAGAAATAGCTGGAAAGAGCTCTGCAATACGATAGATAATCTGCCTGCTGCAGCTCGACTCCAAAAATTGATGTCGTCTGATCACACAAACCCTCTAGGCTCAATCTGCAAACCAAGTGGTACGTATACCACCAGCTGTATTGAGACACTAGATACTTTACTTCAAACCCACTTTCCGGGCTCAATAAAATGGAGCACGGAAGATAATGCCAACGAAGACGTACGTCTTCTAGATCCTGCAACTAAAAGTAATGCAGATCATTTAACCAACACAATTTTCACCCCCAACAAAGCGAGATGGGCTATAGAATCCTTCGGTCCGTATAAATCTCCAGGAGGTGATGGAATTTTTCCGGTATTTCTGCAAAAGGGTCTAACAATCATTCTTCCATACCTCATGCGTTTGTTCAAAGCAAGCTTTCGCCTTGCTTACATTCCTCAGATATGGCGAGAAACCAGAGTTGTTTTTATACCTAAGCCAGGAAAAAAACCAAATGAAGCCAAATCATACAGACCCATAAGTCTTACATCTTTTCTATTAAAAACAATGGAAAAGATGTTGGATTATCACATCCGTCATGTATGTCTGAAACAAAACCCTCTCAACTCTAGCCAGCACGCCTATCAGACTGGGAAATCTACTGAAACGGCGTTGCACAAAATGGTGAAAGAAATTGAGAGCACCCTAAACTATAAGGAGGCACTTGTTTGTACATTTATGGACATACAAGGAGCCTTTGACAATGTCCACTTCAATGCTATCATTGAAATGGCCACAAAGAAAAATATAAACCCGCTTATCATTGCGTGGATTATCAAGATGCTACAGAGTCGGAAGATAACGGCTACACTAGGTGATTATTCAGTGACTGTTACTGCATCTAGAGGCTGCCCGCAAGGGGGCGTGCTCTCTCCGCTGCTTTGGCTAATGGTGGCTGATGATCTCCTCACAAAGCTAAATGATTCCGGCTTCAACACTGTAGGCTATGCCGACGACTTGGCAGTCATGGTTAGAGGGAAACATGACTCCGTTGTCGCTGGTCGAACCCAGACAGCTCTTAATATTGTATCAAAGTGGTGCAACAGATTAGGACTGTCGATCAACCCACAAAAAACAAGCATTGTCGTTTTCACAAACAGGAGAAACTTCAATTTCGTTTCTCCTGTTCTAAACGGCGATCCAATACAAACATCAAAAGAGGTTAGATATTTAGGTGTGATCCTGGATAGCAAACTAACTTGGAACCCACACCTGAAATATATCTCTGATAAGGCAAACAAAGTTTTCTTCACATGCAGAAACCTGTTTGGGAAAACATGGGGTCTTACCCCAAAAATGATACTTTGGTTGCACCAAAGTCTTATAAAACCAATTCTAACATATGCAGCTTTAGTTTGGTGGCCTAAAACGCGCCAAATAACAGCTCAAAATATGTTTACAAAAATACAAAGGCTTGTGTGTCTTAGTGCCACAGGTGCTTTCAAAACCACGCCAACGTCAGCAATGGAGATTCTTCTAAAGCTTTCTCCATTGCACCTACATGTTAAATCTGTAGCGGTGTTGAGCGTTCATAGACTGCAGCTCACAGAAGGGTTTAAGCCGGGTAATCTAACTGGACACCTTAAAATCCTTTCTGAATTACAAGCTGAACTGCATACATACCATATTTCGGATTGTATGCCAAAAACAATAGATTTAGATAGGCACTTTGATGTCAAGATATTGGCCAGAGATCTTATTAAAAACTACATACGGTCACTGCCACATAACGCCAGCATCTGGTACACAGATGGTTCTCGAACCAACATGGGCACGGGAGCAGGAGTGTTTGGTCCTAGAACAAAACAAACGGTTGCTTTAGGCACCACAACAACCATATTTCAAGCCGAAATTTTTGCCATTAGCAGTTGCGCTTTGCTATGCGCTGAAAGAAAATACCAAAATATTGAAATATATATTATCTCTGACAGCCAAGCAGCACTCTTGGCACTAAAATCTACGCGTTTTGATTCAAAACTGGTATGGGAATGCTACCAAAATCTATTAAAAATCTCATGCAATAACACAGTAACACTTGTGTGGGCACCTAGCCACACAGGAATACAAGGAAATGCTATCGCTGACGCTTTAGCAAAGCAAGGTGCCAATAAAAAATTTGTTGGACCGGAACCATGCTTTGGAATGGCCAAGAGTTCGCTCAAAAGCACAATCCAAACAATGGAACAAGAACAAAATGCTAAATTATGGAAAAGCAGAGAGGGACTAGTACACTCCAAGAAGTTTCTAGGTAACCTCCCTGTTTCACCCTTAAAAACAATCGACTTAAACAGAGAGTCTCTAAGAATTTTAACGTGGTGCGTTACTGGACATGGTCCTTTAAACCACCATCTTAACAAAATAGGCCTTGTTGTTTCCGACAGGTGCAGATTCTGCTACTCGGATGCGGAAACGATGGAACACGTCATCTGCAGCTGTCCTGAACTCTCTGGGCACAGATATAACCAACTTGGTCATAGAAGACTAACACTTCCATTACCACAAAACGTCACTCCAATTGAGCTAATTAATTTTATTAAAAGTCTCAACTTGGATGACAGAATACAACCAGTAACGGCACAGACGACGACTGACTAATAACAAAATCAGGGTAAGCACAATAGACCTTCAGGTCGCAGTGCTACTTGAACTGTAAGTCTCAAGGCCCTCCAATAAAAAAAAAAAAAAAAAAAAAGCGAAAACTTTTTTCATTTGGAACACCTTTAGATTGAAAAAAACATAAACTTATAATTAATAAAAACTTATAACTTATTAATTCATTCCGCACGATTTCTATCGGCGATTTTTATAAAAACAAATCGTATAAATAGGCGAGGAAATAAAGCACAAAAATAGACCAAACCTAAGCAAATTGGCAGAGTAAGATGGATCGAGATGCGGTTTTTTGCATTCGATTCAGGAAATCGTCAGGAAAGTTTGTGAACATAGCCACTTTTCGGCAAAAATCCTCTGGAGTACCTAGGGGCCAGGGCGGGTTATATAAACCTCATCTCTTTGAACTTTCCATAAATTCAGCTCGAAATTGATCGAAGCTCGTTACTCGGGGGTTTTTGGGGTCGCTGAACACGAATATGATGTCGGCGATGACCCTCGGAGTACCTAGGGCCCAGGGCGGCCATGTCTAACTCATCTCCTGGAACTTTAATTAATTCAGCTCGAAATTGATCGAAGTTCGTTACTGGGGGGGTTTTGGGGCCGCTGCACACGAATATGATGTCTGCGATGACCTTCAGAGTACCTAGGGGCCAAGGCGGGTTATATACACCTCAACTCCTGGAACTTTCCATAAATACAGCTCGAAATTGATCGAAGCTCGTTACTCGGGGGTTTTTGGGGTCGCTGAACACGATGATGATGTCGGCGATGATCCTCGGAGTACCTAGGGCCCAGGGCGGGTATGTCTAACTCATCTCCAGGAACTTTCCATAAATTCAGCTAGAAATTGATCGAAGCTCGTTACTCGGGGGTTTTTGGGGTCGCTGAACACGAATATGATGTCGGCGATGATTCTCGGAGTACCTAGGGCCCAGGGAGGGTATGTCTAACTCATCTCCAGAAACTTTCCATAAATTCAGCTTATAATTGATCGAAGCTCGTTACTCGGGGGTTTTTGGGGTCGCTGAACACGAATATGATGTCGGCGATGACCTTCGGAGTACCTAGGGGCCAGGGCGGGTTATATACACCTCATCTCCTGGAACTTTCCATAAATACAGCTCGAAATTGATCGAAGCTCGTTACTCGTTTTTGGGGTCGCTGAACACGAATATGATGTCGGCGATGACCATCGGAGTACCTAGGGCCCAGGGCGGCCATGTCTAACTCATCTCCTGGAACTTTAATTAATTCAGCTCGAAATTGATCGAAGCTCGTTAATAAATTGTGTAAATCAAAATAAATAAAACATTTGTATTATAAAGACTTTAAAACGGCTTTTTTCCTTTATTATATTCGTCGAATAAATAAGATATACTGAAGTTCGAGCCCTAGGTACTCCGAAGGTCATCGCAGACATCATATTCGTGTTCAGCGGCCCCAGAAACCCCCGAGTAACGAGCTTCGATCAATTTCGAGCTGTATTTATGGAAAGTTCCAGGAGATGAGGTGTATATAACCCGCCCTGGCCCCTAGGTACTCCGAAGGTCATCGCCGACATCATCATCGTGTTCAGCGACCCCAAAAACCCCCGAGTAACGATCTTCGATCAATTATAAGCTGAATTTATAAAAAGTTCCTGGAGATGAGTTAGACATACCCTCCCTGGGCCCTAGGTACTCCGAGAATCATCGCCGACATCATATTCGTGTTCAGCGACCCCAAAAACCCCCGAGTAACGAGCTTCGATCAATTTCGAGCTGAATTTATGGAAAGTTCCTGGAGATGAGTTAGACATACCCCCCTCGGCCCTAGGTACTCCGAGGATCATCGCCGACATCATCATCGTGTTCAGCGACCCCAAAAACCCCCGAGTAACGAGCTTCGATCAATTTCGAGCTGTATTTATGGAAAGTTCCAGGAGATGAGGTGTATATAACCCGCCTTGGCCCCTAGGTACTCCGAAGGTCATCGCAGACATCATATTCGTGTGCAGCGGCCCCAAAACCCCCCCAGTAACGAGCTTCGATCAATTTCGAGCTGAATTAATTAAAGTTCCAGGAGATGAGTTAGACATGGCCGCCCTGGGCCCTAGGTACTCCGAGGGTCATCGCCGACATCATATTCGGGTTCAGCGACCCCAAAAACCCCCGAGTAACGAGCTTCGATCAATTTCGAGCTGAATTTATGGAAAGTTCAAAGAGATGAGGTTTATATAACCCGCCCTGGCCCCTAGGTACTCCAGAGGATTTTTGCCGAAAAGTGGCTATGTTCACAAACTTTCCTGACGATTTCCTGAATCGAATGCAAAAAACCGCATCTCGATCCATCTTACTCTGCCAATTTGCTTAGGTTTAGTGCTTTATTTCCTCGTCTAAAAACTTACCAACGATTTGCTTGTTTTCAAATATATTACAATTATTTACCATCTTTTAGCTTTGAATTTATTATATAAATTTTATAATTGCAGAAATACTTTGTGAAGCTGTGTTTCTTAGTGTAGATCCTTATATGCGACCATATATGTCAAGCTATCCAACAGGAGTTACAATGATTGGTGGACAAGTGGCCAAGTATGAAGACTATTCAAATAACAAACTTATTTAGTAATTTGTCAAATTTATTATTTCTTTTTCTCCCTAGAGTTACTGAAAGTAGAAATAAAAAATTTCCGGTTGGTGCTTTCGTATTTGGTCAATTCGGATGGAGAATGCATACCATTTACGATGCTAATAAGCAAGATCCAACTAAATTTTATGCTGATATCTACCTATTGCCATCTTTCGATGATTTACCAAAATCGCTTGGACTTGGCGTTCTCGGAATGCCTGGAAATACCGCTTATTTTGGATTTCTTGAAATATGCCAACCAAAATCAGGTGAAACAGTTGTAGTATCTGGTGCAGCTGGAGCCGTTGGAACACTTGTTGGTCAAATTGCCAAACTAAAAGGCTGTAAAGTTATTGGAATTGCTGGTTCTAAGGATAAATGTGATTGGATTGTAAACGACCTGGGATTTGATGTTGCTATCAATTATAAAAACGAAAATGTTGCAGAAGCGTTAAAAAAAGCAGCACCGAATGGTATTGATTGTTATTTTGATAATGTTGGCGGTGACATAAGTACAGCTGTTATTCAATTGATGAACCTTTTTGGAAGAATTTCTGTGTGTGGCGCCATATCTGCTTACAATTCTACCCCGGATGAGTTGGAAAGACAACCACAAGTGCAACCATCTTTCGTATTCAAGCAGTTGAAAATGGAAGGTTTTCTTGTACCTCGTTGGAACAATAGATGGTTTGAAGGTATCGAGCAAATGCGAGATTGGGTGAAAGACGGAAAAATAAAATATCAGGAAACGATTACAGAAGGTTTTGAAAATACTCCTAGAGCGTTTATTGAAATGCTGGGTGGTAAAAATTCTGGTAAAGCTGTGGTTAAATTGTAAATAATTTTTATTAATAAAAACATATGCAAATAAAGTCTTGGACAGTGTTTCAGTTTATTACAGATTTTTCAGTCCAAAGACACTTAAGTATAGGTTAAAGTAAGATATTCAATCAAACGTTTTCAAGACCTACAAAGGAAAGTTATGTATGAATTGTTGTGTTCTGTTATCATAAACTTATTTCGCTTTGGAACACATGAAGGAGGAAACGGTAAAAAACTTTATTAAATTAACAAGAATTTAACCATTTTTGCTGTTTTTTTTATAATGTGTGGGAAAATTTTATTGCCACAGAACAAAATTACTTATTTGGTTTAATTGTGATGGATGAAAACGCCATATATTATAGGATGTGAAACTGCGTTTTCATGTTTTGTATTAGATACGAGTCGAGCCACTATACATTAGGGTTTCTCAAACGGGATCCCGGGATTCCGTTTTCCACGGGATCCCGGGGGTAAATTTTCATCCCGTTATCCCGGGATTTCATCCCGGGCATCCCGCTAATTTTTATTAACATTTTTTTGTACTTTTTTCAAAGATATTAAAAGTTTTCTCACTCGAAAATCGAGCAGTTTTTAATTCTTTTCTCTCTGTAGTAATTAATTTCGCTCAAAATTAGGAAAATGTGTTTTTTGACACATATGGTATCATGGTTTTTTTGTATGTTTTTTTTGGCACATATAAACACAACAAATTAAAACCAATAAAACTTAAAATAGGTAGATTTTTCTGAGAAATCTACCTAAAACTTGCGCTTCATTTCTTTTAATTTATGTTTAATGGTTCTCTTGGACGGATGGTGTTCAATGGATGGTTCAATGGACGTTTCGTCACGAAAATTCGGACAAAATTGAGTGATGGCACGATTGACAACCTAGTTTTTTGAAAAATTGTTTAAAAATTAGTATTATGAATTTATTTTTGTTTTGTTTTTATGTATTCTTTTTTATTTAATTTTTGAAGTTTTTTTAATTAAAAATAATTTAAATTTAAAAATCAATAGCGCATTTTTTGTGCTGTTTTAATTTTACACATTTTTCTACCACCCAATCAGAAAAATCTATCTTTTTAGCGCTTCCCGGGATTTCCCGGGATCCCGGGAATTTAATATTTTCTGTCCCGACTTCCCGGGATTTGAATTTCTACGGGAAATGAGAAACCCTACTATACATATTCCAACAGAACTAAGTACCAGTAATTTATTGAATTTAGTAATTGGGTAATTTTATTGAAATGTATATACTGGCAAAACATTTTTTGTTTACTTTTTTATACTTCTTGAATTCCTTCTTCTTGAACGATGCAGTGTAAAGTAAAGATTCACAGTTATAGTTATATCTTTTTTACTTGTAATACTAAACTATACATTCAAAGTATTTATTGTTGTTTATTACCATTTTTGCGTATTCGCTCGACGTCATATTTTTCTGCAACAACTAAATGTATATCTTAACCATAGAGTATATATATAAATATATAGACAACGTTTCTTCGAAAATGTATGAAGAGAGACAAAAAAAATCGTGATAACAAATCTGTCAAATTCAATTTCTCTGTTGTTTATTTTTATTTGTTTTTCAATGTTTATATTTACTACCACAAACTTTTTCGTATACAAAAAGTATTAAATGTTTCCTTCATAGTGGTGCTATTTTTTCTAAAATGGATGACAATATTTACAAGAGTAATTTAAATTTATTAAGCTATTTCCATTAATTATATTATAGACAAATATTTTATAAGGAATAAGAATTGCTTTTTAACGGCATGAAGAAATATTTAAGCTATGCAATTATTCTCAAAGTATATTATGAAAATTTGCTGACAAACTTTTTTCATTACTGACAACTTTATTTTTCATAAATAAAATTTCAAAAAACTATGTTTGATTATAACAAAATCCAAAATATCATTTCCTGTAAGTTTTATGAACACAACCCTATTATGTTTTGTGGTAGGGTTTTTTATTGTAGATTTAAAAAATTCGGAATAATTGTACAATTTTGAACCAAAACAAAAAACTTACGTTTTGAGAGATGTGTATGAACTCTACAAATTGGTCATGGTGATCGGATGATATTAACAAATATTTATATATAGAAATATTTTGAAATCTTTATCAGTTCTCTACGACGGCCAACTTTTACTGTTGACATGAACCTGTACTGTAGCGAATTTTCACGAAATTTGACATTTGTCTATGACGCAAAAAGATAGGTGTCAGTGAAAGGGAGAAATGGAGCATCAAAATATCACTGACGTTGATTTAATCATGAAAGATTCTGTACAATAAGGTAGAATGTTTTCGGAGCGGTTTGCATAGAACCTAACTACTAAAATCAAAAAGAATCAAACAAAAACATTTTACTAAGTCGCGTTTGAGGAAATGCTCGATCGTCAACACGGTTGGTGGAGGTCAAGCACAATTTATTCTATTCAAAATATACATAAAAAAATATTGCGACGCTGATGCATAGGCTGACTTCACCACAACTCTGTAAACATAGTGTTCTGGATATATAATGAGCTAATATCCATCAGATACTTTAATTAAAAGCTAATCAATGTTATAGATTTTGCGTAGTTCTAATTATAAAAATATTAAAGAAAGCAGTAGTATCCCATGAAACATAAATTCTGTGAGAAAACGAGAAAAAGTAAAAAAAAATGTTTACCGGAAGTGAACAGGACGCTGGGATGCAGAACTGTTGTGAACCGTACTAAATGTTTATGTATCAAGTTTCATCTAATTCGATTATCAGGTACAGATGTTATTGAGCTTTCAAAATATCAGGTATATGGGACAGCCCCCACTACTTTGTTCACTATCGCTCAAAAACTAATCAGTTCTTTGCCATACATAGTTGCATCTTTTTCCAAAGTGTCTTCAAAATTTATTCACGAACGAATGCAGTGTGCTCCCAACTAACATTGAAAAAATTGTGACACAGTAAACAGGTGTTCGGGGGGGCCCCGTACCACTTATCCCAATATTGTCCAAAAACTAATCAGTTCTTTGTTATTAAGTCTCCATCTTTTTTCAAAGTGTCATTAAAATTGATAAATGAATGAAGTCTGTATGCTCCCAACAAACTTAAAAAACAAAGTGCGAAAAGTCAGCAGTTGTATGTAGACCCCCCGCCACTTTGATCAATATGTCCCAAAAGATGATAATTATCTTCTTACAGTAATTGGACCCTTTTCCATAAGTTTCATCATAATCACTTCACTATTATAGGCTGTAGTGTGCATAAACACAGTGAAAAAAATTGAAAATTTACAAAAAAAAATTTTTTACCGGAAGTGAAAAACCTGAAGTGGGGATGCAGAACTATTGTGAACCGTACTAAATGCTCATGTACCAAATTTCATCCAATGTTATTATCAGGTACAGTTGCTATTGAGCTTTCAAAAAAAACAGGTGTATGGGGGGACACCCCCCACCACTTTGTTCACTATCGCTCAAAAACTACTCAGTTCCTTGTCATACATGTTTGGATCTTTTTCCTAAGTGTCATCAAAATTCGTTCACGAACGAATGCTGTGTGCTCCTAACAAACATTGAAAAAAGTGTGACACAGTAAACAGGTGTTCGGGAGGACCCTCAACACTTGTTCCAATATTGTCCAAAAACTAATCAGTTCTTTGTTATTAAGTCTCCATCTTTTTTCAAAGTGTCATTAAAATTGATAAATGAATGAAGTCTGTATGCTCCCAACAAACTTAAAAAACAAAGTGTGAAAAGTCAGCAGTTGTATGGTAGACCCCCCGCCACTTTGATCAATGTGGCCCAAAAGATGATAATTATCTTCTCACACTAATTGGATCCTTTACCATAAGTTTCATCATAATCACTTCGTTATTGTAGGCTGTAGTGTGCATAAACACACTGAAAAGAATTGAAAATTTACAAAAAAATTTGTTTTTACCGGATGTGAAAAACCGGAAGTTGGGATGCAGAACTATTGTGAACCGTACTAAATGCTCATGTACCAAGTTTCATCCAATGTTATTATCAGGTACAGATGTTATTGAGCTTTCAAAAAAACAGGTGTATGGGGGGATACCCCCCCACCACTTTGTTCACTATCGCTCAAAAACTACTCAGTTCCTTGTCATACATGTTTGGATCTTTTTCCTAAGTGTCATCAAAATTCGTTCACGAACGAATGCTGTGTGCTCCTAACAAACATTGAAAAAAGTATGACACAGTAAACAGTTGTTCGGGAGGACCCTCAACACTTATTCCAATATTGTCCCAAAACTAATCAGTTCTTTGTTATTAAGTCTCCATCTTTTTTCAAAGTGTCATTAAAATTGATAAATGAATGAAGTCTGTATGCTCCCAACAAACTTAAAAAACACAGTGTGAAAAGTCAGCAGTTGTATGGTAGACCCCCCGCCACTTTGATCAATGTGTCCCAAAAGATGACAATTATCTTCTTACAGTAATTGGACCCTTTTCCATAAGTTTCATTATAATCACTTCGTTATTGTAGGTTGTAGTGTGCACGTTTCATTATAATCACTTCGTTATTGTAGGTTGTAGTGTGCATAAACACACTGAAAAACTTCAAAAAAGTACAAAAAAACTTTTTTTTACCGGAAGTGAAAAACCGGAAGTGGGGATGCAGAGCTATTGTGAACCGTACTACATACTCATGTATCAAGTTTCATCCAATTCGATTATCAGGTTATAGAGCTTTCAAAAAAACAGGTGATCCAGGGACCCCGCACCACTTTGTTCACTATCGCTCAAAAACTAATCAGTTCTTTGTCATACATGTTTGCGTTTTCTTCCAAAGTGTCATCAAAATTCGTTCACGAATGAATGTTTTATGCTCCCAACAAACATAAAAACATTGTGGAAAAAACCACCTGTTGTATGGAGGACCCCCCAATCCTTTATCCAATGTACTCCAAAAGCTCATAAAATCTTTCTCATGTTACTTGAAAGCTTTTACCAATGTTTCATGAAAGTCGATCGGTAAATGTAGGCTACAGTAGGGATAAACACCTGGAAAAAAAACTTTTTAGCCGGAAGTGACAAACCGGAAGTTGGTATGCAGAAATATTGGAAACTGTACTAAAACCTTATATAGTAAGTTTCAATAAGATCATAGTCCGGGATTAGAAGTTATTCAAGATTTAAACTTAGAGGTGTTCGACAGACCCCGCCATTTTGTCCAAATTTGAAATGAATCCAGATCTTCCATCCAGACCTTCCCACCCACCCACTCACCCACAAACGCACACACAGACGTACACCAAAATTTCTATTGGTTATTTAGATAGAGGATTGTCCAAAACAAAAAAAAAACAAAATTTGGGGTATGTAAGATTTTTTTTTCACGATAGATTCCATTACTTCACACAATTTAAAATTGTGGTGAAGTAAATATACATATAATTATGCAATACATATATTACTGAATTTTTTTCAATTCACTTTAGTTGCAAAAAATAAATTGTTGCAAAAAATAAATAAAGATAAAAATAATTCGCCAATCTATAAAAATGTGTTGAAGCTAAATAAAATTTTTGAGCGTGTATTGAAATTTCGTTGTCGTCCAAATTAAATTTTTTAATAATTAAGTCAGTTTGTGCTTAGTTTAGAAAACAGTAAGTTGAATTTTAGTAAATAAGTTTTTTGTGATTATTGTGATAAGATGAATAGAATTTTGACGTCATTCCATAATAGTTATTTATGCATCAAGGGAATTATAAGGATGTTAATTACCGAGGGAAACGTTTATTACCCGAGGGCCTCTGGCGCGATGGTTAGTAAGTTTCACAAGGTAATTGACATCTAATAATTCACGTGATACATAAATAATTTTATTTTTTACTACCTAAAACATTTATTAAACTAAAACATTTATATGGGAGAAATTGTGAATAGTTAAACTCAAATAACTGGATGAATAATTGGAATTTTTCAATTCTAAAACCAGTTTTGGAATCCTCTAATTAAACCTTACATGTTTTAATCAGAAAAAATTTTACGTGTTTCGTGGCGGTATCGAACCCCATTCATCAGTGACACAAATTCGATACCTTGTGTTATACACACCGAAAGAAAAAATCTTGGTTGATTCAAACATGTTGCATTGTTAATCGAAAATTAAGTGAAAATTGGGGAACTAAATACGTTTGTGATTGAATCAACCAACGCTCCGTATTTAAATTAACAATTTAACCGTTGTTGATATATTTTTTTATAAGTATCACAAACATATTTGATTTAACCATGTTTGTAGTTGAGTCAACTATGATTTAATTTTCAATTGACTACAAAAGTTGTAAATTAAAAATTGGACTAAAAATAGTGATATTGAATACGTTTGTGATAGAATCAAGCAATACGCCGTATTAAATCTTTTGGTTTGGTACATCTTTGTTTTGTTTTTGCTGCTATCGATGTTTGTATGGGTTCGTTTTTTTCGTAAATATAATATTTGAAATTTTTTATATTAGAAGTATGTATTTCGCATCAAACCCGACAATCATTTTTATGCATAAATCTAGCGTTCGTTATATTTACGTTCTAAATAGGAAATGTATGAGTGTGATTTTGTTTGTAAAGGATGCGTTCATTTTTTCGCCATTTTTTTAATGATACAATTTAAAAGACCAAAATTCAGAAATCAAAAAATTTAAATATTTGAATTATGTGTAGAAAATTATACTAATTTTCCATAATTTTCTCATTATTATGAAAAATTAAATTAAAATATCGATAAATGGACATGAAACAAGACAAATAAAAAATATTAAAAATATATAATAATTTTTTTAAATCACCAAAATTAATTATAGAAAGGGCCTGTTTCATTAACGATATTTTTGTTATAACATTAACTGAAAAATTTCTTTCGCACATAATTTTATATGCAAATAATATGAAAATTATTTAAATCAAACACATCTTAATTATTTCCTAAAGTAAAATGTTAAATAAAACCAGCCATGTTAAAATATATAAAAACTTTTTATTTTTCTATTCTTTGGTTTATTATTTTTCTTTATTTTGTTTATTAGTTTCTTTTCTCCTGGTTTTTTATTTTAACAAACACAATAATTTTCAAACAAAAACATGAACAAACTGAACTGAAAAATATGAACAAGAAAAATTGATCACGCCGTGGTTGATTTAAATAATGAAAATTGTTACGTTTTTTAAAATAAATTGACAATGCTACATTGGTTAAAATAACCACGTTCGTATTAGACGCAAAATCAAACAAGCTTTGTAGTTGATTCTACCAACGTTTTTTTTTCGGTGCACGTTTTATCAACTGAGCCATTCAATTGACATGTTTTTGTGGAAATAGTTAGTTAGTGAATTGAAACGTCATCAATAATTACAATGAAGTTAACAATTTCACAAAGATTGCCGACCTAACGACATGATATATTCAATTAATTATTTCTAATTAATTATCTATCTTAATTTTTATAGAGTTATTTCGATTAATTCTCAAGACGCTACTATTTCATTAAGTATGGTAAGTTAATGATATCCATTATTTTACGTACACATTCTCAATGTGGTCAAAAAATGTCAATTGAATGGCTCTGTTGATAAAACGTGTATAACACAAGGTATCGAATTTGTGTTACTGATGAATGGGGTTCGATACCGCCACGAAACACGTAAAATTTTTTCTGATTAAAACATGTAAGGTTTAATTAGAGGATTCCAAAACTGGTTTTAGAATTGAAAAATTCCAATTATTCATCCAGTTATTTGAGTTTAACTATTCACAATTTCTCCCATATAAAAATTAACCCCCCGATCAACCTAGATCATATTAAAAATTGATTTTCAGATTAGTTGAATAACAACTAATTGTAATGATTCTACCACATTGAGAATGTGTACGTAAAATAATGGATATCATTAACTTACCATACTTAATGAAATAGTAGCGTCTTGAGAATTAATCGAAATAACTCTAAAACATTTATTTTTATCAAATATGTGATAGCATGATTTTTCGTTTTAATTGATCAAGTTAGTTGTTTTTCCTTTCAAATTGTATTGCTGGGTTATTTTTATTCGTTACTATGGCTTTATGTAAATAATGTTGTTTATAAATAAACAAAACAAAAATTTATAATGAAAACTAGGTCTATTACGAATCCATAACTCCCTCTATAAATCCTCTTATAAATCTTATCTTATATAAATCTTATAATCTTATATTATTTCGGTAACTAAGGTTTAAACGACTTATAATAAATCAGTAAAACATAAATATATTTAAACAATAAAAGGGTGCTCGGAGAAATTTTTCTTTTGATTACTATTTATCAGAAATGATAACTTTTTGACACAAATCGAATGTTTGGCTTAAGCCTCGTTGACACTAACACCCCGATTACTGAAGTCGTGTCACATCAGGTGACATTACTCGCCTAGTGTAATCATGTTTACAATCTAACTAGCAGATCTACCAAAAAAGTTGATTGGTTGGCTACTTTACAATCTACTCACCAGATTTTAAACGCGCCAACTTGCAGCTTGTAAACAATCTTAGTGTCAACGAGGCTTTAGGTGGATATATAGCTCTAACAAGACATTGGAACTTTACATACGGCTCATGCTGCAATTGTGTCATAAAAGGTCTATTTTTTCTGCAACGGTCGCCGCATTTAATACTCCCGGCTTTCTTTTTTAAGAGTATCTAAAGACATTCTTAAACAAAATAAACCGTTTGAAGCGTGTGAAGAAATGTGATGTCAAATTTCCATAAATACAGTTTTAAACTTTTAACACCCTTAAACTTTTAACACGAACACCCTCATCCTACGGTTGTGGTAATATTCTTTAATATGCGGTTATAAAAAGTAATTTAAAAACAAGAAATGACATGAAAAGAAAATTCTGTAGAACTAAAATGAAAATGTTTTTCTATGATGTCTTTAATGCATTTCATTTTGTTTAAATGTACAGTAATCCCTCCGACTGCACGGGTTTTAACTGCGCGATTTCCACTGCGCGAGATGAGTTTTCACTACTAATTTTCGCAATGCGCGATTAAAATTTCACACTGCGCGACGTGAAAATTGCAAAATTGCAAAAAAAAAAAAATTGCAAAATTGCAGATGTCAGAGAGAAAGTGTCTGACTTATTGCTAAACTGTTTACACATAGGAATTTGTTAATAATCTTTGTAGATAACAATTTTTTTTAAGGTTCATCTTTTAGCTTTAAAATAAAACAGAAAAAAATGTCTATCATTACCAGAAGCGAAGTTATGAATCTTTGAAAATAAGTCGCCAAAAATCACGAAATCCTCGAAATTTAGAACCGCTCCATTTTCCAACCCAAAAAAATTCTCGAGCACGTATATGTTTCTTTTCTTGGGAAATGAGAATTTGGAAATTTTTCTATATAAAAGCCCTAAAATTTCAGCCAAATCAAATATGTGTCGGTCAGAAAGATGCTCGGTTTGTAAAAGAATGACCCATATATGTAGCAATTGGCATTACATATTCAGTTTATTTTTCAATATAGATCAAATTCAATTTCAAGCCAGTAAAGGTAGAATATTCTAAACAAATTCAGATTATTGATATAATTTTTGTAAATTTAAGTTGTTTTTTGATGTGTTATTTATGTTAATTTATCTGTTAACTTATGAAGTATTTTCTTTTTTAAGAGTTGTTGAAGTAATACATGTTTTTCAGGCAGTATATATTCATTTTGGTTTAATTATAACTTTAAATTAATTTTTTTTTTCAATTTTTTTCAAAATTTGGAACCGAACCCCCCATTTTAATACAAAATAGGGTTCACATTGCGCGGTTTTGTATTGCGCGCTGTTTTTCTGGAACGGAACTACCGCGCACTCGGAGGGATTACTGTATTAGTAAAAATATTTATTATGGTTGGTAAAAAAAAAATAAATAAAAATAATTTAAAAAACACACTTTTTGAAAATCGAACTAAAATGTAAAAAAAAAATAAATAAAAAAAATTTAAAAAACACACTTTTTGAAAAACGAACTAAAAAGCAGAAAATAAATTTTGCATTAACACCAGCGTTATGTCTTTTATAATTATATTTAATTTGAAATTGTTAGAAGAAACAATATTTAAATGGTATTTAACACATCTTAGCATAGATGCAAATATTAAATTTTTGACTAATTTAAAATGCTAATTTTCGATTGGCAAACAGTCTTCCGTTCCCATTTGTTACATAAAATAAAAGTGGGTGACGCATACGTTAATATAGAAAAGGAACAAATGTGTTCTATGTTAATCTCTAACAAGAGAGACTACCAACGTTTATTCCCTTTCGTTTCTGAATGCGCCACCCACTTTTATTTTATGTAACAAATGGGAACGGAAGACTGTTTGCCAATCGAAAATTAGCATTTTAAATTAGTCAAAAATTTAATATTTGCATCTATGCTAAGATGTGTTAAATACCATTTAAATATTTTTTCTTCTAACAATTTCAAAGGAAATATAATTATAAAAGACATAACGCTGGTGTTAATGCAAAATTTATTTTCTGCTTTTTAGTTCGTTTTTCAAAAAGTGTGTTTTTTAAATTTTTTTTATTTATTTTTTTATTTTAGAGTTTTTAGTTATATAATTTTACCTACAAATAAGTTAACCACATTATTTCACAGAAAATACACCATAAGTAAAACTAGCAATTAAATCATTTACCGAAAATTTAATATGCTTTGAAATTTAAAGTAATTTTAATAAGGTTAATTGCACTATAACAATTGTAAGTATGTTATTTAAAAATCCAGTGTAAAATTTTAGTGCGTTTCTTTGCTCGTTGTATTAATTTTAAGTTGTACATAAATTATTAAATATATATGTTCGCCCAAATGTCAAGTTTTTTTCGGAAAAAAGGTCTAAATTATAGAGCTTTTTCCTTAAAATTCGAATCGTTATATTACTGTATGTAATTGACAGATTACATACAGCAATGATAATTAGAAATCATTAATTATGTATTAAAATGTATTGAAAAAATAATAATTATGCAACTATAGTAAAAAAAACTTAACGAGAACACAAAACAATCTGGATTTAGAAGAAATAACAATTATTTAAAATTTTCGAAATACAAATCACTCATTATTTACAATTTAAGGCCATTTTTTCATATAAAAATGACAAAAATGTGTAATATGTCCTCTATTATAATGAGATACTCAGTATGAGCAAAATTTCAGCGCGGTAAATGGGCATTCAGATCTTATGGATTTTCATATTTTCATACATAATAACTGATTTTTAAATATCATTGCTGTATGTAATCTGTCAAATACACCAAAATAACGATTTGAACTTTAAGAAAAAAGGTCTATAAGCTTATAGCGAAATGTCATACTTTTATTTTTTTTTTGTGTTCATTATTTATAATGTAAGGCTCTTTATTAAGATGAAATGACACAAACATGTATGATGTCTATTATTATAATGATATACACAGTATTACCAAAATTCCTTCGCTCAAAATGAGTCAACCAGAGGATGAGGATTTCAGTGCAATTCTTTAAAGTCTTTCAGAATGAAAAAAAATTTGAATTTTTTTTCTTCAGATTTATAAAGTTTTTTGCTTTAAAAGTTTTAGAAATACGTACTGACTGCTTCAACAAACTTGTCTTTTCAATTTGGGATTAATAACATAATGGGAAGTTACTGAAAAATGAATCACAAAATTCCACCCATCAAAGCTCTCAAGAGTCAAGTTAAATAAAAGTGTGTAAAAATAAATTTTGCATTGACGAAATTGACCGAAGAACATCTTGTATTCGCATTTTTCACTCGGATTATTACTCCTAGCTCGTTTCGTAAATTCCATCCTCGTGAAGAATTGCCATCATTCTAAAATCTAAACTCATACAGGAGTATACTATTCCTACTCAAAATACGTATTCTCTGAATAAAATATTTATTTTAATTATTAACAGATATTTCTCAAAAAATTTATTTACAGTTACCACTAACATGAAAACGAAGAAATATGTTTATGCTAAACGGTTTGAAGGAGTGCCAAAACCAACCGATTTTGAGTTAGTTGAAGAGGAACTCCCACAACTTAAAGATGGAGGTGAGTAAATTAATAAGACTGATTCTAAAAAAATATGGTGTGCAATTTAAGAAATTTTTTGCTTTGAACACAATTGTCGATTGACCTACCTAGTTTCGAACCAATAAGATTTTTTTTTTTAAACTTAAAAAAGTTTATCATTTCGATCAGGACCGACTAGAAAACAAAAAATTTCATAAATTGCACATCATATTTTGTTAGATTCAGTTTATTATTCGTGATGAGAGAAATTTTCATCGGAGTGATGTTATATCACAACTAATTTATTGAATTAATTGTGAGTAAATTAGACCAATTATTATTTCGGTCTAGAAAAGATCTCATTATTATGGACTTTTGAGAAATTTTTTGAAATCGTAACCCCACTTTTTGTCAACTCTCGATTGTACGGACAAAGCTCTATATTGCCTGATTGTTTGATGCCATATATGCAAAAAACAAATGAACCTAGTCTTAAATTTTTTTTTGTACAGTCTATGTCAGCCACATAGGAACAGGCTGTCAACATGTGTCCCACTCCTGTATTAATTGTATCAATTCACTCAATTTTATGGTCGAGTTTCAGTTGAAGACTTAATTTAATCGATTAGTTTTTATATGCGGTGATCAGCCCATAATTTTTCCAATTTATCAACTATATTAGTATAATATCGGTTATTTGGAAAACCGGTATGTTGTTGTTGTTGTTAAAATGTTATGTTTAAAAACACTTAGGCTTAGATGGATGTTAAACGCGGGTCCTCCGAGTTACCACTAGGCTACTAATATCACATTTAAATAAATTCAGAAATATTTTTCGTTACATTTTAAATATAAATTACATACTTGCAGAAATACTTTGTGAAGCTGTGTTTCTTAGTGTTGATCCTTATATGCGACCATATATGTCAAGATATCCAACAGGTGTTACAATGATTGGTGGACAAGTGGCCAAGTATGAAAATTATTCAAATCCTATATATTTGATAAATTCATATAGAGATATACTTATCATAATTTTTTTCTCTAGAGTTATTGAAAGCAAACATAAGAATTTTCCTGTGGATGCATATGTATATGGTCATTTTGGATGGAGGATGCATACCATTTACGATGGTAGTAAACAAGATCCAACTAAACTATTTAATGATATTTACTTGTTGCCATCCTTTGATGATCTACCAAAATCGCTTGGACTAGGCGTTCTCGGCATGCCTGGAAATACCGCGTATTTTGGATTTCTTGAAATATGCCAACCAAAATCAGGTGAAACAATTGTAGTATCTGGTGCAGCTGGAGCCGTTGGAACACTTGTTGGTCAAATTGCTAAGCTAAAAGGTTGTAAAGTTATTGGAATTGCTGGTTCTAAAGATAAATGTGATTGGATTGTAAACGACTTGGGATTTGATGTTGCTATCAATTATAAAAACGAAAATGTTGCAGAAGCGTTAAAAAAAGCAGCTCCGAATGGTGTTGATTGTTATTTTGATAATGTTGGCGGAGAAATAAGTGCAGCTGTTATTCAACTGATGAACCTTTTTGGAAGAATTTCTGTGTGTGGCGCTATATCTGCTTACAATTCTACCCCGGATGAGTTGGAAAGACAACCACAAGTGCAACCATCTTTCGTATTCAAGCAGTTAAAAATGGAAGGTTTTATTGTATCTCGTTGGAACAATAGATGGTTTGAAGGTATCGAGCAAATGCGAGATTGGGTGAAAGACGGAAAAATAAAATATCAGGAAACGATTACAGAAGGTTTTGAAAATACTCCTAGAGCGTTTATTGAAATGCTTGGTGGTAAAAATTCTGGTAAAGCTGTGGTTAAATTGTAAATAATTTTTATTAATAAAAGTATATGCAAATAAAATCTCTGACTATATATCAGTTTATTGTAGATTTTTCAGTCAATAGACACATAAGTAGCTTAAGGTAAAATATTCAATCATACGTTTTCTAGAACTACAAAGGAAAGATATATGAATCTTTGTTATTTTGTCCCTCTGGTTGGAAATCCGGACCTGCTCATTGCGAAGCTAGAGTTTCAGGGAAACCCACGAATGGTCGTGAGTTTGTTCAGCAACCAGAGAGTCCTAAAAGCAGAAATCAACTGTTTTTGAATATGTTTGGGCTGAAAATTCCTACCTAATCGCTGAACCGGGAAATCATTCACTCTTTACACTATTGTAAATTAGTGAAACATTTCACTATAATTGTTACAGAGTATAACACTACTTAACAACAAAAACACCGATGTCTTTAATTAATAAAAATAATTAGCTTAAGAGACTCGCCTATTCAGGAGGATGTTCAAACTTCGGAAATACTTCTCAGAGAAAAACAAAGTCGACAGCAATAAAAAAACGCAGCACTTATGCTATTTAATATTCTACTTTTGTTTTATTTTTATTCTTTATATCAATAATTCACCAATATTAATTCAAAGTCCAAATAAAAATCGCAAAAAAAACTAAATTTTGCCCAGTAGGAACCGAAAAACAAATAAAAAAAATCACAACAAAACAAACGAAACAAAAAAAATACACAAAACAAAATCGTTCGGTTTTGATAACCGGCCACGTTTATTTTTCAATCGAGAGTCCAAACCAACTTAACCACCTCGGTGTTATCCGAACCCTTCTTAGAATACTCTTCACTGACAAAAAAATAATAACGATAAAAAAACAAAAACAATAATGGTGATTCCAGAAATCCACTAAAACTGTGGGAATAGTTAAGATTTCCCACAATTAAAATAGGGAATTTATCAAGTTTAAAAAAAAAATAGAAATTAACAAAGAACATCACAACTGAGTTTTAGTTTTAATGTGAAAAACAATGAAATTAATTTAAATTTAATTTTGTAAATATGTTTTACAAGATTGCAAAACTGAATCATGGATAGGCTTACCACCTTTGAATTTTTCCAAAAGCGTATACATATATATTTTGAAATAAAATAATTAAAGAATTTTTTTACTCATATATTTTATTTATTTTATAAGTTAATTGGAAAAATATGGAGGGGCTGAAATCTCACAGCTCTGAGATATCAAGGCTTCGGTCTGGGTTAATAATTTTGATATAGTTTTCGGCAAAAACTTTTATGAGGACATGGTTTTTAGTTTTGGGAAGCGATGTACATATATCAAACATAACTTTTTGTTACTTTTGTTAAAAATACATGTACTTTAGTATTTTTTATCTCTGTTTAGATGTGTATTACAAAACTAATACGAAACATCAATACGTTGTCGGAAAATTATAACAGATCATAAATTAACATAATTTAGTGAAAAGATTATACAATCAGCAAACTATTCAAACACCTCTCTTTTAGCGTTTCAAGAAAATATTTCACAATCACAAATTCATATTTCTTTCAAGATTCCAATAATATTGTAAAAATTAAATAAAATCAAAAATTCAAACTTTTTTCAACAAAATTCTAAAAATTTTTCAAAAACTCTAAAAATATTGCATAAATTATAACAAAATCAAAAATTATAACTTTTTCCAAAATAATAAAAATTATAATAAAATCAAAAATTGAAACTTTTTTCAAAATTCTAAAAATATATATGTAAAATACAAAAATTTTTTTTCAAAATTCTAAAAATCTTCCAAAAATTAGAATAAAATTAAATATTTAAACTTTTTCTAAACTCTAATAATATTCCGAAAATTCTTAAAAATTCAAACTTTTTCCAAAATTCTAAGAATTTGCAAAAATTATAACAATATCAAAAATTGAAAATTTTTCGAAAATTATAAAAATTATAATAAAATCAAAAATTTAAAATTTTTCAAAATTCTAAAAATATTCCATAAATTCTTACAAAATCAAAAATTGAAACTTTTCAAAATTCTAAAAATATTTCAAAAACTATCACAAATTCAAAAATTTCCATGTTCAATTATATTTACGTAAGCAAACAGCTAAATTTTTTTTAAAAAAATTTTTTCTAAATTTTTGACACACTTGACAATATTTTTTTGAAAAACTTATAATGCAATAAAATTCTCAATAATAATTTCATGTTCATTATACATTTCATTTCATACAAATAACTAATTTTATTTTTTCCTAAAAAAATAAATGAAAATCTTTCTTTTGACACGTTTGACATTATTTTTTGACTAACTTATACTTCTCAATAATAATAATAAAATTTCATGTCGTACAAATAATTAATTTTATTTTTCCAAAAAATTGGGTAATAAAATAAATAAAAATATTTTTTTTTAGATTTTTGAGATCAATTAAACTCAAGTAAGTAAAGAAGTAATTGGAATTTTTTCAATTCAAAGGTATGGTTTGAAGTTTCCCAGAAAAAACTTCAATTCACATTTTTCGTGTTTCGGATGGGATTCGAACCTACCCTCGTCAGTGCCCGGCTCGAATCCTTGGGCAGACACGCTATCGATTACGCCGTTGAGGCGATGACAATTTCAAATATGTGTCTTAAATAATTCTGATTTCACCATATCGGTATGAAGCCTTTTGATTTATTAGCCCATATATTTCCCATCACGCTAAAAATGCGTTCAACAAAACAATTAAAATTATTAACTGGCCTGCAAACACAAATTTGCAAATTTTAAGTCATTCAAGTGCGTTTGTGTTGATTTTAAAATATTCAGTTCACTTTTCTCTGCAATTCATTACAGTTAATAAGGGAAAAACTTCATTTAGGATACTTATTTATGAAAATAACTGAATTTAACTATTCATAACCAAAAAAGCGTATATTTTTGAATATTTTCAAAAAACGTACGTATAGCGTATTCACAAATATTTTTGATAGAAAAAACATATTATACGCTCCAAAACGTATAGGTGGCAAGCCTAATCATGGAGCGTTTGTCAATTAAATTAATGAAGTTTTGAAAAACTGAAACTTGGATATATGGTTTTGAGAGATGGGTCTAATGTCATAAGACATTAAAAATTTGCAGATTGAAATCTGGAATCACCTTATGACGGAGGAAAGTACAAGTAAAGAAATGAACACGAAAAGGTTGTGTTCGGATCTTCTTCGTCACAGTATTAGTTTTCTGTGTTTTATTATCATAAACTTATCTTGCTTTGGAATACATGAAGGAATTTATAAAAACTTTATTAAATTAACAAGAATTTAACCATATTTGCTGTTTTATATAACACATTTTAAAATATTTTATAATATGCTCAGTAATTTTCAATAATTTATTTTCTTTCAATAATTTTTGCCAGTATTGAATCCAAAGTACGTCTCCATTTGGACCATTTTGGAAGCCAAGATGTTGACAAAAAACATGTGTCGCATGTGGAAAGTGTCGCAATATTGTAGGCAGCTAGCACTTCATAGATGGATTAAGAGTGAGAGATAGAAGACAGAGAGATACCACTAGTCTTCCAAAAGAGCGAAAATAAATCGAGAAAGCGGAGACAGAGAGAGAGAGGGGGAGAGAGAGAGAGAGAGAGAGAGAGAGAGAGAGAGAGAGAGAGAGAGAGGGAGAGAGAGAGAGAGAGAGAGAGAGAGAGAGAGAGAGAGAGAGAGAGAGAGAGAGAGAGAGAGAGAGAGAGAGAGAGAGAGAGAGAGAGAGAGAGAGAGAGAGAGAGAGAGAGAGAGAGAGAGAGAGAGAGAGAGAGAGAGAGAGAGAGAGAGAGAGAGAGATCATTTACAAAATATCACAAACATTGATTTAATGATGAATGATCTTGCACGATAAGCTAGGATGTTTGCGGAGCTGTTGTCTTAGAGCTTAACTATTGAAATCAATACGAAAAACAAACAAAAACGTTAGCTTTGCTGATTAAAGTATATGACAAAATGTTTATAGGCTACTTTAAGGGACTATTCTAATAAACGATTAAACATTTTATTAAACGTTGTTTGACGAGCTACTTGATCGTCTTCAAGCGTAGTGTTTAAGTAAATCATATTTTATTCTATTCAAGATATATACATATACAGTGGAGACAAACTATTTATCCATTTATAGCTTGTATTAGTATGAAAAACATACATTTCTGCACTTTTTCAAAAACTTATTATAAAAATAATTCGAAACATAAGTTTAAACTATTCAGAATATTTGAACGTGTATGTAAATTTTATTATCGTCACACTTAATTCGAAAATCGAAATTAATCTTTTTAATAATAAGCTAGTTTGTGATTAGTTTAGGAAACAGTAAGTTGTATCTTGGTAAATGTGTTTAATGTAATTATTGTTGTCAGATAAATTAAATTTTGTTATCATTCAATAAAAATAAATATTTAAATAATATAAAGGGTGTTCCAAAAAATTTTTTGGGTTAATATTTATCAGAAATGATAACTTTTTGACAAAAATCGAAAGTTTGGGTTGGTTGAATATAGCTCTAACAAGACTTTGAAACATACAGTTCATGTAGCAATTGTGCTACAGACGGTCTGTTTATATAGCAAGTTTTCTCAAGAATGGTGATTTTGATTAACTCGTGGTCGTCGAAATTAATAGCCCGGGTTTGTAAGAATATCTAAAGATTTTATCAGACATGTCTTTTGTAGTGGGGTCCATTCTCAAAACCTCTTAAATTACAGCACTCAAAAACACTTCTTTTTTATAATACAAAATTGTGATTAAATATTTTATTTTATACCAATTGATGGTATTACTTCATTTATGTTTGTTTTTTATTCTATTTTAAAAAATCGTTACATTTTTAATTTTTTTATTATTAGTTGGAGTAATTTTTTTTTTTTAATAAAATGTGTGAATGTGGAATTACAATATGTGTGTTTGATGACGAAACATAAACCCTAAACTTTTCAATTCTGGCAGGCTCAATTTAAATAAAACAAGGTTTTCAAAACGACTTGGGCCTTGATTTGCAAACTCCACATACGTGCAAAAACTTTAGCTTTATGTCATAATTTCTACTATTTTCTACGCTTTGATAATTTTTTTTACAATTTTAAAATACGAAAAGTAGTCCATCATTGTTTTTTTCTATGATAACAAATGAAAAGTCTATTCCACTAGTGTAAAAATAATAACAAATTGTAGTTGCTATGGTTTTTCATATAATTTTACAGAGTATTTTAAACAACGCAACCATGATTAAATAGAATATGAATTTTGAATGTTTTGTAGTCGATTTCTAACTTTATAATTTATAGTAAATATAAGGTGACCAATTTTTTTTCAATCAAAAGGAGGACAAAAAAATTTAAGAAAAAAATACAATGCAAATATTAGGTTATATAAAAAGTATCCGCCATTTTTGTTCAACTTTAAATGCAGTTTTTCGGGTCCGCATCATAGCATCGAAAAATTAAATCGAGTTATAGAGCCGAAAATCAGGAGACCGAAAGTTCCGAATGCTATATCATCGAATGGTTTTGAAATTGAAAAATCATTAGATCGAAATATCATATCACCGAAAATTCATTTCGTCGATAAGTTATTCCATCGAAACATCATATCACCGAAAATCATATAATCGAAAAATTATTATTAATTATATTAAACCGAATTTTATTTTATTCAAATCAATTTTAATAAAGTACATGTATGTGCCACTAATAATTATATAAATACAGCCTTTTGCCATTTTATGGATAGTTTCATGATTCCATCGGTGTTGTACTTTGTGAAGCACAAAACTTGGGCAAGTGATTTTCGGTGGGTCTTCTGTCGACAACTTTTTTTTCATCATAGGCGTTTTGCAGAGAGCGAAATAAATGGTAGTCAGATGACAATAGTTCCGAACATCAAAACTTCCCAACCCTGTTCATTTATTTTTTACGGATCATCAAAGATGACGAAAACAGTCAAAATACAATAAATTGAATTCATGGCTGCGTACTAATAAAACTAAACAGATTAGATTTAAAACATCGAAAAGGAGGACAAAAAGGAGGACACTTTTCGAGGGAGGACATAACCTACAAAAGGAGGACTGTCCTCCCTAAAGGAGGACGGTTGGTCACCTTAGTAAATATCAATTATATATTACTATCATAGAAAAAATTGCATTTCCTACGCGAGATAAAAACGTTTTTCGTTCGTAAACATGTCTCACTCGACGCTAGCGCGTCTCGTGAACAAATGTTTACTCACGAAAAAAACAATGTTTTCATCTCTTGTAGGAAAATATACTATTTTTACCATGTTTAATTGTAAAATTCCTCAAAAACTTTATTTACAGTTATCATCAACATGAAAACGAAGAAATATATTTATGCTAAACGGTTTGAAGGGGTGCCAAAACCAACTGATTTTGAGTTAGTTGAAGAGGAGCTCCCACAACTGAAAGATGGAGGTGAGCAAAGTAAACCAATTATTATTTTGGCTTAAAAAAAGTCTAAGCGGCAGGATAACGGCTAGAAATAAGTAGACTCCACGTGAACGCGAAAAAAACAAAATTTTTTTCTCCAAACTTTAGCGATTGATAGTAATACTCCATCAAAAAACAATTTTGGAATTTTTTTAGATTTTTTCTCCAACCCTTTTGCGTCTTGGCAAATCCTCTCCACCATTTTGAATTTTATTAATTCGGCACCGGATTAGGATTCTGCGACCACAATTGTCTTATAATACATTCTTTGGACTTTAATTTCTGTTCTACAGAACAAAATATAAAATGAAAACTGTAGTTTTTAACCTTCAGCACACTTTAGCTCTCACATCGGTACTACTTCCATCATGCGACAAGAATTATTTTAAAGTGCATATTTTAAACCAAATCTATAGTGTCGTTCATTTCGAAAAATTGATTTTAAACTTTAAAACCCCAAAATAAGGGACACAACTACCCTCAAAATTTTTAAAATAAATTTGTCGTATTTTACGTGAAAAATGCTAACGAACTAATATTTTTTTTAAAAAATTTTATACGCACTAAATTGACTACAAAATAAAAACGTTTGTCGTCCAAGAAAAAATATCAAATTTATGACCGTCGTCACTGAGAGGTCAAAAAATCTAAAAAAAATTCCGAAAATGTTTTTTGATTTGAACTTTTATTTGTTATTTTTTTTTTAAATGACGGACGACCTCCGCGCTTAAGGTTCTTGAAAAATAAGCTGTTCAAGTCTAGAGGATAAGACCCTATAGGGCTGTTGAATCGAAAACAAATTCAAAACGCAATGCTTTTATAATTTCTGAGTTTACTTTGTTTAAAATCTGTTTTTCTTTAAGACAATCTGTTAAACTATAATCTCAAAGATTTTCAGCCTTGTATCCTAAGATGTTCCAATTTAAAAAGCCTGATACTAACTGCATACCAAATAGTCTCAATTCACAGAATTTCAAAAGTTTTTTCTTAATTCCCTTGTTTTTTTGTTTTGTTTTTCGGACCGTCTGTCGTCTGATCAAATTAAATAACAATGAAAAAAATAAGGGTTGAATCAAAATGTTCTTATGAATTTAAATAAAATATTTTCGTTGGAAATTTGGAAATATTTTCGATGTAATAAGTAGATAGCAATCACACCTGATATCATCTTATTTTCACAAAATATTCATATGAACAAAAAATTAATAAATATTTGTTCTGTTTTTGGCTTAAAAATTGTTTGGTACTTTTTGATTATAAATTATATGTGGTAAGATTGAAATTATATTTGGGTCCTATGTAGACGCTCATTTGTTCTTTGGTGAATTTGATATGTTTTAATATCTGATTTTAACCAAATTAACAAAAACTGTTCCAAAACCACCTATATGTACATATTTTTCGTTTTATTATAAATATAAATTACAAACTTCCAGAAATACTTTGTGAAGCAGTGTTTCTGAGTGTAGATCCTTATGTGCGACCGTATATGTCAAGCTATCCAACAGGAGCTACAATCATTGGTGGACAAGTGGCCAAGTATGAAAATTATTCAAATCCTATAAATTCGTGAGATACTTACTATGATTTCTTCCCCTAGAGTTATTGAAAGTAAACATAAAAAATTTCCTGTTGATGCCTACGTATATGGCCATTTTGGATGGAGAATACATACCATTTACGATGCTAATAAACAAGAACAAACTAGCTTATTTAGTGACATTTATTTATTGCCATCCTTCGATGGTCTACCAAAATCGCTTGGACTAAGCGTTCTCGGAATGCCTGGAAATACCGCGTATTTCGGATTTCTTGAAATATGCCAACCAAAATCAGGTGAAACAGTTGTTGTATCTGGAGCAGCAGGAGCAGTAGGAACGCTCGTTGGTCAAATTGCCAAACTTAAAGGCTGTAAAGTTATTGGAATTGCTGGATCCAAAGAAAAGTGCGATTGGATTGTAAACGACTTGGGATTTGATGTTGCTATCAATTATAAAAACGAAAATATTACAGAAGCGTTAAAAAAAGCAGCGCCGAATGGTATTGATTGTTATTTTGATAATGTTGGCGGAGAAATAAGTTCTGCTGTTATTCAATTAATGAATCTTTTTGGAAGAATTTCTGTGTGTGGTGCCATGTCTGCTTACAATTTTACCCCGGATGAGTTGGAAAGACAACCACAAATACAAATAAATTTTATATTAAAGCAGTTGAAAATGGAAGGTTTTCTTGTAACACGTTGGAACGATAGATGGTTTGAAGGTATCGAGCAATTAAAAAATTGGATAAACGAGGGAGAAATAAAATATCAGGAAACGATTACAGAAGGTTTTGAAAACACTCCCACAGCGTTTCTTGAAATGCTTTGTGGTAAAAATTATGGCAAAACTGTGGTCAAATTGTAAATAATTTTTATTAAAAAAAATTAATACAAATATGTACACGATTTTTTATTGGAATGTGTTGTGTAGTAGAAATAATAATGCGTGTTACAACAACACATAAAAACCGTTCAAGACCAAGGTCCCACAACAATACGCGTTCTAAATTGTTGATGATCGCAATTCTTTTTAAATTTCTTATAGTTTTTTCAAAGAAAGG
Source organism: Diogma glabrata (assembly GCA_963693315.1). Classification (NCBI taxonomy): domain Eukaryota; kingdom Metazoa; phylum Arthropoda; class Insecta; order Diptera; family Cylindrotomidae; genus Diogma; species Diogma glabrata. The sequence goes on along the minus strand of OY856188.1, from coordinate 277,835,119 downwards.
ATAACATAAACAATAAATCTTATCACATTACAAAATATGGCTAACGCAAATTATTCTGTACTTTTTTAGAGTTTAACAGGTAAGGATTTGGCTTTTTATAGAATTTAATAGGCAAGTATTTATTTGCAAGTTAATGTTAAACAGCAAGTCCAAAATATCAATTGAATGTTTATTTACGGAACAGTACCTAAACATTTAATTTTGACTTAAATTGAACCACTCCACCTTTAATATTGTTTCTTAAAATATATTACGTTCTCAAATCTCAATTCAAAAGGAGTTACTAAAATATCATAGATGCCGACTGTTAAAATGCGGTTTCTTAAATATAACTTAATACTTTGGTGATTAGTTGATAGTTGTTTATCAAGGTCAAAGCTTAGTTTGTTTATAAAAGTATTTTACTTTGGTCTGAAAGACCTAAGTATTACAATGAGCTCAAAGTGAAATTCTTACCCCCAGTTTTTTGGCATTTCTCGTCGTTTTAGGTCCGTCCGGCCGTCTGTCCGTCACAACCTACGAAATCTAGAAAAACGATGAACGGATTTCAAAATTTTTTTTCTAAAAATAGGTTTACTCAAAGGGAAGAGCCGAAAGGACGTTGTGTTCGATAGCTGTACCGGAAGTGTGTCAAAAGAATCGTCAAGTGTGTCATAACAAGGAAATTTGCATATTTTTGGCTTAAAAAACTTTCATTTTAAGTGATTACGAGTAGGAACATTGAATTTGGGGAAATCTTGATGGTCGGGATTGGTATGTGAGACCAAAATCTAGATTATTGCATTATAAGTTTGTCAAAAAAATGTTGTCAAGTATGTCAAGAAAATGATTTCATTTATTTTTTTAGAAAAGTTTATGGAAAAAAAATTTAGCTGTTTGTTTACGTAAATATAATTGAACATGGAAATTTTTGAATTTGTTATAGTTTTTGAAATATTTTTGGAATTTTGGAAAAGTTTCAATTATTGATTTTGTAAGAATTTTTGGAATATTTTTAAAATTTTGAAAAATTTTAAATATTTGATTTTATTATAATTTTAAGAATTTTGGAAAAAGTTTAAATTTTTGAATTTTTAAGAATTTTTGGAATATTATTAAAATTTAGGAAAATTTTAAATTTTTGATTTTATTCTAATTTTTGGAATAGTTTTAGAATTTTGAAAAAAAAAATCGAATTTTTGAATTTTATATATATTTTTAGAATTTTGAAAAAAGTTTCAATTTTTGATTTTGTAAGAATTTTTGGAATATTTTTAGAATTTTGAAAAATTTTAAATTTTTGATTTTGCTATAATTTTGGAAAAAGTTTAAAATTTTGATTTTGTTATAATTTATGCAACATTTTTAGAGTTTTTGAAAAAAGTTTTAATCTTTGATTTTGTAATGATTTTTGAAATATTTTTTGAATTTTGTTTGAATTTTTGATTTTATTCTAATTTTTACAATATTTTTGGAATTTTCAAAGAAATATGAAATTGTGATTTTGAAATATTTTCTTGAAACGCTAAATTGAGAGGTTTTGAGTAGTTTGCTGATTGAATAATCTTTTCACTAAATTATGTTAATTTATGATCTGTTATAATTTTTCGACAACGTATTGATGTTTCGTGTTAGTTTTGTAATAAATTTCTAAACAGGTTTTAAAAAAATACTTGTACTTTAACAAAGAGTTATGTTTGATATACATCGATGCCCAAAACTAAAAACCATGTCCTCATAAAAGTTTTTCTGAAAACTATATCAAAACCCTTAACCCAGACCGAAGTCTTGATATCTCATAGCTGTGAGATTTCAGCCCCTTCATATATTTTCTTTAAATCTCATTAGATATTTGTCAAAACTGAATTTTCTATTCGCTCTCAGTTCTTCGTGCAGCTGTCACACAAATTCACGATGTCTGTCCGCGATGAACTCCGAACCTACTTAATTGATCTCGATGAAATTTTGCACATTGTGTGTAAGTTGGTCCAACTTGAAAGATAAAATAATTTTTATCTCGATTAATGACCAAAAATATTTTTGAAGTGAAAACTTTTTTTGGCGCACCATACACAGATTTTCCCGTAGGTAGTAAGTTAGGCTGATCCGTCACGCTCTGAGGTGAAAGACTCGAAATAATAATACGAGGTTATGAATGTTTGAATACTGTCTTTTTTAGATTGCAAAATCGATGATGGATTCGCATTCATTCGTATTCATACGTAATAATTGTCTTTATTAATTTAATAGTTATTATTGGTACGCACTAAAAAATTATCTAATTATTTAAATTATTTTGACAATTATTTGGTTTACATTGTGAGGTTAATGTTTGTAGTTAGCGGTTTATCGTTCTGACTTGTTTCTCATTTATTCTACTAATACGATCCAAATACTACTAATACGATATCAATTGATTGCGATTGCCAATGAAGTTTTCATAAGCATACACTCTGTTTTTTTATTATACTTATTTGAAAACACCTTGTTTTCATCTGTTTGTACAAAGACGTAAAGATGGCATTTTCAGAACAGCGCACGAAAAAATTTTCCCGATCTCCGATTTTTTTCCCTGTGCTAAATAAAAAAATACAATTGATATTTATTTCTTTGAAAAAACAATTATTTGTTTATAACACTTTCCTGAAAACAACAACAACATAATTAGTATATTTATGAATCGTTGGTATTAATAGTAACATTTATTAAATACATTTTAAGTACATTTTTTAAAACTAACATGAATTAAACTGACAGAAAATAAAACAATGTCGATAATAAATATATCGTTGCTATGGAAATGTTAATCATGTTTGGTACTACTACGATGTATTCAAGCACGATGAAATTGTTTGCAAATAATTTTTCTTTACATGAATAATAAACTGCCAACTTCGAGATGAGGTTGTCATTACTTCAATTTTTTTCAGTGTGGCATTCGTATTAATATTCAAAGTGAATTTTCAGATCGTTATTCAGTTATTCAGTTGTGATGAAAAATATGTTACATGGATGTTGAGAAACACTAAATCCAAATTCACCATGTATAAATAGACGCAAAGAGCGACATGGCAGTTTTTTGGGGTGCAACCAATAAGAAGTGATAGTAATGCGTTCATACCTATCGATGTAATCACGCAGTATCAGGCTAGAAAATACATTAGAAGCAACGAATTCCTTCTTTTGCTATACATAAACGAAGTCGAACTGTTCTTCATTCAACCGTACTTACTTCCATAGCTGCAAATGTACAACAACAAGCTTGTTTGAAAATTCTGTTTGTAACTGGCGTTTTTAAGCTATAATGTGATAAATCATATTCTACTTTTACAAACATCTGTCTGACAATTTATACCTATGTTTAGCGGATATATTGTCGCTTAAGCCGCAATTAGACTATTGCAGAACTCTGCAATATTTCTGCAATGGTATATTGTAAAAGATTCATTGCAGAAAAGTTTGGCAATGAACTCATTGAACAGACTCATTGCAATGAGTCAATGTATTGTAGAAATATTGCAGAAATGTATTGCAGAAATATTGCAGAGTTCTGCAATAGTCTAATTGCGGCCCTAGACTTGTATACTTTAATTTTTTTGAATTTTTTCAAAGCAATTTAGTTGCAACGTAGCTTATCTTTCATTTTTTAATTTTAAATAAAATAAATTTATGATAAAATAAATTAGCCTATATGTATGTATGTATAATGTATATGTACTATCTTCCAAAGGCAGTTAGTTTTTTTATAATTAGCTCAGTTTGTACTTAGTTTAGAGAAAAGTAAGTTGTAAAGCGAAGTTTTTGGTAAATCAGTTTTGTATGATTATTTTTATCAGATAAATTGAATTTTGTTGTCATTCATTAAATATATTTAAATAATAAACAGGGTGTTCGTAGTCGGTGTCGGTTTCGTTGCCTTTTTTCTTGTAAATAATATGTATTGTGTAATAAAAAATTACAATAGTCAATAGGTGTCACAACAACACATATAAACCAAATGCAAATTTTTGCAAATGCAAATTTTTGGGGTGTCCCATAAAAATACATGCAGGTGACATTGATATATGAGTTGAGGTGAGATATCACACAACATTGGCAGTAACAGTTGAAGTTCACATTTTTCAAAAAATTTTACATACTGGACAATAATTCAAAAAGTGTGTACGCTGTACATTGTAAATACTGTAAATTTTAAAAAAACTTGCGATGAGAACACGCTTAGTTTGGCTAGTAACTTTCATTTGGACGTAGATCGCCGTGAATTGGTTGACTCCATGTTATAGGTAATATATGATGAAACATTTGTGTAATTGACATATGATTCTCGATAATGTGCCATTGTTCCAATCATTGTTCTAGAATTTCTTCCTTGTATCCGTTCAACAGTTGAGACCACCTCATATATCGATTGGAAATAGAGCATTTTTTTCAGTGCAGTAATAAATGCTGATCGTGCTCGATAATTATCGCAATTGCAAAGGTTTTGTATAACTCTTTTAGATTCGATTATAGCAACAATAAATAAGGTATTAAGAAATAGTTATTTATGTTTCAAGGGTGTAAAGTTATACGTTTCAGCCCGAGTGAGAATTTGTTTTCAACAACTCGCTAGGGCTGACATTAACTTTACACCTGTGGTACGTACTAGTTATTTATGTACCAAGTTTGTAAAGTTATTCATTTCAGCCCGAGTGAGAGAATTTGCAACAACTCGCTAGGGCTGAAATTAATGTTACACGTTTTACATGTTTTGTGTTATGTTACATGTTTTAAATGCTCACTTTGTTGAAATTTTCGTATGGGTTTTTACTATGGGTTTATATTGATTAAATATTATATTTATATTTGTGTTGAACACAATAAAAGTAATTACTCGTATTTCTATAAAAAATTCTATAAAATTGCAATTTTGATATAGTTAGTTATTTGTACACTTCCTTAGATTTTTTGGGTAAAATATTTTGTACTGCGTTTTCTGTTTTCTCCGATATGTGTGGAGGAGTAGATGATTAATTCTTTTATATCTTCGTTATTTATCGGGTGTAGCAAAAATAGCGTATGCCACTTTCATGTAATGGTTATTAATACACTCCCATATCCCATACGAAACTCGCCTATGGCTCGTTTCGTATCCCGGTTAATGCTCGTGTATTAATAACCACCATTACATGATCGTTGAATAATATACTATTATGCTTCCTGCAAGAGTGCGTAAAGTAAAAAAAATTGTATACCCACAAACATAGCGAAATTAAACATATTAGAAAGGTGTGCGGTTCTCTTTTCTTTGTTTTTTTATTCAACGAGACTAAGGCAAAGCAAGTTATTAATAATTTTTGCTTCAAGCTCAAAACTTTATTTACAGTTACCACCAATATGAAAACGAAGAAATATATTTACGCTAAACGGTTTGAAGGAGTGCCAAAACTAACAGATTTTGAGTTAGTTGAAGAGGAGCTCCCAGAACTTAAAGATGGAGGTAAGTAAAATAAACCAAATATTATACTTTGGGTCATTAAAATTTTAAATAAGCAAAAAATATATATATATACATCTACCTGCCGTTATGTGAGACGGTTACAAAAGCTACTATGTAGACTAGTTTCCAAAAAATTTGTTTTCGAAAAATTAATTCACATTCGGTTGTTTGACCAACTTTAGCTCTTAAAGTCAGATTAAAATAGAAATACTCAGATATCAGATTTAAATTATTCCAGAAAAAGTTTTCCGATTCAATTTCAATATAAATTTTATAATTGCAGAAATACTTTGTCAAGCTGTGTTTCTCAGTGTAGATCCTTACATGCGAAAGCACATGTCAAGGTATTCAACAGGAATTACAATGATTGGTGGACAAGTGGCCAAGTATGCAGATTATTCAAATCTTGTATTTAATAAATTTTTAGGGATGCTTATCAAGATTTATGTATTTTTTTATCTCTAGAGTAACAGAAAGTAAAAATAAGAAATTTCCCGTTGGTGCCTACGTGTACGGGTTTTTTGGATGGAGAATGCATACCATTTACGATGCTAATAAACAAGATTCAGATTTATTATTTAATGATGTTTACTTGTTACCATCTTTTGATAATCTACCAAAATCACTTGGATTAGGGGTTCTAGGAATGCCTGGAAACACAGCGTATTTTGGATTTCTTGAAATTTGCCAACCAAAAGAAGGTGAAACAGTTGTAGTATCTGGAGCAGCAGGAGCAGTTGGATCGCTTGTTGGTCAAATCGCAAAGCTTAAAGGTTGTAAAGTTATTGGAATTGCTGGTTCTAATGATAAATGTGACTGGATTGTAAACGACTTGGGCTTTGATGTTGCTATCAATTATAAAAACGAAAATGTTGCAGATGCGTTAAAAAAAGCAGCACCGAATGGTGTTGATTGTTATTTTGATAATGTTGGTGGAGAAATAAGTACAGCTGTTATTCAATTGATGAACCTTTTTGGAAGAATTTCTGTGTGTGGTTCCATCTCTGCTTACAATTTAGGTCCGGATGAGTTGGAAAAACAGCCACAAGTGCAACCAACTTTTATATTCAAGCAATTGAAAATGGAAGGTTTTCTTGTAACTCGTTGGAACGATAGATGGTTTGAAGGTATTGAGCAAATGCGAGATTGGGTAAATGAAGGAAAAATAAAATACCAGGAAACGATTACAGAAGGTTTTGAGAACATTTTCACTGCGTTTATTGAAATGCTTGGTGGTAAAAATTTTGGCAAAGCTGTGGTTAAATTGTAAATAATTTTTTTTTATAAAACATTATTCAAATATACATACACGTACAAATTCAGCAGTAAATTTGTTTCAGTGAAAACATTGTGTTTTGATATTTTCGCCTCTAAATCACCAAATCGCCTCTAAAGAAGTGAATAATGAATAGTGTTATAGTCAAAACGCTTCGTCGAAATAATTTTAAAAATAGTATATTCCACGAGTATAGAAGTCGAGTGCAAATTCACAAACAAAATAAATATTTATGTACCAAGTGCATTATGGGAGTTGTTACACCCGGAAAGTGACGTAATGCATGCCGAGCTTTTGCTTTTCTAAAAATGGATAGAAAAAAATTCCTTGTCACTTACATATTATTGAATTAAAAAAAAACTATTAACGTTTTAAGATACAGAAAGTTTCAGTTGTGAACATAGTGTTGAAACCTTTTCTTGAATCCAATCCATTCAAACCACAAAAATAAATCGCAACACATTTCATTTTGTTTAATGGGAGATGATTTATTTGCAGACGATTCGTAAAAAGAATCGTATAATATGAATCTACGTCTGATACTACCTTAACACTTATAAGATAATTCTCTGAGCATCCATGTAATTTTGATTACATGTATATCCAGAGTTTCCGCACAGCATATTTTCTCCAAACATTTAGCACAAAATTCTCGACCAATAAGTCTTAACCTCTTGACTTTTTACGGGTCTAATGGTCTAATGAATACGGGTCTAAGAATGGTAGCATATTTAGAGGATATTTTCGTTTTGTATATGAAAAAATGGCGATTGTTGCACTGAAACAAAATTGTAGGTAAAATACAACAAACAATGGTCTGTTGAATTTAGTTAAAGGACACGTTGATTTATTTTATATTGTTTTAACAAACATGTCTGTTAATTGCCAGTTTTTAACAAACATGTTTGTTAAATATTTTTATTCTCTTCCATTTAATTATATCAGCTTTATTTGTATGTTTTTTCGATAATAGTAGCATGTATTATTTGAAATTTTAGTGTTTACCAACTAAATAATTTAACCGATAAGTTTAATTTTTAATTAAAACCAAAGACATAATAAAAGTATATGTAATGTTTTGTAACGTAATCTAATTAATTTTGTACACCATAGTGGAAATATTTGATAAAATTAATAAAATCAAAAATTTTTGGACAAAATTCTCGACCAAACAGTCAAGGGGTTAACCTGTGTTTTGTCAAATCCAGAGAAATAAGTGGTAGCAAACCTTACAAAATGACATACAGACTGAAAGGTGAGGCCAACACATTCATCGTACTAAAGTTTGAGCTTAATTGAACAACGGGTCTGGGAATGGTAACATATTCAGAGGATATTTTGTCGACTTATGGCCAGATTTATGGAATAATCGTAATTTTGACTAATTTTGATTACACGGATATCTAGAGCTTTCACCCAGCATATTTTCTCCAAAAATATTTGGACAAAATTCTCGACCCAAAAGTAAAAGGACCAGTGTTTTTTTGAAATCAGAGAAGTATGTGGTTGCGAATGTATTTTTTGTTTGTTTACATATACTCTTTGGTTCACATAATATGTTTACATATTTTATGCCTGATTTTGCCAAATAAAAAACGTTCCAAAATTTCAATTGATATAATTGTATATCAACTTTTTTTGATAATATTGTTTGTTATTAGATTTTTTTATATATCTACTAAACTGAACTAATTCTACTTAAACTAAAGTAACTGATTCTAACGGATTCTAGCCGATTCTACTTGCACACATATCTATCAGTACAAGAAGTCTCCGTATGTCTAGCGAATATCGTTCTAAATTAAAAAAATTGTGGTATGCAAAAATAAAACAACTTACATGCTCCAACTTACATGTTACATACTTACTAATAATAATTACTCACCACTCTTACACACTATTTCTTTATTTGGATTGTTCATACGAACAAGATTTCAAATAATCAAATATGCTTATTATGCACTGTAGTCTGTAATGCAGTTTGTTCTTTGACTTTGCCACCATAGGTTGTTGTTGATTATACTACTATACATTAATTATCATAATACGTTATCTTACATACGCATCAGATGTAAGGTCAAATTACTTATGTTTAGTGATGTCATAGTGACTTTTAAATTCTGTTTAATTAAGCCGTATATATAGGTTAGTATAAAATTAGTTAGTATACCTATATAGGTATGTATAGTATAAAATTTTCTATTCGATTTTTAAATGTGAAAAATTCCCTACACAGTTCTGATAAGCTTAACATTACAAGTTAAATTCTTTAAGTATTTTACTTCCATATTAAACGACAGATTTGCTATATGTATTTAACTTAACTGATAACGATAAAACAAATGAATATACGAATATCATTTGATATTAGTTTTTCAAATAGATTTGTGTATATAAATATTTTCTATTATTACAGTTACAACTACCAATAATGAAAGGTAAACGATATATTTATGCTAAACGTTTTGAGGGAGAACCAAAACTAACGGATTTTGAGTTAATTGAGGAAGAACTTCCAGAACTAAAAGATGGTGGTGAGTAGGACAAAGTAGTAATTATAACATAGTTATTAGAATTCTGATCTACAATTAACATGGTTTCGAGTATTGATACGATTCTCTACCAAATTCAAAAATAAGAATTCACAAATCTAATGATTGTTTTTGTTGCAAATTAATAATTAATAATTTTATACAGAAATTCTATGTGAGGCGGTGTTTTTTAGTTTAGATCCATATATGAGAGCATACATGATAAGGTATCCGATTGGAGTTACGATGATTGGTGGACAAATCGCCAAGTAAGAAGGCATTTTATTAAACCAATTAAATTCTAAGACTAACTTTTTTGTTTTCTATTTCCTAGAATTATTGAATCTAAACATGAGAAATTTCCCGTTGGGGCGCATGTTGTTGGACAATTTGGATGGAGAACACATACCATTTGTAATATCGAGAAAATAGATTTAACCAAACCATCTCAGGAAGTTTATCTATTGCCTTCGTTCGGTAATTTACCGAAATCGTTTGCATTAGGCGTTCTCGGAATGCCTGGAAATACCGCGTATTTTGGGTTTCTTGAGATATGCCAACCAAAAGAAGGTGAAACAGTTGTAGTATCTGGTGCAGCTGGAGCCGTTGGAACACTTGTTGGTCAAATTGCTAAGCTAAAAGGTTGTAAAGTTATTGGAATTGCTGGATCTAAAGAGAAATGTGATTGGATTGTAAACGACTTAGGATTTGATGTTGCTATCAATTATAAAAACGAAAACGTTACAGAAGCGTTAAAAAAAGCAGCACCAAAAGGCATTGATTGTTATTTTGATAATGTTGGCGGTGACATAAGTACAGCAGTTATTCAAAAAATGAAAAATTTTGGCAGAATAGCTGTTTGTGGTGTCATCTCAACTTACAATTATACTACTAATCAACTAGAAAAACAACCACCAGTACAAAACTATTTTGTTATCAAACAGTTAAAGATGGAAGGTTTTCTTGTACAACGATGGAACAATAGATGGTTTGAAGGGATTGAGCAATTACGAGATTGGATAAAAGATGGGAAAATAAAATATCACGAAACAATAACAGAAGGTTTTGAAAATATCCCCAAAGCATTAATTGAAATGCTTAGGGGTAAAAATTTTGGAAAAGCTTTAGCTAAATTGTAAATAATATTTATGAAACTATACGGATTTTGAATAATTATATTATTTGTCACTTTTACAGTTTATCACTTTCAAATCTTTTTACACTAATTCATAATTGAATTTCATTTCAAAATTGAGAATATGTCCTATCTCATTTGAGACTTTTTTCTCGAGATTAGTAAGTATTATATTTATGTGATAGATGAGCAAAAAAGGGGTCTAGTACAAGTCACGTCCTGCTAAGAACGCCTACATTCTCTTGTCGTTGTCGTTTGCGACAGACAGAGCGTTCGTAAGCCGATTTCTTCGATCGACATCACTACCTTAAAAAATAATTAAAAGCTTTTTAGTGTGATTAGTGGCCTAGTAACTAGCACGATGGACTCAAACTTGGATAACCGTGGTTCAACTCCCATCTAGCTCAAAATGTTTCTAAGTAAAACATTAACAACCATCAATACATCAGTTTTCGAATTAACCGATAGTAAACCAATGTGGGCTGGATCACACCCATATAAACTAATCATTTAAATTTAGTCTTTAGAATCTTTACCAAAAAATTGAGTGTTTTGAGATTAATACAGGTGACAGACGCCGCTTGTTCATAACCTACGTTCCTATGTGGATCATATATATTCAAAACAAATTTGTTAGTCAGATGATATGCCAGTATGTTTGCGTGGTTATATTAAATACCATCTCCTTATGGAAAAGATCCTTGACAATGTAGATAAAAGGTTGAGACATTTGTTTAGACTCACCTGGATAACTTTGTCTTTGGTATAGTGCTTGTAGAGTTCACCAAAGTAATTAGACATCAAAGATAACAGGAATTCACCAACTTTGAGTTTTTCTATAAATACCGACAGTAATAAAATAAAACATAACAAACTATAGAAAAAAAACAGTGCATTTGGAACCATTGTTTGCTTTCATTTATCTTCATACTTAGCTTTAGCAGTGTAATGGTTGGCTACGAACTTGATAATCTTAGCTACTCTAGAAAATTGACAATATTCTTTATGAGAAAATTAACGTTGTGATCAGTCGTTAGTTGAGCGAATATGTGTGAATACTTCTCTACGATTAACTTAGTGATAAACACCGGTGCATTATCCGTGATATCGTCTAATATCCAACCATCACTGTTAAGAGTTAAGGCTATGAAACCTTCTTGCCGAAACCGAAACCTTGTTACTCTGATATTTCGTTTAACAGTAGTGAGCTCTTTGCAAATTGTTGATCATAGTTGTAACGATGCGTTTTTGCAAATAATTAAATTAACTTTTATACTGTCCATTGTTTATACATTTTATATAAGCTCGCATATGTTTTGTGTAAAATAAATAATAAAAAAAAAGTCAGACAAGTGCGAATAAAATTCGCTCGTCAAGGGTTCCGTGAATGTAAAGAAAACAATATCAAAATAATTAACATAAAGTTGTGTTGTAAAGGGTTTATATTGCCAGACCATAGACACATAAAAAATAAATGGTTCATCGTAAATATCAATAGTAACTGTCAATCTCATCTAAATTGATCGAAATGATAAAATATTGATTTAGGTTACATGTTATCCATAGCTGTTTATGGTAGCTAAGGAACGTCTCAATTCTGTTAATCGACGACGAAATTTAGGGGTTGAGTGGTGTTAACACTAAAAATAAGACTTTTTTGACAATATTTCAAAAACTGTGCATCGCAAAATTCTAAAAAAATTGTAATGTTTCTTAATTTTGGTGCTTTTTCAAATGACACCCCACTCATGCAAGCCAAAAAACCTTTTTTTCACTCTTCCCCACTCCCCTCCCCTAAACACATAGAAATAAAATCACTTGAAGATTCGCTATATTTTCGTTAAGGGTTTATCAAATTTCCTATCTCTATGAATTAAAATTCGCGAAATTCAAAAAAAAAATTGTAATGTTTCTTAATTTTGGTGCTCATTCAAATGACACCCGACTTGACTGGGTTTTAAATTGTGTATTTACCCCTTCTCATATCCTCCCCCTTAATAAATATAATTATTAGTATTTGGTACTTTACTATATTTTTCTTTAAAAACTTACTAATTTTTCTATCATTCAAAATACTTTTTAAGACTTTCGATTATTTAGGCTCGGAGCTAATCGAGGAAAGAAAGCATACAGAAAACGCCATTGTTTAGAATTACACAAAAAATGGTGGGGTGTAAAATTCCAAAATACATTTTTTAGAAATACTGAAGTGAAGCCCTTTCATATGATACCCTACTTGACTCGATATAAAAATGTATTTTCTCAAAGGCCTCACATCGTAGCCCTGTTAATCAAACAAAACCCATTTTTTTATTTTTCAACTCTTCATTTTGTGTGGACAGATTAGTTTTATACGCATGCCAAATTTCAGGTTCATTGGATTTATAGTAATTGAGATAATCGAAATAATGTGAAAAACACGTTTTACTCTTACCAATAGTGTTCCGTTTAAAAAACGGAATGGAATTGATGAAAAAGTAGTTAGAGTGAATCATGCTACAATTTCCTTGACCATTTTGGAATCGACTAAGCGGAAAGAAATTTTTATGTGTAAGAAAAAGCTTTCAGCCTTAGAGAATGTTCCTCAGTTAGCTCGTAGATACCATCAACATAACCTATCGTTTAGATGGTGGTGACCTTTTGATTTTCTTTTTGAGTAGTTTAACTTTTTTTTAGGACGAGAAACTGAGTATTATAGTGAGGTATACACCTGAGGTTTAGAGGACTGCCCAGGTTTCTGGCTAACTTTGCACTTGCCTCGAATAATAATTGTGTTTAAAGCTAGCAACTAACTAAAACTGAAGTCTCATTCGTTTAACTATTACTACACTTGTATTATTGTAAGAACTAGAGTAAAAACTCGAGTTTTCGACTCAAAAGTTTGAAATACGAAAACGGACTGATTTATTTCTTATATTTTAAAATAATTTGCCATTTTTCAGTAATAAAATGTTAAATGCTACTTTCCGTAATTACGAAGGATGAAAATTTCCGTACTAACGATGGAGCAATAATTTGTTTTTTAAAGAAATATATAGCAGTATGACGTCATATAGATTATATAATCTGTTAACATCGGTTAATAGATTATATAATGTAACAATGTCTCATAACAAATTGTTTTTTACAGATATGGGGGCTCGTCTTTCGCCCATCTCTAAAGTTTTGTGATTGGGTCCATTCTAATATTAACGTTTTCAGAAAAACCTTTTTGCACGTTTATATAGCGAATCACTTGGTCATAGCTAGATACCCGCAATAAACCGCCCCTAACATGAAGAACATACGCTTGAGTTGCATTGCATTGTTTTTAAGGCGACAATGTCTATGATAATTTCTACCGTAATTTCATCGAGTATAAGTAGTATTTACTTTGCACATTACCACTACACCAATACCACAGCTAGTTCTGTTTTCCAGGTAGAACAATACGGGCGTAGAAGTTCGAATTTCACTACCCTATCGGCTTTCGGGTTTTCCTACCCTGCACAGCATATCATTCTTAAAACCTCAGTTTATATTTCAGAGATATAAAACTATTTCAAAGTCAACTCTCACCTTACCTTCACTATTTAACATTTCCTTAGAATATGTGTGTCATCAAAAGAAGCAACCGAATAACAACAATATCCTGTCAATAAACGCATGGCAAATGATCGCGTACGCTGATAATTTTAGAAAGGAAGGTAATGTATCAAATTTTGATAAAAGCTCCGATTCGAAAAATAATGTACATAGAATCGAAAATTGTGTCATATTTTTAAATGGCTGTCTGACACTATATTGGGGTTTGAAGATGTTCTAGACCTAGGAGCTAGAGTTAGACGAAATAAAGTTTTTAAATTATTCGTCGAGATTATTCTTTCCTAATGGAGAAGCAACAGGCAAAATAATAAATTTCACTTTCAAGATTTTCTTTCTTTAGATTACTAGAAATTAAATTATTTTACACTTAAATGTCACCTTTGAACACAAAAAATATTTTATTATAGTTTATAAATTTGATTTAAACTTTAATAACCATTTTACCAAAATTTTTACCCTGAAACAATTCTATAAGAGCGTTTGGCATATTTTCAAAACCATTTAAAATTGTTTCATTATATTTAATTTTTCCATCCTTTATCCAATCTCTTATATGTTCAATACCTTCCATCCATCGACTATTCCATCGAGTCACAATAAATCCTTCCATTCTGATTTGTTTTGCTACCATGGTATGTTGTATTTGTGGCAGTTTTTCTTCTTCTCCAGCATTATAGCCTGATATAGCACCACAAACAGATATTCTTCCAAAATTATTCATTTGACCGATAACAGTTGTACTGATAATACCTCCTACGTTGTCAAAATAGCAATCCACGCCATTTGGTGCTGCTTGCCTTAGAGCTTCTTCTATATTATTTTCTTTGTAATCAATAGCATGGTCGAAGCCTAGGTCATTGACAATCCAATCACATTTTTCTTTTGTTCCTGCTATTCCAATAACTTTACATCCTTTAAGCTTGGCTATTTGACCCACTATAGTACCAACTGCTCCAGCAGCTCCAGATACAACAACAGTTTCATTCGGCTTGGGTTGACAAATCTCAAGAAAACCAAAATATGCGGTGTTTCCAGGCATCCCTATATAACTAATACCAAGTGACTTTGGTAAATCACCAAATGGTGGTAATAAGTAAGCATTACTTGATAAGGCCAAGTTGGGATCACTGTTTTTTTTGGCATCATATATTGTATGTGTTCTCCATCCAAAATTTCCAAATACATATTCACCTACCGGAAATTTTTCATGTTTACTTTCAATGATTCTAGAATTAATTATTTTTACAAAATGTTAAAAATTATATTGCTTATCATGTATAGTGATAAAGCTAAGATACATGTTTAAATTTCATAATTTGTATCGATTCGATTAAATGGAAAGTAAAATACTACCTTGCGACTTGCCCTCCTATCATTGTGATTCCAGTACTATATCGTGCAACATAAACACGCATGTATGGATCAACACTAAGGTATTCAGCTTGACAAAGAATTTCTGTTTAACAATAAACTTATATAACAATTAGCCAAAAATTACAAAAAAATCAACAAATATACCTCCATCTTTGAGGTCTGGTAGTTCTTCTTCGACGAGCTCAAAATCTGATATTTTTGGTTCTCCTTCAAATTTTTTGGCGTATATAAACCTTTTTGCTTTCATTTTGGTAATTACAGTATGCTGCTAGCTGTTCGAGTGGTTTAATCAAACTGATATTTAATATGTCTTGTCTTTCGATTTAAAATCAATGGTCTAATAATCTGTGACTGATATCGGTTATTATGCTTGATAGTAATACACAAGAGTTGTAAAAAAAACTGTAAAAATAGTAACAACATGAACTTTGTAAAGTGAACAAATATGTATCGACAAACTACGAAATGATAAAATAAACTTGTAATTTATTATCTATTATGATTATTATGATATAGATTTACACGTATTCTGCTATCGATTTACGACAATGCATATACATATTTGAAACACTAAACTGATTTAGAAAACATATTGAATATTTTTGTAGCCGTCCGTATAATAAATATTTAAACAGCTTTGGATAAATCTTAAAACGAGATTTAACGTGAGTTATTGTGTTGGCTTTGTTTTTATGAAAAGATCATAGATCTGCAGATAGCGCCCATTGAATCCAAAAAATTGTTTTCTTTACATTATGTGATGTTAAACCTTGAAAATCAATATTAATAACCGAATATCTTGAGAATCAATTTTTTGTTATTTTGTTACATAAGAATACGTCAAACTCCATTCTAGCGCATGAATTTGCAGTAACTATCTAAGACTATCTTTTTCTGTTGATGTTAGAGCTTCTTCAGCCAAAATGAAGAGAATTGGCGTTCACATAAATTAACAATTAACAATAGCCAAAAATAATATCAGATCTTTGGTCCAGATATTTGAAGAAAATTAGGTATCTGTGAATAGAGATATATACATATTCAAGCCTTTGCCTCAAGCAAATCTACAAATTCCAACGAGAGCATGATTAACTCATCATACTAGTTTCCATATCAGTGCCACCAAAAGCTTTAAATCTACAGCGTTTCTAAGTTATGCTATAAAATTATGTAATCCATAAATGAAAGGTAAACAAATTCTAGATCAATATTAGTTTTTCACTCTGCTCTATTTTTCAAAAAGCATAGGTTAACGCCTTGCCAAATTTTCTGGAAGGAAGCTCTTAAGTTATCCATGTAATCAAAATTTGTCATAATAAGATGCTTAAAAATAAAATTGGTCATAAAACGGTAAAGCTCAAGCAATCGCAAATTTGGCAAACAAAACGAAAATATTTACTAAATATGTTGTCATTCCTACACCTGTTTTCGATAAGCCTCAAACTTCAGTACGATGCCTGTCTTGGTATCACTTTTGGCAGTTCTATAAATTTCAAAAACCATAGGCTAGGCAGGGTTATGTAAGGTTAGGTTATGTTAGGTTATGTTTGGTTATGTTAAGCTAGGTTAGGCTAGGTTGGGCTAGGGTAGGTAAGGTTAGGTTAGGTTAGATTTGTTTAAGTAAGTTTAGGTAAGGTTAGGTTAGATTAGGTTAGGTTAGATTAGGTTAGGCTAGGTTAGGATAGGTTAGGTAAGACTAGGCTAGGTGTTACATTAGGTTAGGTTAGGTTAGATTGAGTTAGGTTAGGTTAAGTTAGGCTAGGAAAATGAAAAGAGCTTTTGCTGCTCAAAGTCCGGAGTCCGAACTCGTTGGAAACCAGCCAGAACTTCTCAAGAAGCGAACAGTACCCCTGACATTCAACTCGTAGATGTCCATTAGAACCATTAGGTTCATGCACTCAGAAACCAGAGTCTCCTCTGAACCAGAACAAGATACGAGCAGAAAAGATAAAGAACGGTTGGGGAACTCCTTGTCATCCCAGCTGGTAATTTGCTCTTATTCACTATACCCAGAATTATGCCAATATCTCTACGATTTCTGACCATCTTATATTTGTACACGTATGCGTCACCTCAGATATCCCGCTCAGAGATGACTGACAGATCCGGGTTACTTTCGACGTGATGAATCTCGGCTCTAAAATCTTTATTGCAGCCTGACTGTCCGTAAAAATGCCGATATTCCTTGCAGATATTACATTATAATTCAACCAATCTGAGGCCTCTTTACTAACTGCACGTTTAGCCTGAAAGACACTGCATTGATAGGGTAGGCGACAAGAAAGGTTTAGATTTAGATCTTTGCGCAGAATATTTCACAACCACTTTTCATATTCAATTTCAATCCATCTTTGTAGGAGTTGACAACACCTGTATGTTTATCTAATTCACTTTCTCAGTTCTTTGTGGAAAGAATAGCAGTTGTAAAGTCAACTTCGGAAAAAGGATTTTGGAATGTAATAGTCCGTGGTCGAAGGAATATTTCTACTCACCAGAATTTATGAGTGCCCTATATTGCTACAGCTCCACATCTCGATAGACTTCAGCCTAACTGCCGTACTACCTGTCTACTTGGATTTCGTTTCAGGTACTTCTAGCTTAGAGTAACAGTTAGAAAACTTGAGTAAGTTACAAAATATATCGTTTTTTGACAAAAAAAAGGACTTTTCGAAAATATAGTTTTACTTGAAATTGAGTGACTTTCGGTAAAAGTTTTCTGATTGACTCGTTTTATAGGACCTACAAAACATCAGTTAGTTGTAGATCAAATGTCGTTTATTGACAAATAATGTACATAATGAATACATGATTTTGCTCGAAATTAGGAGGCTTTCTGTGAAGTTTTTTAGATGGATGCAGCTGATGTGGCATCTCAGGTGTTGATGTAAAACGCGAATTTTTAGAAAAATTTGACCGAACAAAATAAAATTTGGTTTGCTAATAATCCAGTTGGTGGCATATTTCTTGGTCATATATGCTGCGTTTTCCTCAATTATTAAATCCCAGATATATAGTTATATGTAGCCCCGCCCCTTCGAGGAGGCAATAACGTGACGACCATTCCTATGCGAGTTTTTCGATTAAGCTCAAGCTTCAGGAACGGTGCATGTTTTGGTCTCACCTTTCGGTTTATATGTCAATTGTCTAGGTTGGCATCAACCCATTACTCTCCATTCAAAAGAACATATACTAACCACTTGCCATTTGCCATCTTTTGTTGATATTTTTGTCCAAGAAAAGAGTCCATCTAACAAAAGTTAGGTTTTCACTCTACCCTGGTCTAAATCTAAGCCAAAACCCGTCTAAGCCAAACATCTTGTGGACGTTTAATTAAATACTCACTAAATATCTCGTTTATCCTGAAATTTGAGGAAAATCGAATTGCTGAGTGAGTGACTTCATTTCCCTGGTTAAACATTCCAATTTTTTTTTTTTTTTTTTTTTTTTTAATAAAATGTGTTGTGTAATAGGGTTTAGAATATGTGTCACAACAACACATAAATACCTTTTAAGACCTAGGTCTAGACCTGGGTCCCACAACAACTGGCGTTCTGAGGTGTAGATTAACGCTTTTTTTAAACATCTGTGGGTTAAAGCCACCTGAGACTAAGTGTTCCGGCAAACTATTCCATTTGTACGCAGTTCGGACAAAGAAGTCTCTCTGCGATCTGCCAGTATGACAGCGCGGGATCTTTACCGTTTCACTGGTTGCGGCAGCCGATTGCCGAGTGGAACGGGGGTAAGAATAAGTCTGAGGCATGATGCCGCTGATTTCATCTGAGCACTGCTGATGACGATATTTGTAAAAAACAACGAGGTCAGCAACAGTGCGACGATGTTGTAGGGAATCAAGTTTTGATGTCAAAGTTCGATCACCTACAATTCGTATAGCTCGCTTTTGAACAGAGTCCAAGAGGGCCAAGATGGAAACAGAGGCAGCACCCCAAACTTGACAGCAGTACTCCATACAGGGACGAATATAGGACTTATAAACATGAAGCAATTGGTATGGAGTGAAAAATTTTTTGCATCTATTTAGGAGGCCGAGTTTTTTAGACGCGCTTTTTGCCATCGCCATTACATGATCGTTCCAGAGTAGGTCATTTGACACTGCGACACCCAATAAACGAATGTTTTTACATTCACCTATTGGTTCATCACACATACTAAATAAAATATCTTTGGGGAACTCGGTCTTTAATCTGGAAACAATCAACAGCTGTGTTTTGGTGGAGTTGAAATTGACAAGGTTTTGGTCACCCCAGTCGGCGACTTTATTCAGGTCTTTGTTCACGTTTATGGCAGCGTCTCTCCGGGCAGGATTAATTCGTTCGTGCATTTTACCTTTTGAAGGAAGGGGCTCGAACGACTTGTGCAGAGTACTATCATCTGCAAAACTATTTATTGGGTTGCTGGTGATTTTCAACAATTCGTTGATATAAATCAAAAATAGGGTTGGGGACAATACTGAGCCTTGGGGTACACCAGCGTTAATTAGTTTAGACTCAGAAGAATATCCGTCTAAGGAGACCGAAATGTATCGGTCGGATAGAAAATTTTGAATCAGCTTCACAACATTGGGATGAAAACCGTACGCAACGAGCTTGTTGATTAAGTTGGCATGCCAGACTCGATCGAATGCCTTGGAGATGTCTAAAGCGATAACGTATGTTTCACCACCTTTATCAAGTATGCTGTTCCAACAATGCGCTACATAGTTTAATAGATCGGTAGTTGATCTTTTGTTTCGAAAACCGTATTGGCTGTCGGATATTAAATGATTTTCTTCCAGAAATTTTGAAATATGTGTATTAATATAATGCTCATAGACTTTGGATAGGACCGATAGTAAAGCTATTGGCCTATAATTTGAGATATCGGATTTTGGTTCCTTTTTGGGGACGGGCTGGACATTTGCCAACTTCCAGCACGAGGGAAATATACCAGATTTGTATCGAAACCAATTGAAAAAAATTAATTGGATTAATCGGAATTCTGCATTGGGAATTTTCAATTAATTCCTATTCAAAAAATCTATTTCCAATACAATCCTATTCATTCCTGTTAAATATCTCTATTTTATTTTTCAACCGGAATCTATAGGAAATCTATATAAATAGGAATTAATTGCAAATTTCCATTGCAGAATTCCGATTAATCCTATTAAATCTTTTCCAATTAAATCCTGTTAAATCTATAAGATTGTTTAATTTTTTTCTAAGTTCCTTTTTCCTATTGAATCTCTTGATTTCCGACTGAAATTCAATTGGAAATTTCCTTTAGAATCCTACAGAACCTCTTTTCCTGTTAAATCCCATTCATTCCGATTGAATTTTAATTGGTAGATCGAAGTCTTCCTATTAAACCAATTCAATCCAATTTAATCCTATTGAATTTATATTGGATTTAATAGGATTCAATAGGTTTGAATTGGAATGTTTAACCAGGGTTGATAAAATTTTCAAACTTTTGGAAATCTATCAATGCCGACGCTCAGATCATGCCCAAAAACTATTTCTAATATTAGAGTTTGAAACATACGAAGGTTCTTTGATACAAAATTATAAAATGATAAAATTCGCAAGTAGAATTGAAAACAAAATCTACATCAACATTTAGGCTTCCACAAATTTAAATTTTTAGGGAAAAATATATTGACAAAAATTTGCAAATTAGAAATCTATTCCTTTTGTAAAATGCGAATGGGGCATTTTACAAAAGGAATAGATTTCTAATTTGCAAATTTTTGTCAATATATTTTTCCCTAAAAATTTAACTTAATTGCGGTGAAGCAATAAAATATTTATCGCATTTCACTGCTTCCCAGTTACACAATTCAAATGGTAAACAAAAGATCGACATACAAATTGTGAACCCATTAGAGAAAATGTTCATTGTATTCCTTGTTTACTTTTATTTGTTGGCTAATGGCTTCTTCTCTCTTTTATTGAAGAAGATTTCATACCCAACGAATAAAAATTCAATTAAAATATAGGAGAACACCAAATAATTTCGCTAAATGATTTGGTGTCATTTTAAAAATATATGTGGGATATTTAAGATGTGGTGAGTACCCAACAATAAATAATAAAAACAACAGGTTCAATATCTATGAAAGAAAGATTCAACGCTTTAGAATTGGATTGTTTACACCGAAAATTAAATTCAAATGATATAAAAATGATCAAGTTGCAAACTCTAACTACGTGTTTTATACTAAAGACACTAAATTTACATATTTACAATAAGAGTAAAAGAGATATATCTATACATAAAATGTCATCATACTCAATTCTCAAAACTCAAATAATGAATAACAAACTCCATTAATAATTGAATTGTTTTCTTAAATGGCGATCACGGTTTAATTTAATCTGCGCTTGACAATTAATTATATTATGAGTTATATAGATTAAGCCATTCTCAAATTATTTTAATTTATTTAAAACATTATAAGGTATATTAAATTAAAAAATTAATATTTTTAATTCAAATTAAAAGTGTTATTCTAATAATTTTATTTGCTTTTCGCCATACTTCTAGAATTATTAATTAAACAGTAATATTATTAATATTAATTTTATTTATTATCAAATTCATATACGTTGAATCAATTTATTTTAGATGAATACTTCTAGTAAAAGTAAGATACGTGCCCTATTTCTAAGAAAAAAACCGAATCATAAAGAAAAAAAGACAAGCTACAAACTTACAAATGGTCAAAAACAAAAGAAAATTGAACCATGGGCACTGGGTGGTGTTTATGGTCAACATCAACTTTTAAAATCGTATGTAAAGTATAAATTTAATTTTTTGGCATGCCTTTAGCATCTATCGTAAGGATCTAAAAAAAATCACCGTCACCAGCGTCTTTTTTTTTACAATTTCCTTGAATAAATTCACAAAAAATGTTGCTTATGTTTGTTTTTGCTTAAAATTGCTTTGTCTAATTGATTTCGGGGATATGACTTCTACTTAGGCGTCAGGATATTTTTTTTATTTGATAAAGAATCACTCACTGAAGCGAATAAAAACCAAAACGGGTTGTATCGGAGCCCCGGGTTCAAGATGCAGCCCTTTGAAAATATCAAAATGCATACAAAATTGCACTGTTTTGACAAGAATTTTTTCTGTTTTTTTAATTTTTGCTTTGGTGCTTATAAGATAAACGATCAAAACTGTCCCTTTTACTAAATTTTCTTAATTTACGATAAAATAATAAAAAAATCTACTTGCGCCTAAGTTCAAGTCATCTTGCCTTGATTTCTATTTTTGGAGTTTACGAATAGATCTTGTATAGGTATCAGATTTATTTTATGTACATAGTCATTACCTTGATGTGCTATAAAATGAAATAAAGTTGTTTTCATAATAAAAGTCTTATTCGTTACTATCATTTAATCTTAAATTAAATGTTACTTACTGTAGACAACAAACTAGTTTATTCAGCTCTTAGCGTGAGTCCTCCTTCTGTGAAAATGTAACTGCTTCTGTCTTCTTCGCATTTAGTGATATACAGTTGGTTATCAGTTGACCAAGAAATTATATTACTTATATCTCTGATCATGCCCGATATGTCATTTAAGACTGACATTTTATAGTTCCGCACTACCATTACTTTTCTGAAATCCAGTAAGCAGAGTACCGCTAGATTTCCTTTATCTAGACATTCTCGAATAAAATCAGTTACATCTGCAAGTGCAGTTTCAGTGCTATGGTTAACTCTAAAACCTGACTGCAGTGGCGTAAATAAGTTTTAGTTAGTTTTTTCTATCTTTAAAGAGTAAAATGCATGAACGAATATCTCCCGCCCGGAGGAACGCTGTCATAAATATAAACGAGGACCTAGAAAGATTCGCCGATTGTGGTGACAAAAATTTTGTCACTTTTAATCCAACCAAAACACAGCTATTGAAAGTTTCCAGATCAAAAACCGAGTACGCCAATGCTATTTCAATTAGTATGTATGACGATCAAATAGACGAATGTAAAAGCGTTCGTTTATTGGAAGTCACAATTTCCAATGACCTATTCTGCAACGATCATATAATGGCGATGGAAAAGCGCGCGTCATAAAAACTCAATAGATCGAAAAAAGATATTTCACTCCGTATCAATTACTCCATCCACATTTATAATTTGTCCGTGTATAGAACATTGTTCAAGTGTAGGGCGCCTGCATCTGTTTCCGTCGTAGCTCTTTTGGAGTCTGTTCAAAATCATGCTATACGATCTTCAAGATAATTGTCCTAATTAATTCCAGTAAGTTGTCTTTGCTTTTCCACAACCAGCTATCCATAAAATAAAACTAACTGATGGTGCCACTATACATTTTTGATACTTTTATTCACATTTTTTATACTTTTATCTTCAACCATGATAAATAATAGTAAAGCTTTTCTTTTAGTATAATTTTTCATTTTCAAAAAAAGATAAATTTCATTTTCACAAAATTCTTGTGATAAAGTTCTTCTTTCACAAAACGTGGGCCGTTTATATATGGAAAATATACAACAAAAAAGAATTTTTAATTGTTGATGAACTACTTAAAGTGTTAATCTAATGAAAATATTTGATTAAAAGACTTCTTATACACTTAAATAATATTTTATTTTTCTAAATATATTTTCTGTCTCTAAGAGACCTTCTTCAGAGAATGAATTCTGATTTCTATAATGAAATCAGAATTTATTCTCTGAAGAAGGTTTCTTAGAGACAGAAAATATATTTAGAAAAATAAAATATTATTAAAGTGTATAAGAAGTCTTTTAATCAAAAATTTTCATTAACAAAAAAGAAACATAATTTTTTATCAAATACAGCAATATGGAAAGGCAAATTGCTTATATTGATCGAAGGTCTGAAAGGTCGCATAAGCGAGACAAATAAAATTAATCCTCTTAATGTAAACAAACACGAAAGATGAACTTCTCGTAACTCTAGCTCGTGCTGCGTTACTCGCGTATCATTTTGGCATCGTGATACAATATACTATTATGTTATTTTATTCTGTGATATAATTTTTGAAAATATCGTTGTTAAATAACGGTTGAATAAAATATGTATCCTCCGTTATCCACAGTATTCTATACGTTCTTCATCCTGTTGTGCAATTAAAAAAATTTAATTATGTTATAGTTGTTGTGTTTTAATTTTAATGTTTATGATTATATTTAAATTGACTGTTTTTGCATTTAAACACTTTTGAACAAATTCAAATGTTCTTGTCTCCCCTAATTAAATAATTTAGGAAATATTCCGATTTGTACGTCCTGCCCTTGTCTGGCATTCTTTCTTAGTATCTATTCATGGAGAGATTTATTATTAGGATTAATTTTGATTCTATAAGCAGGGTTTATTAAGGCAATTTTGTCTAACATGATTGAATCCTTTTTGGAATTTTTTTTTTTAAAAAATCAAAAAATTTTATATACTAACTGAAGGTCAAAGTTTTTTGCAACCAGCTTATTATTTAAAAATATTGTTTAGTGATTTAAAAACCACTGTTGTATTTCTTGCTAGTAAAACGTTTGCTTCAATTGTAATAAATTATATAAATTATCGTTAATTTATTTCTATCTTTATATTTTACATTTTGCAACTAACCGCATGCATCTAATAGATAAAAATTTTTTGTCGAGAGATTATACACATCTATTCTTCTCTGTTGTAAATTTGAAATTACGTTCTTTTTTATTTAGAGATACACCGGAAACACCAATAATAGAAAATACAATAATTATTTTACCAATTAGCGAGAAAATAACACAGGTATGTTGAATAATTGAAATGTAGTTTCGAACGAATTGATCGAATTAGTGGTTTTAAAATAAAATTGTTTTAGAAAATGGAACCAGAAACTGAAACAGAAAAAAACGGAGATATAGAAAATAAAAATAATATGGCTACATTGCCGATAAAAGATTCAGATCGTAAAAAATTTGATGAGGTAAGTTGTTTTTAAACTTAATCTTTTATTTATTTTCTGATTTATTGCGCTATATAAATGGTTTGTAATGCTTTAGTTGAGTTAATACAACTTACATAAGTCTATAGCACAGTGAATCGAGAAATTATAAAACTAATCCATTTAAATTGTGACTGATTTGATTAATGAAAAATATATCGAAAACTACGCAACAACTGAAACTACGGCAGGCGATGAAAAGAATTAGTTCTTTATAATATTGACAGGGATTCTAAAATTATACTAAGATGTGTGTTTAAGATTGTTCATATCAACTTGACTGGCCACATTAATTGAAATAAATTTGTCTTTTCATTTTCAAATTTTTCATTCTATTTGTGGAACAAAAGCAATATGTTATAACAGAACTTATGCTTTATTTGAAAACAATTTAACGGTTTCTTGCCGAATTTTAAAAAGAGATAATACTACCATTTAACCATTTGCTTTCAACATAATTAAAAGTTTGACTGTATCAAACCATTATCAAGAAATTTGTCTTTCATTTTTATCCTTCGTTGAATAAAGTTTGATGGCCATTGTTCAACACTTTTTATAGATATCGAGTCACATAAAACTTTCCTCCACAATCATTTCTTAGTATCTCACAATTGTTTTGGCCATTTTTGCAAGGAATTTATAGACAATACTTTGTGTGAAATTGAAATTCTAATACACGTTGTAGAGTTATTATTGATAGTTCTGCAATCATTCTAAAATTAGTAGTTGTCGTATAGTCAAACATAGTCATATACATTTTTCGTATAAACCAGGCAAACATAAAACGGACCTGTAAAAAAATTGGAAAACTGAAAAAACATGTTCAACTTATCCGCAGGTGAGGTCAATTTTGATCGATTATGATCAATGTTGATCTACGGGTCTGACTACCCTGCGTACTCCATTCCCTGCCATTGACATATGAGCGTGAGATATCACATACCACTGGCAATGGCAGGAGATGTCATTAGCCAAGATGTTATCTTAGGGTGCTGGCGGACGAACTTTAATTAGCCAACGGCAGCACTTCCAGTCTTTGCTGGGCAGCGTTCCGTAGTGGTACCGCTCATTGGCTTTTCCGAGGATTCAGACCAACACATAATTATGTGTGGGCTTTGTGCCTCGATTGAGGTGGTGAGCGGTGCGCTGCATCAGCTGGATTATTGGCAATTAGTTTTGTTTTGTTTTCTGCAAATTTCTTTCAATTTGGTTTTCACTTATTATTTTGTTATTATTTCTTCATCTTATCATGAAATATTGGCATATGTCATATTTTATTGTATGATAGGATTCTTTCCTTAGTTATCAATTCTTAATAAAACATAAAAAAATAAAATAAAGATTTTGATATATATGGCAGTACAACAGAAAAGATATAAATCTGCAAGTGGTAAAGCAAATTTGCGCAATCCTTCCGCCTATAAAGCGGCACGTCCACGGTATTTGCAGGGACAACACATATATGAATCAATCAAAAATTTTAAAATACATGTTTAAAACATCTGCGGATTGAACGCTAACCATGACCACGTGCAACATGAGCACGGCATTGAGCACGGCAAACCGAACATTGTGTAGCATATGTGTATAGCTCTTAAAAAAACAAATTTTGTATTGAGCATAATAAAGAAATCAAAATCAAAAAAAAAAAAAACATTCCTATGCCTTACAGAAACACAAATTTCTGAAAATTTTTTCTTTATAGAATCGCACAATTCCAAATATAGGCTTGAATCAGCTTTCACAGTCCATCAGGGCGTATGCGCATTAATTCATGAGAGTGTTGCGTATACACGCTTTCCAAATTTTGAACTACACGGTGCCGACTTCAATACAATGGTTTTAAAGATTTGTCTTCCAGAAATTACTTTTTTTACAATAGCTTTATACCGGTCTAACAAACGTTACCCAAACTTTTTTAATTTACTGACAAAAATTGTGAACGAGATTAGAGCACAGTCCCCTAATTGTGAAGTTATCGTTACCGGTGACTTCAACGTCCACAACAAATCATGATTGGAACTTTCCAAATGTTGACCACCAACGATGTTGACAATAGTGGAAAATTGGCAGACATTTTTGCCGCGTCTCAGGGCCTATTCCAAATTGTTAAAAACCCGACTTTCACTCCCCGTAATGGCGGTGATAATAGTTTTCTTTTAGATCTCTATCTTACCACAATGCCAGATATTACGAGTGTCGATGTCGCGAAAGGTAGTATTGGAAGTTCTGATCATTATTTAATTTCATCAGTTATCAAAACTAATTTACTTAAAACTACAACTCCCAAACCCCGTAAAATATTTCACTACTCAAAAATGGATAAGAGTGAAATATTTCAGTACTCAAAAATTTTTTCCGTTTTGACCGTCATTGTTTTTACACTGACAATGTAAGTGTTTCTGCTCAAAACTTAGAAACCATTTAATTTGCTATCAATAAATTTGTCCCTTTCTCCATAGTAAAACCCAAACAAAAATACTTGTATTCGAATGCTGCCAAAATGGCATTTAGAAACAAACGTATATCATTTAATATTTGGATTCATAACAAAATTCCCGCTAATCGATCCCAATATCTAAAGGCCAACAAAATATCTAACCAGATTATCTCAAACGAAAAGTCTGAAATTGACTGAGTGAAAGCCTCAAAACTTACGTCTATGTCTATTTCTGACAAGAGTTTCTACAGTGCCATTAATTCTTTTATGTTTTACGGATTTATTATAATTCGTTTAGACCTTAGTTACCGAAATAATAATCACATTTTTAATTCCCAAGGGAATTATAAGAGGGAGTTATGGATTCATAATAGACCTAGTTTTCATTATAAATTTTTGTTTTGTTTATTTATAAACAACATTATTTGCATAAAGCCATAGTAACGAATAACAATACCGCAGCAATACAATTTGAAATGAAAAATAACTAACTTGATCAATTAAAACGAAAAATCATGCTATCAAATACTTGATAAAAATAAATGTTTTAGATAGTAAAAAATAAAATTATTTATAAAAAATAAAAATTAAATATTATTAATTAAAAATTATTTACGTGTCACGTGAATTATTAGATGTCAATTACCTTGTGAAACTTACTAACCCACGGGCCAGAGGCCCTCGGGTAGTAAACGTTTCCCTCGGTAATTAACACCCTTATAATTCCCTTGATACATAAATAACTATAAATTCTGGAACAAAATTTTCTATTCCTCCTATTATTGATGGGGATTTAATCGTCAATGATCCCGCAAGAAAAGCTAACTTGTTCGCTGAACGCTTTGCTCTGAACTCCACTGTTTTGGAAACTCTCAAAGAAATACCCCAAATCCAGTCTTCAGGTGTTAATATGAATGATTTCAAACCCAAAATAACCACTAAACTTTTAAAGGGGTTAACCCAATATTTTAAAAACCTTTTCTAAAGAACTTGCACCAACTTTGACTAAAATATTCTACCAATCCTACAAATCTGGTATATTTCCCTCGTGCTGGAAGTTGGCAAATGTCCAGCCCGTCCAAAAGGGGACCAAAATCTGATATCTCAAATTATAGGCCAATAGCTTTACTATCGGTCCTATCCAAAGTCTACGAGCATTACATTAATTCACACATTTCAAAATTTCTGGAAGTAAATCATTTAATATCCGACAGTCAATACGGTTTTCGAAACAAAAGATCCACTACCGATCTATTAAACTATGTAGCGCATTGTTGGAACAGCATACTTGATAAAGGTGGTGAAACATACGTTATCACTTTAGACATCTCCAAGGCATTCGATCGAGTCTGGCATGCCAACTTAATCAACAAGCTCGTTGCGTATGGTTTTCATCCCAATGTTGTGAAGTTGATTCAAAATTTTCTATCCAACCGATACATTTCGGTCTCCTTAGACGGATTTTCTTCTGAGTCTAAACTAATTAACGCTGGTGTACCTCAAGGCTCAGTATTGTCCCCAACCCAATTTTTGATTTATATCAACGAATTGTTGAAAATCGCCAGCAACCCAATAAATAGTTTTGCAGATAGTACGCTGCACAAGTCGTTCGAGCCACTTTCTTCAAAAGGGAAAATGCACGAACGAATTAATCCCGCCCGGAGAGACGCTGCCATAAACGTGAATAAAGACCTAAAAAAAGTCGCTGATTGGGGTCAATTTCAACTTTACCAAAACACAGCTGTTGATTGTTTCCAGATCGAAGACTGAGTTCCCCAAAGATATTTTATTCAGTGTGTGTGATGAACCAATAGGTGAATGTCTACCGAAAAAGGACAAACTGGAAGAAAGCTTGGGGATCTTTATATAAAAGCTAGGGAATCTGTATTATAAACAACAACTGAGATATTCAATGCCAGAGAAATATGGTGCCTAGAGTGCAACTCGTTAGTCTTAATTCTCAATTCTCATACATGAATGTGAATTTCGAACATATACACAAAAGCCATGTTTGTTATAAAAGGCAAGCTCCAAATTCGTAACTGGTTATCCGATATTTATCGAGATCCAACTTCGACACTTGGAATTAATACCTCTTATGTATGTGAAATCAATGATAAGCGGTTGGTTCACTCTGCCGCACATTTTGCTAAGGCAGACTTGCCCTTTAGCATTGTATGTATAGTTACTGAAATTCGGCTAGGCCTAAATTTCTACATTACACAGTACTTAAGGAGATTTGGATGCCTCTGTCACAAGAGTACGATAACGGTTTTCATACATCAGAAGCACAATATCGAAAAACCAACGAAATTGGAGATACAAAAAAAGGACACAAACTAAATGAAATATTACTATGATAATTGATAAGGTTAGTTGTAGTTTAAAATAAGGAAAAAAGTAAAACGATTTATTGCTAAAAATTCTATCCTTCCTGTTACCAGACGGTAGAAAAATAGTACATTTTGCTACAAGAGATGAAACACTGCTTTTGCGTGAGTGAAAATTTGTTCACGAGACTCTCGTCGAGTGGGACAATTTCATGAACGTAAAATGTTTTCATCTCGCGTAGGAAATGCAATTGTTTTAAAAACTGTAAAATTATATGAAAATACCGTGCAACTACAATTTATTATTTAACTATTGAAAATAGACTTTTCATTTACTATCGTAGAAAAAATAAATTCATAACTATAAAGCATATGGTAACAGAAAACAAATCATGGAGATAGAATGATGAATTCTATTTATTTGCTTGTACTATATCGATACAGTTTGTGTTATTATGTTGCTGAATTTTATATTTGTCAAACAATCGCAAAATGGGGTTTTTGCCTTTTAATAAATTGCATTTTTGTGGTAAAATGATAAAAAACTTATCACTTCACTGCTTCACAGTTAAAGAATATGTGATTTGGTCGATGTTCTGTGCAGTTTTTATCTAAATTAATGTTAGCTTTTTCGTTCCTTAGTTTTCGGAGACTTCCGTTGGTATCCGAGCACATTTGTTCATATTCATATTCAAATGTCTGAATCGGCTAAACGGAAAAAGATTTCGATCTGTAAGAAAAAGTTTCCAACCTCAGATATGATGGTCCCCAGTTAGCTCGTAGATACCCCGTTCAGGAAGGGATCAGTTTTTATTGATTAAGAATTTTTTTATTTTTGATCTACGGGTGTGGCAATTACTAGGCAAGGTGATATCTTAGGGTTGGAGTCAGATGAACTGTATTCAGTCAACGGAACTCCTTAATCTTGATCATGAAATATTCCTTGATTGTGCCACACTATTATTTGCTCGAAGAAACGAGCCCTTACATAATTCTATATCTGGGCTTATATCATTTAAGAAGACTGCGTCACATGATCAACCAATTTTAGTGTTCTTGCAAATTTTTCTCGAAAATTTGGTTTTTACCTATTTATTTTAATTTATTTTATCAACACCTTAGAATCCATGTTGTTGTGGGATCTTAGTATTAAAAGGTTTTTATGTGTTGTTGTGACACATATTGCAATATCTACTACATAACACATTAAAAAATACTGCTGAGTTCGTTACTTGATTGATTGAGCTCGAACGATTATTTAAAGATGTCATTCGGATTGTTGTTTCTCAATTTATTAGTGTTGATTTGAATCGTTAAGACGTGTTATATTTTACCACAATGTGTTTGATTTCAAATGTTGCAATTATCATTTTGATGATCTGCTAGTTAGATTGTAAACATGATCTGCTAGTTAGATTGTAAACATGATTATACTAGGCGAGTTTACAAGCTGCTTGTAAACTCGCTGGATAGTAGATTGTAAACTATCTTAGTGTCAACGAGGCTTTACAAACAGTATGTGATCGATTTCGTTGTTGATTCGTTCATCCTGAGATGTAAAAATATATTTTTGTACATCCTTATGTGGCAACTTAATGCCCGCCGATGAATAGGGTGTTTCGAAACACTTAAGGTTAACGCTACAATAACTTTTTTTTTTTTTTTTTTTTTTTTTTAACAAGAGTTTTTAAGTACAATATAAAAAATTAGTAATTTAAAAATTTTTAATTTTTTTACCTTATTAAAACAACTTAAGCCGCTTCAGTGTCATAATACAATTAAGGAGCTTCCCAGCCAAACAAATGCAAGATTCTATAAACCACAAGTCAATAAGATACATACAAAAAGTATTACTAAGTAAGATAATACATCACTTGAACATCCAGCGTATGAAATTTAATTAAGATATTGTTTTGTTATTACCCGCTAAACACGGTGAATCGCCTACGAACCATCTACGAACCGTTTGCGAACATCATTGTTCGTTTACGGTTCGCAAACGATTCACAAACGATTCGCAAACGACCCACCATGCTCAGCAGGCGCTAATCAGTTATCGTCTTTTATACACACTTCGCCCAAGTTTGATAAGCATTAGTGTATATTTTTTTTTTTTTTTTTTTAATTTTTTAATTTTTTTTTTTTTTTTTTTTTTTTTCATTTTTATTTTTTTAATTTTTTAATTTTTTTATTATTTTTTTTCTATTTTATTGTTTTTTTGACACTAATGCTTATCAAATTCCTATGTTAGAAAAGATGTTAAAAACGATAAAGCAATCTTTCATTGATGATCCATGTTTTGAACTTTCTTTTGAAACTGTTGACAGATCTACACCCACGAATTTCTTCAGGAATGTTATTGTAAGTTAATGGTCCTATGTATTTAATTCTTTGTTTACCGTAGTTGGTACGTACCATTGATACACTAAGGTTTTGTCTTGTTCGTGTATTGTATTCATGTTGTTGTTCATGAAAAGATAAGTTGCCACTGGAGTTTCTTTGTATGTTATTGTACATCCACACTCCAACTTTAAACCTGTAAAGAGCATAGATGGGAAGGATGCCTTGAGAAATAGATGTGTAAAGTTGTAATGTTGAGGTACGACGTTCCGCTCTATACAAAAATTTAACAACCTTGTTTTGCATCACCTGTAAAGCATTTCCACAGACTCCACCTTTAGATCCCCATATCTCCAACATATACGTTAGATGAGTATGCACGAGAGAAAAGTAAATAAGTTTCAACACATGAGTCGGTATTATGTATCTAAATTTACCGATGATACCCACAGCTGGAGCTATTTTCTTCATTATGTATTCAATGTGTTGATCCCAGTTTAGCGTATTACCAATCTTTAGCCCTAGATATTTAACATTCACTGATTCCTTAATAGTAATCCCATTTAAACTAAACTCTGTTTGGTCAATATTTTTATGAGGTGCTCTAAATTGTAAGAACTTGGTTTCATTAATATTGATAGTGAGTCTGTTTATTCTAAAGTATTCGACAAGAATTTCCAGGTCATGCTTAGTTAGGGTTATATTTTCATGTTCATTTTCGCCAGGATAATACAAGGAGGAGTCGTCAGCAAACAATAAAAGTACACCATGCAGTGGTAGTTGTGCTATGTCATTGATAAATATCAAAAATAACAGAGGTCCAAGTACACTGCCTTGTGGCACTCCTATATTGACATCTAGGAGACTACTTTTCCACTCACCATTAGCTACGAATTGAGTTCTATCTTTAAGGTAGTTTTCGATAAGCTTATGCATATCTCCGTTGATAGCTGCGTAGCTTAATTTCAAAAGAAGAAGCATGTGATCGATTGTATCGAACGCCTTGCTGAGATCCAAAAAAAATACCACCTACTATCTTATGATTTTCTATATTTTCAAGTAAGAAATCTAAGAGTTCCAATGCCGCCGTCGAGGTTGACAGTTTCGGCCTAAACCCATACTGCTTCGAGTAAAAAAAGTTTGATTCTTCGAGGAAATTATAGAGCCTTATAAATATTAATTTTTCAAGTACTTTGTTGAATATCGGCAACACCGAGACAGGTCGATAGTTTTCAAGCTTTTCTCTATCTCCTTGCTTGAAGATCGGGGCGACTTTTTGAATCTTCAATATTTTAGGATAAATCCCCGTTGAAAAACATAAGTTAGCAAGCCTACATAATGCGGGACTTACGGAATCGTAACAAACTTTGATAGATTTAACCGTGATTCCATCATACCCGGCACTTTTGTTTGAATCAAGCGACTTGATCAGCTCGGCCACTTCATTGACCTGTACCTGGTCAAGAGTCATTTAGATTATTCCACTTGTTAATGTCATCATCAGGAAATCTAGCGATTGAGTCACTCATTTGTTTTCC
The DNA here is from genome assembly GCA_963693315.1 of Diogma glabrata. Classification (NCBI taxonomy): domain Eukaryota; kingdom Metazoa; phylum Arthropoda; class Insecta; order Diptera; family Cylindrotomidae; genus Diogma; species Diogma glabrata. Next base: position 277,801,145 of record OY856188.1, on the reverse strand, counting down.
AACATTAGCAAAATATTGGTTAAACACATCCGATATTTTTCCAGGTTCAGTGTACGAGTGTCCTGTGTCGCTTGTTATTTTATTTATGACTGTTACGTGCTGTCTACCCATTACGCTATTGATTTCCCTCCAGGTGGCCTTGGGATCACCGTTGACTTTACCTTTTGGGTCTGATGGTATACCAATAAAATTTATTAAACTGATCTTGCCGTATACCTCAAATATTATCACCTATCTGTTTAATAATATTTTAACGACTTCACAATTCCTCATACAGTGGAAATCGGCTAAGATTATTCCAACTGCAAAAGAATCTGTTGCGAAATCTGTGAATGATTTTAGACCTATTAGTATTCTGTCTGGGCTCTCTAAAGCTTTTGAAAAAGTAGTAAAAATTAAAATCACTAAATTTTTGGATCACCATAAGTTGATGTCTCAATTTCAGTCGAGTTTTCGTGCTGGATATAGTACCGAATCTGCTATTTCGAAAGTATATGATGCCATAATAACCATGATTGACTGAAAGAAAATATTCCAAACCGTGTTCTAAATAGAAAACCACCAAAAGTCGCTGCCGAAGAGGTCCAACTACCCCGTAGCACCAGATCCATCCTAGCTCAACTAAGATCCGGATGGTCACGCACTCTAAACAACTACATGAGCAGAGTTGAACCTGAAATTATTGACAAGTTTCTCGCATTTGAGGGCACGCCACACGATGCAGACCACCTATTTAATTGTCCTGTTAATATAACTAACTTGACGAAGGAAGATTTGTGGTACCGCCCAGGGGTAGTAGCAGAGTTCCTGAACCTGGACATGGAGCCGCTGGATTAGCACCAAATACGTCGCTACAACAACAACTGAAAGAAATTGGTAATTCTTTCATTACTGGACTTTTCCAAAGCTTTTGATCTGGTAAAGGTAAACCATAAAAGTCTTCTAATGAAATTATCAACACAATTTGGTTTCTCTACTAGTGCTGTAAATTTAATAAAGTCTTACTTATCCAACAAAGTTCAACGTGTTGAGATTGATGACCATTCTTCGAACTACTTACCAATTAGCACCGGCGTACCTCAAGGGTCGGTCCTTGGACCTTTACTTTTTGTCATTTTTATAAATGACTTGCCATCCATTTTAAAATTTTGTAAGATTCATATGTATGCTGATGATGTTCAAATCTATGTAGAAGGTACATCAAACAATCTATCCAGCATTATCTCTAAAATATATCTAGACTTGGCTAATATTATGGAATGGACCGAAATCAATCATCAGCCTAACATTGTTAAAACCAAGTGTTTACTTAACTCTTGTCACTTAAAAATAATGATCACTACAATAGAATTGCTCCTCCGATTCGCATTGGAAATAAAGTAATTCCACTTTCTTCCAACGCACGAAATTTAGGAATTATGTTTGATAGTGACCTTTCTTGGAAAAGTCATGTATCACTAATTAGTAATTTGTACCCGAGTCTATTCTGGATTACGCAGTCTTTGGAATAGTGCACACTTCACTCCAACCAAAATACGATTACATTTGGTTAAATCTCTCTTAATTCCTCACTTCACATATTGCTCTGTTCTTTTTGGCGAATTGAGTTCAGGTTAAATGAGTAAAATACAGGTAGCGTTTAATGCATGTATTCGATATATTTACAGTATACCACGCTTTCAGACGGTTTCTGATTTTTCTACAAGTATTCTCGGTACCAGTCTTAAATTACATCTTGACTTTGGTATGTGCTGTTACATTTACAATATAATGAAGTCTGGCTCACCCAACTATTTATATGAAAAACTAATTTTCGGTCACTGCAGTCGTTTGCACAGACTAATCTTACCGATAAATCATACTCTGGTAAAAAATAAATCGTTTTTTGTCTATGGTGCATCTGAATTTAATAAGCTCCCATTAGAGTTGAGACAGGCTTCCACCCTTGGTTTTAAACCTAAATGTTATCAATTTTTTGTGAATCAACATCAACATTAGCTTTACTGTTCTCTATTCATTAGCTTCTCTGGTTCAATAATGTGAGAATTAGTGCGCATGTGCTATTTAATTTTGCCTATGGCTCAATTTAAAATTCTTTTTGTTTTTCTTTTCATATAAGCATATGTGTAATCATGTTTCCTGTGGTCCATAAATGTATGAGCAGTTTTCTTTTTTTTCACTTAATTTTTGTTTATTTTTAACTTATTGTTATTGTTATTCTTTATATTATAAGTATTTTCTCTCTATTTATAATTTATAATTAGTCAATTTAATTAATTCTTCTCTCATCTACTTTCTTAATTTACTTTAAGTATTTGTTTTGGTTTTTATTTTTATTAATTCTATTTAATTTTTAATTTATTATTTTTCTGTCATTGACTCGATTATAATTGTGTAAGGCTATATATTTGTACGATTTAAAAGGCTAGACCTTATGTATAAATATTTTTCAAATAAACTAAACTAAACTAAATGATAGTTCAAATATTTGAAGTTAATGAAAACAAATTATATATGTAAATGTTACTTCAACTAAACACAAATTTGTTACATGCTTAATTTTCTTACTTCTTACTTATTTAAAAAATTAGTAAAATATGAAAACAATCACGATTTCAATGCTAATTATCTAAATAGAACGTTTAATTAATATTCATCATAAGTACAAGCGAACAATATTGCAAAATAAGTTGTTACTTATTTTGTTGAACTAGATAATAAAAATTTTAATTATTTAATTAGTTTAACTGGAAAAAAAGTATATTGCCGCAATGAAATAAAATTGTATTTATGATAATTTGGTCCGTAACAATAATATAATTTATTATTTATTATAGGATTCGATTGATTCAATAACAAAATTTATTGAAGACGATACGATAAAATTGAAAGAACCGGTTTTGAAACTACCAGAAATACCTAATGGAAATGGTACACCTAAATCAGTTCGGAAAAATAGACGATCGCGACGACAAAAAAAGAGAGACCGAGAAAATTTAGAACAGTTTGAGGAGGAGGATAAAGATAAAGGTACTGTTAAATGCTTATATGTTGCATTAATGTGCTGTGAATGTTCAATTTCATAAAGATAACGAAACATTCCATTTGTTTTATATTATAAAGTATTTTCATATCATGGAAAAGAATATATTATTTAAGTTATTTATAAGAAATTTTGTCTCCATTATTTCTATTCTGTTAAAATTGATCTGTTTTGAAAAATGTAAATTACTTAAAAATATTGTTATTTAGTTTAATAGTTATTAAGAAAATTAAAGAATTTCATTTTTTAAGCGTTATTTATTATAGTCACGTTTAAGCTATATTAAATTCAAAACACAGAAAAACTGTTCGTATCGAAAAATTATAAAAGACGTCCATCGAAGCGTTTACTTCGAATTCTTAGATTTTAATCTATAAAATAATAATCTTAATTAAACAATTTGAGTATATGTATACTAATAATATTAAGACAAAGCCATGATAGGCTATAAAAATAGTAAACAATTATAATTTCTTTGCAGCTTATTACTTCAATCAGTTAAACCATAATAGCTTAAATAGGAATATTAAGACATTTAAAATTAATTTTTATCCAAACGATTATAAATGGCTTTATTATCAGAAATTTTCAATATTAAAATTTATTGACGCATCTAATATCTTACGTATGAAGATTATTTTTTGCTGATTTATACATTTTTTTTGTTGATTAAAGCTCTACGGCTTGAAAAACCTGTGGTACTCAAGTTTCTGCTATTGAAAATCGAGTTAATGTAAGATATCACATACCACTAACATATAACTAGCCAACGTGATATCTTACGGGAGGTTGTGAACGAACTCGAAGCACTCTCGATCTTAGTTATGGTGTATTGTTTAATAATATCGTCAAATTGCTTAATAGAAGGAATTAGTTTCCATATAATTCATCGTTTAATCATTAAAAACTTTAGTCATTAATTAAAACTTTCAAAAGATTGGTTTACCTCTTTTTGTTTATGATAAATATGGCATATGTCATGTTGTCTTATATATGATAGGATTTAATCATCCATTTTTAAAAACAATTTGCTTGCAACAACACCTCAGAATGCATGTAAAATAATAATTATTTAATTATATTTAACACCTGGTGCGTTTCGTGGGAACCACTTTCAATTATCGAAGTAAACAAAATTCTCTTAAAACTGCGATGCAAATATAAACAACTTTTAAACTTTTTTATGAACTGTATATCACAAAAATGTATAGGAAAAGTGATCTCCGTTGGGAATCGAATCCGGCATACTTGAGTTACAACGCTAGGGTTTTATAAACTATGCTAGAACGGAGGCACGTCTGCTTCTGTTATTATTTTACTCGTTTATTGAAACAACCGGTGTTTTCTTTTAATTAGAACTTAGACATTCATATTATAATCTTTCAGTTTTTATTAATTTTCAATAGTTAAAATTCAGTTGTTACTTGTTACCTTGTATTAGTTATTTTTAATGCATCTATATCTTATAGATACATAACAAAAATTACTAGTTACAAAAAACAAAGATAAATGCTGCTCCGCATATCACTCATTTACTCCATTTTTTCACCATACAGGAGTGACAATCAAAAAATATTGTTGCTACTCCTAAGTCGATATAAAAATTTTCTAAAATTAATTAATATTTAAAATTTTCTATTCTATAGAAATTTATTATTTGTCTGAATGTTTTGTTCAGTTAAGGCTTGAAACCACATACAACAGAAACAGAATTCCATACAAATTTTACAGAAACCGAATTTTTATCTGTCAAATTTGTATGAAATTCGGTTTCTGTTGTATGTGAATGCCCGGCTTTATGCGAGGAATATAAACAACTTCAAAAAAATTAACAAATATGAATGTTCTCATTGTTTTTGAATTTACTTCGAATGTAAAAACGGCCAAGTTTTTTTTGTTTTATCTTTGTAATATAAGTGTCGAGGGCAAGGCGTTCATTTGGTGGTTGTTTAATAATTTCTGATACATGTTGAATATTTGTTTGTAACGAGTTCGGAATATAAAACTATAATATGATTTGAATTTTATTAAAAAGTGAGAAAGATGATAAAAAAACGTGGGAAAACTTGTATATGTGATGTTTTTATGGATTATAATAACTTTTTATTCGTTAAAATGTGAATGATTTTACATAAGGATGATTGTGCGTTATCATGAAGATTTTGTTTTGTGTAGTACTAATTGCCACATCGATAATGAAACATATTTTATTAATTAACTAATAACGTATCTTCATAATAGGCAATTTCGAGTTTGATTGTACGAAGAATGTGTGAATGAAATTAATCAGTATAACCTTATTTCCTGTTTAAACCAACAATATTTTCGTTTCGCATACAGTACTTTTACCTGCCATTTAAATAGTAGTTAAAAAAATAATATTTTCAATTGCAAATAATAATACATATTCCAAAAGTGATACATTTTGAAATTCTCATTTTTAGTAAAATAATTTGTTTAAGTAATATAAAAAAATAACTGGGTAACTTGGTAAACAAATTAACATATTTAATTGTTACGAAAATTATGACATATTGTTAATAAATTTTATTTTGTTATTAAAATGAAAAGTATTTATAAATTTTATATAGATAATTTTTTAATAAACGTTAATTTTTAATTTTACATACCAGTACGTAGTTTTATTTTCTACACCTGGATATCTAAATAACATTTTTGTTCACTGAGCAAAAACACATTTAAGTGTGTGTGTGTGTGGACTGCGGCTTCACTAAGATCTTAGTAGTAAATTAATGATACCTTTCGTTTTGCTTTTAGGTCCATCTTTCAAATCAAATTGCAAAAATATGGAGAGGCTGAAATCTCAAGCTCTGATATATCAAGACTTCGGTCTGGGTTAAGGATTTTGATATAGTTTTCGGCAAAAAACTTTTATGAGGACATGGTTTTTAGTTTTGGGCAGCGATGTATATCAAACATAACTCTTTGTTAAAGTGCATGTATTTTTTTATCTCTGTTTAGAAATTTATTACAAAACTAACACGAAACATCAATAAGTTGCCGGGAAATTATAACAGATCATAAATTAACATAATTTAGTGAAAAGATGATACAATCAGCAAACTACTCAAAAACCTCCCATTTAGCGTTTCGAGAAAATATTACAAAATCACAAATTCATATTTCTTTCAAAATTCCAAAAATATTGTAAAAATTAAATAAAATCAAACTTTTCAAAATTCTAAAAATATTTCAAAAATGATTACAAAATCAAAGATTAAAACTTTTTTCAAAAATTCTAAAACTATTGCAAAAATCATAACAAAATCAAAAATTGAAACTTTTTCCAAAAATATTCCAAAAATTAGAATAAAATCAAATATTTAAACTTTTTCTTAATTCCAATAATATTCCAAAAATTCTTAAAAATTCAATATTTTTCCAAAATTCTAAAAGCAAAAGTTATAACAATATCAAAAATTGAAACTGTTTTCAAAATTCCAAAAATTATAATAAAATCAAAAATTTAAAATTTTTCAAAATTCTAAAAATATTCCAAAAATTCTTACAAAATCAAAAATACAAAATTTTTTCAAAATTCCAAAAATTTTTCAAAAACTAACAAATTCAAAAATTTCCATGTCCAATTTCATTTTCAATTACATTTACGTCATAAAAACAGCTAAATTTTTTTTCCAAAAAAGTGGCTAAAAAAATAAATGAAATCATTTTTTGACACACTTGACAACATTTTTTTGACAAACTTATACTGCGATAATTCTCTATAATAATAATAAAATTTCATGTCATACAAATAATTAATTTTATTTTTCCCAAAAAATTGGGTAAAAAAATAAATAAAAACCTTTCTTTTGATACACTTTTCAACATTTTTTTGACAAACTTATAATGCAGTAATCTAGTTTTTGGTCTCAGATACCAATCCCGAACATCAAGATTTCTCCCCATTTTTGGTTCCTACTCATTATCACTTAAAATGAACGTTTTTTTAAAGCAAAAAATATGCATATATCCTTGTTTTGACACACTTGACGATTTTTTGACACACTTCCGGTACAGTTATCGAACACATCGTCCTTTCAGCTCTTACCATTGAGTGTACCTATTTTTAGAAACCAACATTTTTAAAATCCCTTCAAACGTTTTCTAGATTTTGTCGGTTGTAACGGCCAGCCGGCGGACAGACATACATTTTTTTGCTTTTTTAGAATCAGTAGGTCCTAAAACGTCGAGAAATGCCAAAAAAGTGGGGGTAAGAATTTCACTTTTAGCTCATGAATGTAATTCTTAGGTCTTTCAGACCGTAGTAATACAATTATTTCCTAATAATGTTAGCATAATTAATTATATTTTAAAATTGCCTAAAAAGTTTTAGATAGTACTATCACGTAATTTCTACACAATATTTTTATTAAAAAAACAATTTGAAAACCATTATTTTCACAAGTATCAGCATGATTTTAGATTCTTTTCCGTTATTCAATTTATCGCGTTCTGTATAAAACTGTTTTTGTTTTTATACTTCGAGCTTTTTATTTACGGGTTTAATCAATTTATGCAAATAACATTTTTTGTTTCACAATTTATGTCACTTTATTATCTGTTACTGTTCTCTGTGTAGTTTTTTTCTATATATTTAATTATAACGTACAGATGCTCTTCACCTTTTTTGATTTAAATTATTTTTAAGGAAAGTTGTTTCTTTACTTCATTTTTGATCTTCATTCAACGATTACTTTATGTATTTTTATGTTACTTGTATTTATTGGAGTTTGGAGGAGAGGACAAGTTGCAATGTGTTGTGATTTTAATACTGTTAAGTTTTGAACAATTTTATTACTCTATAGGTAATGTAACTACGATGCGCTTTTCGTTTCACATATACATAATTTCGTTTTAGCTTTTCAGTTCCTCTAGAATATTAAAATACTCCTACAATAAATTGTCGCAAATTTCAGTAATAAAACCAATAAAACACTACAGCACTTTTTATCAATAATTTTAGCTCTAACTTTTGTGTTTATTTATCATAACTTTGAAATTTAGTTTTCATCTACTACTGTTTCTCGATTTGTACTTTGTTTTCATCTAACATGGAATTGTTCATCATAATTATATAGCAGTTCACTAATATCACGAAACATTTCAACTAAAATGTTTTGAATTGTAGATATAAAATGCAGTTTGTGTTCTTTTAAAAGTAAATAAAAAGCAAATTGAATATTAAATGTTTTATTAATACCAAATCATATTTAAATTAGTTACAACTTTTTCTTTTACTTAATATGTTATTATAAATTTTTAATATTTACTTGGTAAAGGTCTAACTAACGCATACCTTCTTCATTTTTTATATTAACACAAACTGATTTTTTTTAAATGTAAGACTTTTATCTTCGAAATTGTACAATACAAGATGAAAATTATTTCGAAAAATATTGTTGTGTCGATCTATAACAACCTCACTATTTCGAGGAAAAAGATTAAAAACGAACTTTAAAGGTAGAACCTTTGACTTTTGAGAACATAATATAATATTTTCGTTCGAGCACGCGCCTACAATTCTTTTTAAAATTATTCTAGTTATACTTATAAGCGTAAGCACACCATGTCTATTATTTTGACTGTCGTAAATATTTCCAATTTCGGTTGCTATATTACATGTGTTTGACTCCATTTTCCCTACTCAGCTCTTTTTTCATTAAATATTAAACGATATTATTGCAATTATTGACTGAGAAAAAAAAATGACAAACAATTCGTTGTTAAGCTAATATTGTTGTGTTTATTTCATTAGATAAAATTTTTAATTAAATTTAGCCCGTAGTTATATTTAAAAATTTTGATTCTAAAATTCATGCTTTTAGAAATTTGAGCATTACAATTCTAAAACAAAACTACAGTTGATTAAGCAAAATTTTGATTTTAAGTTCCGAAAATTTTAAGTTGAGAATTTAAAAATTGAAAATTACAAAAACATAATGTAAAAAAATTAAAAATGTAAAACTGTTAAAATATCTCAAAAACCATAAGTATGTAGTAAGAAGTTCTAACGGGTTTTATTTTTTTCATAGGCTTGCATTAAAACAAAAAACTTATCCTGTGTCTACAAAATAATTAAACCGTGTAAAATATTTTCTTTTTGTATAAAACATATGCAATCCCCATCCACAATAAAGTATTCCACAAACTTTCTGCTAATAGAATAAAATGAGTGTTCATATCACCGATTTGCCAATGCCATGGTAGCATCTTATGACAAACCATATGTCCAATATACATTAAAATTGCATTCATACCGGAATAAAAGAATGGTGTACCATTCCACCATTTTTTAACATCAATTAAATAATAACAAATTGATAATAGATAAAATGCTATACATACAGTTACTAGAACAAATGAAAGTGACCACAAGTTTTTATTAATAGGAATCCATCCACCTTCTGCACGAAAATGGCATAAAACACCACCGAGAATACCGCAAAACGTACCCCAAATAACCCAACGGATAATTTTTTGATGCCAATCATTGAACATTAATAATATAACACCACATTGCACACCAAAAAATGTTTGAACAATTGTCAATATACAACCGAAAACACCTTCAGGATCAAATGGTTTGGAATCATAAACTTGTTTAGCTCTCGGCCATTGATATAGGTGATTTATTCCTAAAATAATACGATCCACATATCCAGTTGTACCACCTATGCATTCTTTAAACTGTGCATTGTCATGTTTTCCTCCTGGACCTAAATATCCACTAGAGTAAAAAAAACATAATTTCGTTTCGTCTATAACTAAATTTATTCCAAATTAATACCTCGGACATCCTGGGACAGGTAAGCAAAATGTCAACACTAAATGAAGCAATATTAGACCCATTATCAATATCCACTGCCTCGAAAGGATAATAATATCCATAAACATCTTTTTAAATCGATTCTATTGCATAAAAATATACATTTTGAATAAAACAGATCAATTAATATAATACAAATTACAAACATGTTACTAACCTGTGGTGGTAGATCTAAGGATTGTGCAAACAAAACATAAACTGAAGTAACAAAAAAATATGCAATTCCAAATCTTTGTAGAACGCCAAATATTCTTAAATTTTCAAGTTTGGCTCCACCTATGGTATTTAAACATAAGCCGATTATGAATAGTTTAATAGATCTCTAAAAATAAAAAGCTATTAAGACTTTAATTTGACGTCATTAATAAAATCATCTTACATATAGGACAGTCTGTAAAATTTGCTGTTTTGGTATATTTTTACGAAGTTGGGATTTAATTGAAATAGGAATACATACTCCCATTATCCATAAAAAACATGGAAATACTAAATCAGCAACATGCATTCCATTCCATGTTGCATGTTCAATCCAAGTATATCTTCCACCACCACTATTTACAAATATCATGAGAACGATACTAATTCTAAACAGGTAAATGGTTATAGTACAAATTAATAATATCTAGATATGTTACATACCCTCTAAAGGTATCCAAACTTTTTAGCCTTCTACTTGTTGGTTTACTTTCAGTCAATTCATCAGAACTACCGTTTGGATCATTTTCACCGTTTTGGTTGGCCGTTTGCTCTCGATTTCTTAATTTATACCAATTTACAATTTTTTTGGTAAATGAAAATATAATAAAAAGTAAAAACACAAAAAGGATAAGAAGAAGAGCTGAAACAAGTACAATAATTTGAGTTCTAAATTGAAATGGGTAATTAATTTTGTATACTCACAAATATTGATATTGACAGATTCTTCAACGGTTGAAAATGAACATGACTTGTTTTCGTTGATAACCAGATCGTATATACCAAATTCACCAAAATGTGGATTAGCTGTACAAAATTGTGTGCTGAAAATCAATTAAGTCAAAATAACTAATAACTATATTACTTAAAATACTATTACTACGCAGTTCAAAGCACTTATGTGAATTGTTAAAAAAGTAAAATAATTAAAAAATAACAAAAGCATTAGCAAATTTCACCAGAATTCTTTCCCATAAAAACTTCACTAGCTACTTATTTACAAGTTTTATCAAAGTAGGACTGCAGAGCTTATTGTTATTGATAAAATTAAAAACCTGTTTGGGAAAGAAAACATTCATAACTGGAGAAAGTATTGTGGATACAAACGTAAATTTTGTGATGAAATAATTACTTAACCCGGCAGAAACAAATCAGAAGTGGAGTCGACGATCGTTGCGAAAACAATATATACCAATTTTTATCAAAGTCGGTTATTAGTATTTGACATTATTAAAGTTGAAATTGTTAAAGTTTGGACGACCTCTCACCATTTTTTAACATCATCCAGAATCAATTCTTTTTCGTAAATATCCAGAACGTATATCAAAGTGACTTTAAATTTGTTTTATGAACGAAAAATAGTGTGGACACAGATCCAAACTGAAAAATATTTAGTATTTGTTCAGAAGCTAATCGGTATTTTTTTATATTTAAAAAGTAGATTACTTCAAAGTGACTAACCAGAGAACATAAATAGAGACAGTTTCATCAATATCAGACAATGCTTTGAATTTCAAATAAACATCTATTCGAAGCATATCAATAAGCCGGCCTACTATATGTTGAACAGTGCTCTGTGAATTCGGCTAGAAGGACCAACATTTAATTTTCTCAGAATGTTTCGGATGTAAATTTTGTTAGAAAACTTAGCATTTCAATCTTGTTTGTTCTCAGGTTGTTTAAGAATCTTAGAATGTAAACAAATATTTTGATCAATTTAGAGTATAACTAAAACAGTAACTTTTTGAATTCAATATGTTGACCTCGTTTTTGTGACATCTCTGGCTACAAATTACAAGTTAAGTTGATTTTTCTTATTTTCTCAAGTATTCTTGATTGACTTGGCATTTATATTTTTCCGTGCAAATGTCGTGCCACCGTTTTGTAATTTTATTAATTGGTATGAAAGAACAGAGGTACGGTGCGTAGTTAGTAGGGTTATGTTCAGATCGCAGTTGATGGTTCATCCATGATAATCAACCAAGCAAGTTCAGACATCTTTTAATATTCGGACATACCACTTTCTTCGTTCACCATTATCTTTAAGGATTATATGTGAATACGTTTTCCAAACCCATTTCTATAAAAACCTAATACATATTCTTTTATGTTATTAAATTGTTCTGTCTCGTCTTTAACTGTGAGGCCAGCAAATTATATGTTCGTTTAAGTGCTCGTTCTCGAGATAAAATCATTAACAATATATACCAATTAATGCAGACTTCTATTTGCTGCAAAAATTAATAAACTAGTACATCTAAAAGCGATCGTGATTAGTTTGTAATCTTAATAATGCTCATTCGTTATTTCAATTCGCCACATAAAACGTTGAAATTGGGTATCGTTCTCACAACCCAAAAAGAGACTATTTTGCAGTCATACTATTAGCACACTTTTATATAAATTGTTACTATTTTGTACTTACTCATTAAATGTTAGATGACCTTGATTTTTATCATAAAACCGCCAACTTATATCGAAAGCGGTATCTACTACTTTTATCTGCTCTTCATTTTCATCTAATTCCAAAAACTTTGTGTATGCGCATTTATAACAATCAGATGATAAATAGTACATCCATATCTTAGTAGGCAATTTAGAAGTTATATTGATCACAGCTTCATCAACCTCTAATCTAGAAATATTGTATTTTGAAAGTGTTTCAATCCCATATTTGGGTTCTTCAAAATACAAAACCATTTTGTTAGATTTTAATTTTTAATGACTTCATCAAATTTGATAAAACTAAAATAACGATAAAAAAAAACTGAAGTTAGTTTTTATCTGAAATATGTACATTAAACTTGTTTTATACATTTTCATAAATAAATTACAATATTAAAAACTACAAACAAAATGTCATTGAGAAATGTTAGAAACCCGAGTAGAAATTTCTTAGGGGCTTAAATAGAGCCCTACTCAGGGTTGGATAGAGTCCTGATCATGAGTGTGAACTCATAAACCCAGTAATGTATTTTGTATTAGGCTCTGATTAGATTGCCCAACTAGGAGTCAAAGAACCAACTCAGGGCCTGATATACTCAAATAAGGTTAACCCTAAAAGGGTATTCTAATTCAGGCGCACATCAGATTGCCCTAATAAGGCTGGTCTTTTCTGGCCCTGAGCACGCCTTGACTGTATTCAGGCATTCCCTAACTAATTTCTGCTCGGGAATGGTCACAATCGGTGAATCAGTCAGCGCATCGACTTTTTCGTAATTAAAGCGGTGTTAAATTTAACTTAACTGAAACTGACAATGGTGTAACTCCGTATAAGTCCAGTTTTTTCATATGTCGTACATCGAAAGATTCGATAGGATTTCTGCTATTGATCGAAGGTCTGCAGGGTCGCAGAAGCGAGTGAAACAAAATTTTAATTTACTGGGGATTTATACAATCCCTTAAGAGCATCTGTAGATGTAGATGTTGATCAACGAGATGTAGATGATGAACATTTAGAAAACATTTTCGATTAATTATAGAATTACTATATTAATAAAATTATATTTATCAAAATTATTCGATAATTTTGTTTTATTTTTGCTAATTTTGCTATGTAACCATATTTGAAATTTTTTTGTATGAAATAATTTTTTTTCAAATGCCCATATCTTTTTGTTGAAGTGTTTCCGCACTTTTTTTTAAATCAATAATTACTTCTTTATACTTAAATAAGTAATTAAAAATAAAAGACAAAAATTTTATGAATATCTTAAACTGACCAGAGCCTAAAAATGTGGGACAAAATGGAAAAATTCACTAAAATGTGGGACAAAATGGAAAAAATCTTCAAAATACTAACTAATTAGAAATTCTATTGCGAGAACGTGGGACGGTCAAAACGAGCTAGCTAGATTGTGCATGAATTTATTATTTAATAACTATTTAATGTTTTCTTTTACTTTTTGTTTATTACTATTAATTCTTCAAAAAATTCTTTTATTTTAATTGGACATTTCTCAACCGTTAGAAAATATCCATTAAGGTGTTTGTACATTCAAAATTCTTTCTAATGCTGACACATTACTTTCGACATTACTTTTGTCGCAGAAGTCTTCCAACGTCTCCCCCGTACATTCCCTGTTATTTGTATCAATTAGTATTAAATCAGCAGTGGTTTTTATTGCATTATTTAACCTTTTCAATAGTCCGGAGAAACCAACCAACCTGACGAAGGAAGATTTGTGCTACCGCCCCGAGGGCAGTAGCAGAGTTCCTGAATCTGGACTTGGAGCCGGAAGAATAGCACCACATTTCGTCGCTACAACAACAACATTGCATAATTTAAAATATGGACTGCGAATCCAATACCCAATACACTCTGGTTCAAATTCGAATTTAGCTTGCTTAAAACATTTTTCACACCGTGACGTGACACACCACTAAAACACGAATACCAAGTGTTATGTCACCGTCATAATAACCGATGCTAATGTTGAGTACCTCTACGTTCGTATATTTAATCTCCCTCCAGAAATTGAAGATAGGGATATTGGAGACGTGCTAAGAAAATACGGTACAATTAAATCATTAACCAGAGAAAAATATCCCATAAATTTGGGTTTAGATGTTTTTACTGGAGTAAGAGGAGCATTTATAGAAATGAAGCATACAGTTCCCAATTTCATCTATATTCAGCGTTTTCGAGCTAGGATTCACTATAATGGATTGAAAGAGTGTTGTTTTCTGTGCAAATCAGATTCACACAAAAAAAGTGAGTGTCCAAAAAACATTATAACAGCTCCTAGAACTCTGTCTACTAGTAATATTACATACTCTAGTGTTGCCAGCCAGTCTTTACAGACTCTCAGTACAAAACCATTTAGGTTATTAAATAAGCCTACAAATGTGACAGGAACCACTAATGTTAACGAAACAGTCGCTCTGCCATGTAGCTCTGGATCAGCTTTTCGTAGTACAGCGAACGCAAACCCAACATCTAATGAGTTGCCGACTAATGTACAGCCTGCAGTTACAACAACACCTGAAAATGACAGTTTACTTCAAACGGAAGATTTTTTGGGATTTCCATCACCGGTCCCATCACTTACAACAGTTCTGTTGAAAACAACACCTAAGTTGGACAAAACGTCGAGAAGAGCACCTCAAACGAGCAATCTGGCTCCAACCGTTAAAAAAGCCTAATAGTCAACCTACCTAAGAGTTAGTTTATTAATTTTATTAATTAAGTTTATTAATTTTTTTAATTTTTAATTTATTTTTATAAGTGACTATGTCTAGTCTTTTAACAGGTAATTTTGTGGAGGTATATAGCGATGATTCTGTGTTGATAAATACTAATAATCAGAACAGTATTATGGCGGTGCATCACAACATACGCAGTATACGGGAAAATTTTGATCTCTTCATCACCAATTTCTCTGTCTCGTGTAAGTTACCAGATATAATTTTCCTATCTGAAATCTGGATATATGACCAAGAAGTCCCAACATATGATGTCCTGCAGAATCACAAGTTATACGCCAACTGTAACAATAATTATAGTGCAGGGGGAGTTGCTTTATTTGTTATTAATGATTTACAGTATTCTGTAATGTTGACCAAATGGAAAGCGCTGATGTTATTAGAGTCGAGCTTGTGGTGAATTCTGATAAGATAACCTTTATATGCATCTACAGGCTCCATGGTCGCAGTCAAGGTATGTTTACTAATGAATTATCTCAATACCTAAGTAGAATCAAATCCAAAAACTTGATAGTTTTGGGTGACATAAACATAAATATCCTAAACCAGCCAGAATCATCCTCTGAGTATCTTTTTATGATGT
The DNA here is from genome assembly GCA_963693315.1 of Diogma glabrata. Taxonomy (NCBI): domain Eukaryota; kingdom Metazoa; phylum Arthropoda; class Insecta; order Diptera; family Cylindrotomidae; genus Diogma; species Diogma glabrata. Next base: position 277,785,269 of record OY856188.1, on the reverse strand, counting down.
CATCCTTTGGACTCGACTCGTTGATTAATGAAACCACCAGACCTGCAAGTGGTACTTGTATCGACCACATTTTTAATCGTCAATCGTTGGACTGTGGATTTACCCTATCTACTGAAGTTCTGAATTTAAACGTAACTGATCACGCTTGTCTTTGCTTAAACATCCAGTACAATACCAACGTTTCGGATACGAAGGATGACTTGTCTTGTCGCACTTTCAAAGAGGTGATTGATTATAATAAACTAAATAGGGTGCTTGCTAAAGAAAATTGGTCTATAGTGTATGCGGAGGGTAATCCTTCATTTGCGTTTGATGAGTTCATGAAAATTCTAACTGCGAACATAAACAATTGTCGTAAGAAACTTAAAGTTAAGCATAAAACTAAAAAACTACAGCCTTGGCTCTCTGATGACTTATATACGAAAATTCAAAGAAAAAAAGTTCTCCAAAAAAAAATTAAGAAAACCGGCTGTTCTTTTTGCTTACAAAATGAATATTTGGTTCTAACAAAAGAAATTAAAAAGCTAGTGAAAATTGAAAAAGATAATTATTACCGAAACAAATTCATTAAATGTGGGAAAGACATCACGGCTCAATGGAGATTGGTCGACAACATCCTGGGTAGTTCCAAAACTAAAAAGGAACCAATCACAAAGATAGATTGTAATAATGGCTTAATCACAGAACCCGCAGAAATTGCGCAATGCTTTAATGACTTCTTTCTTAATACGACATATGATCTTAGAACTAAAACTAATAGGCGCACAGGTATACAGTTTTTTGAACAGGAGATGTTTAACCCAAAAACCTTCTTTTTCATCCCTGCTACATCAACTGAATTGCTTTCAAGCATATCCCAGCTCAAAAACAAACCCTCACGTGGATGTGATGGACTTGATAACATTACTATTAAATGTATAGCACCTTTGATTGTGGATGTTTTAAAACATATTTTTAACACAAGTATGGAATATGGTATTTTCCCAGATAGTTTAAAAAAGGCTTTAATTGTTCCCATTCACAAAAAAGGTGATAAGGCACTGATGCAAAATTATCGCCCAATCTCATTGCTGTCTTCTATTAGTAAAATTTTTGAAAAAACTCTTAAATCAAGACTAGTAACATTTTTAAATATGTCAGGCTTCTTTAGTGGGGCTCAGTTTGGGTTTAGGGAAAATTATGATACAGAAAATGCGCTGATAACATTTCTAAATCGAATTTTTGCCAGTATAAATAAGAACAAGTTCACGGCAAGCCTGTTTATCGATATCACTAAGGCGTTTGATATGGTTGACCATGAACTTCTTCTTGATAAATTGCACAGAATTGGGTTTCGTGGTTGCATCAATTCCTGGTTTCGTTCATACCTCTCTAATAGACAACAAGCTGTAAGAATTGGTTCACGCGTTAGTTCTTTTGGCAACCTATCAACTGGAGTTCCACAAGGCTCAGTACTGGGGCCTATATTATTTTTAATATATATAAACTCAATCTTCAACATTGTTCTCCATGGAAAAGTCACAGGTTTTGCTGACGATCTAGCCTACACATATGAAGGTTCGAGCCAGGATATACTCGTAGCCTATATAAACAGCGACTTAAAAAAAATAAGAACTTGGTTTGATTTTCATTCCATGTCACTAAGTAGCAAATCCAAAGTCATGTTTTTTAAAAGTAGTAACATCGCTAACACCGTGGTCTACCACCACCACTTATGTGATGGGATTGCATGCAATGATTCCTGCACAGTTATTGAAGCAGTTAACACCTTCAAGTATTTGGGTATCACGATTGATAATCAGCTCAAATGGAAATCTCATATTGATCACATCAAAGGTTATTTGCTCTGTGCAATCAGAAAAATGTATCTTTTAAGATCAGTTTGCTCATCCACCATTTTAAAAATGTGCTACCATGCACTAATAGGCTCAAAACTGCAATACTGTCTAACGGCATGGGGCTCAGCATATATTAATCATCTCTATCCGATTATTAGAGCTCAAAAGCATGCAGTCCGACTTATATATGGCAAAAACAAAACACACCCGTCTTTATCTCTTTTTCGACTAGCGAATATTTTGCCTTTTCGGCATTTGTACATATTTCTGGTGCTGAAATTATTTTTTACATTCAGCAACAACAGAAACCTTAGACTGGTTACAGCATACAGTATGAGACAAAGAAATTTCTCCGAAGTACCTAGAGCGAACTCTGAACTATGTAGAAAATACTTCACTACTATGGCGCCGTTTCTTTTTAACTCTCTGCCATCTGAGTTAAGGGCAGTAACGTCTCTGGCTATATTTTTAGTATCTCTTAAAAAGTTTCTCATTACAACTGATAATGTGGAACAATTTTTTATAGGTAGGGCGTAACCCACTTGTATCTCTTTTTTGTCTGCTAAGTTGTTCTGATGCAGCTGTATAATAACTGACTATGAACTAATGGGGATGATATTGTTTAATGTTAACTTGCGTATAATTCGCCACTAGCTCGGATTTTCGAATTCGAACTACAGAACTATACATAAACAGAAATTTTAAATCTCCTCCTTAAAAACAAAAACCAAAACAAAAACAATTAATTATAAATTAAGCCTCGCAATTATCAATTTTAAATAGTTTTGTTGTTGAATGTTTGGTTACTTTGAGAGTTTTAAAATATGTAATACGAACAATGTATATAAATAAATAAATAAAATAAAAAAAAAATAAAATTATCAGCGCAAACTGCAACTTTTTGTCAATATTAAATTTTTTCAAATTTTTCAAGAATGTATTTTGATGTTTGTTCGAATGCTCAGGTAAAAAAGAAAATTCCAACAATCTAACCCTTACTCTGTCATGCTCTCTATTTTAGATCGAAATAGAATCGAAAATATTTCTATTCCCTTATGATGCATTATGGCTTCTGATTTTGTTGTGGCACATATATATTTGTCTTCGAATAACGATTGAATTAGTATATACATTGTGCAATCCATCGATCGAAAGCTTTGGTTGTGGTAAATCGGAATGAGAAAACGGCTTCTGCAAGAGTTATATTTCTTTCAGTTTTTCCCATTTCTAATTTTATAGTAGCACAAAACTTTTGTTACTCAAGTAAAGACTGCAAAACAACTGAAACAATTTATTTTAATTTTACTAAATAATTAATATCCTTTCTGTATTCTGTATTACTACCTCTTGTTCTGTTTTTTACAAATCTATACTATTTATTATGTTTTTATGCTACTTGCTTTGTTTGTTTTTTATTGAGAAAAAAATTATAACAATTAGAAAATGATAATTTTACTTTAAACATAGTTTGGAACGATCCTTATATCACTCCTTTACTCTTTTCTTTCAGAGCGCGTAAAAAAAATATAACACTCCCAAATACTGCAGGAGTGAAAATAATAAAATATCATTCTTGCTCCTAAATTGAAATAAATATCTCTTTTCTTTCAAATACTCAAACCTTTTATTTTTGCTTCAAATTTAATGCTTTCAAACGTAAAGAATATATATTTCTTGTGAATGATTTGTTCAATTATGCATGTATTGTTAGAAAAATGAATATAAAGGATGACAAAAAGGTACTATTTTTCTCCAAAGGAGTGAAATCGAAAAAACAAAAATTTTGCTCTTACGAGTAAGAACGATATTTAAATTATAAACATTTTAATTTATGAATATTATTTTAAGGGTTGAAATGAGTGCTCGAATAAAATAAAATTGTTAGTTGTTTTTATGTTATAAAAATTTAAATGTTTATGAATTTATAAAGAGAAACGAGTCTTTTTAAGTAAAATATTTTGTATTTTATTTTTCCTAATATACTTTCGATCTCCCGTACATACTCAGGGAAGATATTATTAATAAAGAAGCTTCTTCACGGAGAGATCTCTTAGAGATTGAAAGATATTTGCAAAATAAAATGCAAGTTATTGAAGTGAAAAAGACTGAGTTAAGTATTTCTATGAAAATTATAGTTAAAACACTATATAGTTAATAACGTTAAAAAACATTATACAAACTGCAAGAAAAAACTATGAAGCCACAGATTACACTGAGACATTGCGAAAACTTTACGTAGATATAATGTTTTTTTTGATTATTTCGATAATGCGAGCAAATGTGGTGGAAATATTTGTTTCGTGGGACAGATTTCTCCGTGGGACAACGCAATGAAATGTTGGAAATTTCCACGCAGCGCGGGACGTCTGGTCAGTTTAGAATAGCTCCTAAACTAGGATATGGCCTTGAACTGTAAGTTAAAACCTTAATATGTATATATATTTTTTATCTCAAAAAATATCGAATTGTTGTTCACTTTCACTCTTAAAAAGAGAAACAATGTAAAACAAGTTTATATACAAAATTGTGTCATAGGTAACCCACTTTTAACAATAAATTTTTATAAAACAATTTATTGAGATTACAATTATTTTAATTTGCGGCTTCAAAAACACATTAACTTACCAAAACAACTGTGTTCTAAATAACGAATTATGCACGTATAAAAATTGGATTAAAACTAGTAATTTCACACAATAGCTGATAATAAAACAATTCACAGCTTAAACTAACACAACACCCTCACATGATAAGAAATCATTTGTTATTAAAACAAAATCAATTATTCTGCAATATATAATATATTGAAGTTGATTTGGAAAACAAAATTAAACTTGATGAATGATCACTTGCTTTAATGAAAATAATTTTTTTTTAGATAGCTTATATTGATATCTGTGAAATAATCATAAATAAAGATATGTAAATATGTATTAGTATTTACTAGAGAATAAAGATATAAACTTTATGTACAGATTTTATTTTGATTGTTTTTGACAACTGTCAATTGTGCAAAATATAAACAAATAAATTAAACACTGGCCAAAGAAAGAAAATTAAAATTAAAAACAAGCAGTAAGTAAAGTGTAAACGTGCTACAAGGACGGCGCATATTACACTATCAAATATATTGGTCAAATAAAAAAAATTGGACAGTGTAATTGAGTGTTTCCTTTAAATATTTTGACAGATAAAATAGTTGTTTTTTTATCCGTAGGCTGATTTGTGTTATTTTATTTATTTTTATTTTTTTTTATTCAAAGTTAAGCATGTTTAGTGTTAACCAATACAGATCAACGTCTCTGAATATTCGAAAATACCATGCTAACTAAGGAACTAGGGGCTCGAAAATATATACATATTATTCAAATTTCTTTGAGGAATTTATTAACGTTGATCTTAAAGATTTGAGGATTATAATTATCAGGAAAGACCCACGTTGGTAAGGCATTCAAGAGATGAGAAACTCTGTTAAAAGAATCGCGTTGAAAAGCGACAGTTCTAAACCTTGTCACTCGAACCGTAAAAGGATGGGCTGTTAATGTTATTGATGCTCTGGTGAACCGCGCAAAGTTTGCTGGTTCAGGCAAAATCGATTTGATCTCCGCAGACGCCCGTTTGTCTATAATATACTTGTAAAGTACCGTCAAATCAGCGACGTCTCTTCTATGTTGCAAGGAATCAAGCTCGTTAGTAAGAGTTGAGTTGCCGATCAATTTAACAGCTCTCCGCTGTATAGAATCAAGACATTTAAAACTATTTATGTAGGCTCCACCCCATATGTGAGAACAATACTCCATGCAGGGCAGGGAGGAATAAATGATTTATGTATATATTAAAAGAACTGCTCACTTTTAAAAACCCTACGAAAACGACCCAAAAATCCTAATTTTTGAACAGCGTTTTTTGCTAGGCTAAAAATATGAGAATTCCATTTCATATTATTTTCAATCTCAACTCCTAGAAGTCTAACAGATTCTTTCTCTTCAATACCATTTGAATCAAATTTTAATAAAAATGGATTGGGTGTTGATAGCCTAGAAAAATGACAAACTTGAGTTTTGCCTGTGTTGAATAGTTTCTATTTTCCATGTAGACTACTGCAGATACCTTAAAAACAGGCAAAAAATGGAAACAATTAGTAACAGCATGAAAATTTTTGGATAAGGAAGAAAATATTGCACAAATGATGGAAAAATAAATTAAAGGTGATCCTAGTTACGAGGGTGAAATGATTTTTCACGATTTTCAGCGAAACTAGACCTTCTACCGAAAAAAGTTTAAAGCAAAAGTTGTAGGTCATAAAAAGGTCTATAACTTTTATGCAAGCCATTTTTCACATAATCTAAAATTTGCCGTGAAAATAGAGAAAACCGAGAAAAAAGATTCGTTTTAAATTTTTATATCCCACAAAACAAAATTTTTTTTCACACAATTTGGTGAAAACTTACCTTATTATGTCCCTAATACGCTGTAATTTTTTGGAATCAAAATATTTATTTTTACGTTTAATTTTGATTTTAAACCAAAAAAGTGACCTCATTTTCACACGAAAATTCTCCTGTGCTGGAAACAGTTTTTTCCAAATCAGTAATCTTTATTTTTGTTGAAACGTCTGCTTTTAATGGTGTAAAAAAAATAAACGAAAGAGTTTCGTTTTTTTTTTAATTAAAGATTCATTACAAAATTCTTTGATGTAAGACTCTATAAAAAGAAAAATAACTAAAGATAACCAGCATTACTATTAATAGCGTTGGCCTTACCATCGGTTTGGCAGAAGTTATCCTAACATCGATGTACTGCAGCTGTTTCAAATATTTCTTTATCAACAGCTTTCATTTCCACTGGTAGATTGTATTTATGTAGATTGTTTTTGCTTCGTTGCTTTGGACGATCTTCTGATAATTTCATTAATGGTTTTCTGTGTTTTAAATGTGATGTCAATCATTACTCATTGCTTACCCACCACTATTCTATAGCCTTTAAGCTAGAAAGCAATAACTATACGCTGAATTTTTCAAACTATATATTATATTTAAAATAGATATACCTCTATTTTAATTTAACTAAATCATAATAAAGTAATATTTAATGAAAAATGTGATCTACGCAGGTGAAAAAGTCGAAATTTGAACTTGACCGTTTTTGATTTTCACATGTAGGTAGTATGGACAAAATAAAAAATACAACTTATATAAAATATTATAGGGGACACCCCAACATGCATGAAAAATGAAAATTCTGCCAATCCGATGTAACTTTGAAATTAAATTCCTCAAGAACGGCTATACCGATTTCATCAAACTTTTGTTTGATAGATGATAACTTAGTCCTTTGAATAAAAATTAGTTAATTGTTTTTATAATTAATTTTTAAATGGTGCTCATGTCTATATATATATGTTTAGTGAATAATTTGTGTTATATAAAGAAACAAAGAAATCTACAGCTAAGAAACTTGATAAAACTTCATCACCGAAATAAAAAAATACGTTACATTTGGCATCCCTTGTGGGGATGCCGAAATACCGAAATACAAGCCGAAATACAAGCAAGAAACATTGAAGCATAGACTTACCTTGTTTTTATTTTTAGAAGAGAAATAGTGCAAATAGAGATGTGGGTTTTTGTCGATGGGTTTTTGTCGTTAAGAGGTCGTGAAGCTGTGCTCCCTTTCTGCATTACGGCATTAAAATTCCCAAATTTGTTTTTCTTATTACTTTATATTTATTTTTTGACTGAAATACGTATAGCGTAAAGTTGTTGTAGATTGGGTTACTGTTGATCGCTGTTGGTCGGCCTACTGTTGTTGTTTTCATATAATTTTCATGGAACTAATCTTCATCATATAGCAGTTCACTAATATCTAGAAAAACCTCTGCTAAATTGTTTCCACAGTTCATTTGTTTTTTGTGAGAATAATACAGACGAAAAAATACTTCGATGAAAATTGTTGGGTTGATTTTTATCAAAACAAACGTTGTTTGTTGTTATAAAAACAAACAGAAATCTCAAAAGTCCACAAGTACAGAAGGTTTTGGCAAGAGTATAAGTAAGAGCTAATACATTATACGAGTAAATTCTAGAGTTTTGTACAAGTTTAAAACATCTCATTTTTCATTTTATAATTTATTCTATAGTTATATCTTATTTGTGCAAGAATGCCATACATTTTATTTGAACTGTCGTAAATATATATTAAACACTATATAACACATGCTTGTTAATTGATGTTAATGAATTATTAAAGAATGAGAAAAACGATAACAAACTGCAATTTTTCAAAAAAATTTCCCGGATCAAAAATGAAGATAATACGATTTTATTTATTATGTAGCAAATCCAGATGTTCAGTATTGAATCTCACCACTTTTTTCATTAGCTTTGAAAATAGGAATCAAACCCAACATTATTGTGTTATATAAGACTAGTGCTTCAACTATTGAGCTGGGACAGTTGAGATTTATTTGAAACAATTTGAAGAAACTAATGGAAAAAAGAGGTATGGTGGGTGTATATAAAATAGTTATTTATGATTCAGGCGGTTGAAATTACACTTTTTTTATTGAAAATTTTCAACTATAATATTTTTAATATAACAAATTCGCAGTTATGGTGTAGTCGGCCATACGAATATTGTGAAATTTTTAATGGAATAACGTAAATTGTTTGTTTGATTTGAAATTACTCAAAGGTTTTAGTGATATATCACGCTTGGTTAAGTGTTAAAACGATATTAGATAGTTAATTTATAGTTCGATCACAGAAAAACACCTCAAAGCAAACTTCAAAATTTCTACCGTTTTTGTCAAAGCCATGCGTTTTGTATAAAAACACTCATTTAACATTTATAAAATATCTAAACTGTATAAAATAGTTTCTTTTTGTATAAAACATATGCAATGCCCATCCACAATAAAGCATTCCACAAATCCTGCGCTAAAATAATGAAATGAGTGTTCATATCGCCTATGTTCCAATTCCATGGTAGCATTTGAAAAGTAACCACATGTCCAATATATATTAAAATAGCATTCATACCCGAATAAAAGAATGGTGTACCACTCCACCATTTTTTGACATCAATTAAATAGTAACAAATTGTTAATAGATAAAATGCTATGCATACTGTTACTAGAACAAAAGAAAGTGACCACATATTTTTGTTGATGGGAATCAAACCACCTTCTTTAGAAAAGCTGCATAAAAAACCTCCGAGAATACCGCAAACTGTACCCCAAAGTAACCAACGAAAAATTTTTTGATGCCAATCGTTGAACATTAATAATATAACACCACATTGTACACCAAAAAATGTTTGAACTAATGTCAATATACAACCGAAAAGTCCTTCAGGTTCAAATGGTTTGGCATCATAAACTTCCTTAGAACTCGACCATTGATATATGTGATTTATTCCTAAAATAATACGATCTACATATCCAGTTGCCCCACCTATACATTCCTTAAACTGTGCATTGTCGTGTTTGCCACCTGGTCCTAAATATCCACTATAATAAAAAACATAATTACTAAGGATACTCAACGTTTCTGCAATTCTATCGTCTAACTTAATTTATTTCAATTTCATACCTAGGGCAACCTGGGACTGGTAAATAAAATATCAATATTAAATGAAGCAATATTAAGCTGAACATCAAAAGCCACGGTCTTGATAAGACAATAATATCCATAAACATCTTTTTAAATCGATTCTATTTAAAATTAACAATTTAATAAAACAGATCGTTAAGATAAAAACAAAAACGCTAGTAACCTGTGGTGGTAGGTTTATGGATTGTGCAAACAAAACATAAATTGAAGTACCAAAAAAATAATCTATTCCAAATCTTTGTAGAACGCCAAATATTCTTATGTTTTCAAGTTTGACGCCATTTACTGTACCCAAACATAAACCGATTATAAACAGCTTAATAGATCTCTAAAAGTATTAAGCTGTTTAGCATATGATTGGATTTTAAAAATAAAATCGTCTTACCCATAGAACAGCTCGTAAAATTTGTTTTTTGGGTATATCCTTACGAAGATGGGATTTAACTGAAATAGGAATACATACTCCCATTATCCATAAGAAACATGGAAATATTAAATCAGCAACAGGCATTCCATTCCATGTTGCATGTTGGATCCAAATATATCTTCCAGCACCACTATTTCCAAATATCATTAGAACAATGATAATTCTGAAAAAATATAACTAATTATAGTACAAATTAAATATTTATTTCTAAATCGTCTTCATACCCTCTAAATGTATCCAAACTTTTAAATCTATTACTAATTGGTTTACTTGCCGTTAATTTATGAGAATTCAGGTTTGGATCATTTTCATCGTTTTGGTTAGAGGTTTTTTCTCGGTTTCTTGATTTATACCAGTTAACCATTTTTTTCGGTAACATAAATATAATAAAAAGTAAAATAACAAAAACGATGAGAAAAAGAGCTGAAACAGTTACAATAGTTCTAATTCAAAACAAAAATATATAATTAATTTATTTTATTTACAAGTATTGATATTGACAGCTTCTTCAACGGTTGAAAATGAACATGATTTGTTTGCATGGATTATCAGATCGTATATACCAAATTCACCAAAATGTGGATCAACTGTACAGAATTGTGTGCTGCAAAGCAATTAAACCAAAATAAAATAAAATTAATATTATTCGATACACTATATGTATAACAAATTAGTTCAAGACACCCAAAGTAATACATCTCCAGTAATGAGTCCACCATCTTCAGCAATGAAGATCTGCAGTATCTATTATGTAACTTCCACAAACTTCTAAAACTTTTAGATGATGCCATTTAAATAAATTTAACTTTACTCTTTACTATTTTAAAAGAATTCTTAACTGATGTTTGAGAACGACTGAATGTAATTTAAAATTATTTTTTTTTTTTAAATTTATGGCGTTGAATATTGAAAATTTTTAAAAAACCGTAAATTTTTCTTTTTTTTTCAAAATTTTCGAGTGTAACTTCCAGAATCCTTAATGGATTTTTTACAAAAAATAGCTCAAAATGTTTGTTAGCATATTTACTATTCAGTTTTTCATTAATACATAAATTGAATTTGTTTGCTTCGTAAAATATGAGATCTAAAAATCGGAATAACCTTTGAGATCTAAAAACCGGAATAACCCAAATGATTCACCGAATGCATAAGAAAAATTGGGTTTTATTCAAGGAGGCAAAAAAAGTTCAAGATTTGAAAACTAGTGTAATCATTTAAAATCATTAAAAGGATCATCGCTGTTTTGCAATTAAAAGGAGCTTATACATAGTAATTAGTTGGATGATACAATTATATTTCCGGAAACTTTCAATAAATTGTTATCTCTTAATAAGAACAAGAAACGATTAATATCTGAAACACCTGAATGGTGGATACACCTGAACTAAAGTCAACTCAACTCAACTCGTCTTGGTTAAACTCAGCTCAGATTCACTCAGCTAAACTCAATAGCAGCTACCAAAACTGGTGACCACCGACAGCAGGATTCTTAAAAAAAAATCCAGGTAATTTGTTTCTTTTCTACCAGGAGATATTATTTTTTTTTCTCTAAATTATAAAAATTGTTTCTGGTTATTATTTGTAATATCTTTTCTCCCTTTTCTCACTATTTCTCGCAAGTCCACCAGAACTTGATGAACCTGATAAAAATTCTACCTCTTCCTAACCCAAAACCTTAACGGCTACTGAATGCCAGCTTGAAGCACTGGTCGCAAAAAGGCTAAAACCGTCATGAAGCAAATAAACTCTGGAGGTAAATCATCTTCACTATCTCCAACTCTTGCTCCGTTTCCTCCACCGTTCCCAGCTACAAATACGCCACAAATTAAACATGTTGGAGTCAAAATCCCTCCCTTCTGGTCTGAACAATCTGACCTTTGGTTCATTTCTCTTGAGGGACAGTTCTTGTTGGCGAACATGAAATCCCACCAGACTAAGTAAAGTCATTTACTTAGTATGATAACTCCCATAGTGGCATCATTAGCCAGCGATATCTTGGTAAAGCCTGACCAAGATCACCCTTGTTATAGGCTTAAAGAAGCTGCTCTAGCCTGTCTATCCAGCAACCTTCAGACCGCATACGCGAGGCAATTTGTGGTCATGATCTCAAACTCATGGAATTAGTAGACACTAGTCCACGCTAAAATTCCATTCAATGCCAGTATCGCTAGGACAATCTTCTAAAACTCTTTTATGGGATACTTCGACAGGCAATATTCGCCCATTTACTCCAAAGCAATTTTTCCAAGCTGTCTTTGACAGTTTTCATATTTTATCTCACCCAGGAGTCAATCGTTCTAATAAACTCCTTACTGATAAAGTCATTTGGCCATCCATTTAAAAGGATGTACGACAAATGGCACAAAACTGCCTTGCTTGCCAAAAGGCAAAAGTCTCACCATACTCAATCTTTTTTAGGTAATTATCCTCAAACTTCTCAGAAATTTTTCCGAGATACATATGGACATTATTGGTTTACTCCCTACTTCCGAGGACAAACGCTATTGTCCAAAACCATTCCTATCTCGGATATCACAGCTGAAACGGTAGCATTAGCTCCAGTATACTCCAATTACACAAACTAGTGACCCCGACGTCACGTGACGCAGAACAGCCAAAAACTAATTTATAAAAATTAAATAATATTATTACACAAAGGGGTGAAAGTCCCAAACTCATCGATACTGGTATTAATAAACCAACATCTCTACCACCATATCCTTTTACGAATGACAAGTGAGAATTTTTAGAAAAGAGAACGATAGGTTATTTACAGAGGATATCCTAGCAGCATGCAAATTACCCTGGGCTGCTCTATTAGTTGTCGTTCCAAAATCAGATTGGAGACTTTGCATTGATTATTGTCCACTAAACCATGCCGAACGATAGGAGAATAGTTTCGTAAATATTAAATTAGGTTTTGTTGCTCTGTAATTACATGGATAAGCATAACCAATATTAAATACGGAACTAAGTCAGATAATTACTATCGAATCGTTTAGAGTTTACTGTTTAGAAAAAGTACAAATTACAAAAGCGATCATCAAATCTTATACGTTAGACATGAAACGTACGGAAACCTTATTGAATAAAATTTAGTCTGCTGAATAGAAAAAATAATCATTTTTGTATAAGAGTTGTATAATAATAAGTATATTTCAGAATGAAATCGCCATCATCTACTGACTGTAAAAGGAAAAACACGTTTTTTCTAGAATATTGCTGTCTATAAAAAGAGCGAGTCCTGTAGAAGTTGTATGTATACGTATATATGTATACTGAGTATGTATGTATACTGAATGGATAAATAGTGATTATTGTTATTATTTTGTACTTACTCATTAAACGCCAGATGTCCTTGATTTGTATCATAAAACCTCCAAGTTATATCGTACGCCGTATCCACAACTTTTATCTGTTCTTCATTTGCTTCTAACTCCAAAAACTTTGTGTACGGGCATTTATAACAATCAGATAGTAAATAATACATCCATACCTTAGTAACAGATTTGGAAGTTATGTTAACCACAGCTTCATCAACATCTAATACAGAAATATTGTATTTTAAAAGAGTTGCAATCCCATATTTGGGTTCTTCAAAATTTAAAACCATTTTGGTAGATTCTAATTAAACATTTTATGAGAACTGAAATAAATAATATTAAAACCTAAGTTAGCGTTCTTCCAGAATAAAATAAAAACAATTCAACTCAAGCTTCTGTTCTCTATTTTAGGGGTAGTGTGTAGTGGCGCGTTTACTTTGGTTCGTAGATGAAGTGTAAATAGATTGTACTAGATGTTAATTAGTCATCAGAAACTCACGCATTTAGGAGCTGGATTGAATTACAATCAGCAAGAGCAAATATGTCGTAGAGATATTTCTCAAAGATCAAGTGTAGAGTGACCCATTGGGAAGTATGTTCACAAGATTTAGATTTCACAAGATCAAATTTTTCTGAGCAACATCTAAACTGACATTGTTACCCATATGCTGCTTTATAAAAAGAAATGGTAAAGACCAATTTGGAAACAGCATCCCTGCAAAGTTCTCATAAGTAACAACCTAATAGAATGGTAACAAAGTTGGGTAGCCACCACTAACGTACGATGAACATTGAACATTATTGATGATTCCGGACGTAAAAACATAGGCAACCATGAGTGACACAATTACCACTCAACTCAACTTATATCAGAACATGGATACAAGTTTAAGCACATAACGAATTCCAACTGCTTTTACTCCAAAGGAAAAATTAAGAACGTGCTGAAGAAATTAATAACTGAAGATACGACCCTTGTCGTATTAAAGGTTGATGCCGACCTCAAGATGAAGGCCTCGTGGAATACGTCATCAACAGGCAGGCAAAGTAAGATGTTTATCAGCATTTCAGAAAAAATGTTAATTTTCTTTTAAGTCTGAAGAGGAAAACTCTTAGCACTATGGTCGGTGTCCTTACTGCAGGACATGGACATCTCAGTAAACACCTTTTTACCATGGGACTGATTGAAAGAAAGTCCTTGGTGGGTGTGTTGTCTTGAAGAGGAAGAGGACTCGGAGCACTTTTTGTGTGTATGCCCAGCCTTTTCTAGGGTTAGAGCTAGGATTTTTGGCTCAGAAACTGTAGATGCGGGGCACAATCAAACTGTCGCCAGTACAGTTGATTTTGGATTTCATTAAGCTTACAGAAAGGTTTGTGGAATAGTTGTTATGAGACCAAACTCGGACACGGCGCTAAGGACGGCAGAGTCTGCGTGCCAGGACAAGTTCTGCCTCGTGCAACCTGTTCAACCCCTTCTAATCTAATATAATCTACGACCCTTGTGGTATTAGTGCACAAATTAACTATTACACTTAAAAATAAAAACAAATTTAAGCTAAAAGTTAAAATCTAAGTATACTTTTTTAAATCTTGAAATAACTTCGATTTGTTGCTCACTTTCACTCTTAAAAATAAACAAAACTATGCAAAGTGTAGAAATAAATTAATGTCATGCTTACTTTAAACGGTTACTATTTATAAAACAATTAATGAAGAATATTAATTGAGATTACAATTACTAGGATATCTTGTTTTAAAAATACATTAGACCTCCAAAACAGCTAACTGTGTTTTAATGTCGAGTTATGTAATTATAACATTTCGATTAATTGTTAAAACCAGTATTTTAACGCAATAGCTGATAGTAAAGTAATTCACAGTTTCAACTGACACAAAACCCTAACATGATTAGACTTTATTTGAAATTAAAAACAGAACCAATTATGCCACAATATATAATATATTGAAGTGGATTTAGATAGCTGCAGTAAAATTCCGAAATTAAAAACTTGTTTGCTAAATTTTATCAAAATCGCTTATCAGAACTTGAAGTTTTAAAAATCTTGGAGATCTCCGAGTCCCGACAAAAAGACTGTTAAAACTGTTGCTTCTACGCCGTTGGTCAATAATTTTTGGGCCTGTTAATTTTCACTTACAGTAAGTGGGGTGAGATTCTGCCATATTAATTGAATTCAAAATTTCTGTTGTTTTTCATCGACAATATTATCCATTTGTACTGTGTTTGACTAATATTAGTAAGTTCGTATAGACGCCTTTGTTTTTTAACGCAAAAATAGCTTATTCGCTTAGCCAATTGTAATTCTTATATTTGGATTAAATATATATTGGTGGATGCTTTTTCAACCATTTCTTCTTTTGTCGTCACTGAATTGTAGAAATTATGAGAAAAAACTTCACCTTAAGCTTTCTGAGCCCAATTTCTAAAAATTAATATGAGACTATCTTACCTGATTATCATTTTGCAGCTGCACATGCATATTTTAACGTCCAGAAAATGCAGGCGATGTTTGCCTATAATCATATGCAAGTAATATTAATGCGTTTCAAATATTCTGATGTTGCCACGGAAATTTCTGCATCATTGTGCATTTATCCCAACCAATAAGTTTGTATTGCAACAATAAGTTTTCCATAGAGTGATTAGTTTTTGTTGAATTCTAAATTTTTATTTTAATGTTTGGTCTACGGGTTTGACAATCCCGTGTACTCCAGTTCCTGCTATTGCGTATGAGTTAACGTGAGATATCACATACCACTGGCAATAACAGTGTGATATCACTAGCCAAGGTGATATCTTAGGAATGCTGGTAGATTAACTCGCTACCGGTCAACGACGGTACCCCCAGTCTTTTAAATGGTTTTAAAATGCCACTAGCTGGATTATTGCCAACAATATTTTAGCTTTTTTCCTGGAAATTTTAAAAACAAATTTGCTTTTCATCTCTTATTTTATTTTTATTTTCTCTATCATGAAATAGTGGTCTATACTCTATATCACGTTTTATTTGTGATAGGTTCAATTCCTTAAAAAACAAATATAAAAAAAAACAAAAGAAATTTGGGTTTATCAAAAAAAAAATAAAAAATACTCTTTACATTCGGGATCTTTTGGAAATGTTGCACGTGGGCGTTTTTGCAATTTTAAAGCGGAATTAGTCTTTCTACACGGTTAAAAATTTGGGTATTATTTTTAATAACTTGATTCCTATAAAAGCTATTAATATGAATTTTCTTATTCATTTAATATTTTATGAAATTATTAATGATCTTTTTATCAGTTTTATTATAAAATTAATACAAAACTTATATTAAAGACAGTTTTATATTTTTGTGGAAAAAATAAATACATTTTTCATATTAATTTAAAACGATTTCTGATTAGTTTTATACTACTGCAAAATATTAACAAAATTTAAACAAAAGTAATATTAATTTAATACAAAATATTTATTTAAACTAAATACTATGGGTGAAATTGATAATTTAAAATTATTTATTTAATAATGTCAACTTATAAATTATTTTTGTTTCAACCGTTTTTAATAAAAGCAGGTATACAATAAATATATTAACTTATTCTTTTAATACGGTACTGAGTATAACTTTTATATTTTTAAGATATAAACTATTCTAACTTCTAACGATTACAGAGATTTATTTTGTTTTCATTATAAATCAAACACGTGTAGAAAGTGAAAGTGAAAAATTATTTATTTGTTTAGTTACACAAAACCGAACAATTTACAGAACAATTAGTGGTTTTATTTGTAACAGTGCAAATTGAAAATTTTTTTAAAACTCAGATATTGTGAAATATGTTGCACAAATTTTGAATATGCGGATTATGGTTATTCTGGTAAGTTAAAAATTATTTATTATGTGTTACTTTTATATATATATATATAGAATAGCATATAGAAACTGATAGCCTACGTAACTTGTAATTTCTGTTTGTTTATAATTTATTGTGAATCAATAATGTTGTTTATTGATTTCACAACAATTTTAATGGATATATCGCGATTTTTAAATCTGCAACACAAACACTTATGTGGATTGAGATTTTTTAATTGAAATTATAATCATAATTATAAATTGAAATTATCTTAAAAATATAAATAATCCCATGTTTAAAAGTGGTCCCCATTTATTATTTATGCATTCTTTTAAATTTTCAAAGGCAGAATTTGAACGAATAATTTTTTAGATTTCGGTTCTAAGCACTGCATGTTTATTTTAATCAAAAATTTACATGTTTATATTAATCATATATTTATTTGTTTTTATAATTCAATTTAATTTTCAGGATTTATTGTTTAATTCAACAAAAAGATAGTACATATATTAAAAAACGAAAGATTGTTTTTGACTTTGAGTTTAGATTTGGATCAACACAAAAATTAAATAAACATTGTCAAAAGCTCCGAAAAAACTGTTACATATGGCAGCCGACAGAAATAAAGGTAATTCGCCAATTTGCTTGTAAATTGAAATATTCATACAAAATTTTCTTGTTTTAAAAATATAGATTGGGACACAAAAACTCTCACTTATTAATTTATTGCGACTGTTGCCACCATCTCCAACTGAACGTGTTAAATTTTATTGGATGACGGACGAGCAAGCCGTTAGTAATTTACTAGTTCATAAACAGGTAAAGAATTTTATTTATTTTATACAACCATAAACGTTGAACTTTAAGGTCCTAGGCCCTAAGGACTTTATAAAATTTTATAGAGTACTAGGACGTTAAAGTTCAACTTTTTGAGCAAAATTTAAAACTCATTTCTTTTTATTTTAATAAATTTCCAGTATGAAATAAAATTTTGTATTTACCTCAAACGAAAAGTGTTTTTGAAGGTACTCACTAGTAAACAACTAGCTCGTACTTTAAAGCTTCACTTTTCGTTCTAGATATATAAATAACTATTAATTGTTTTAAAGTTTAGTAAACATTTCCATTTTTTTTATTAATTCTAGGCTGACTTCGAAACGAACTCATTTAGGCTGACTTCAAAACGAAGATTATATTGGGGATTCAAGTATAAAAGCACCGTATATTGTTGCTATAACAAAAACAGAAAAACAAAATCTGAAATACAGCAATACCTAATAGTTATTAACAATAAATATTTAAATATAAATATAAATATTTATAAAATATATAAATATATAAATATAAAAATGTAAAAATCAGTGTTGCAAAACGTTACTCGTACCGTAACGCTAAAACGAAATAACGAAATGAAATAGCGTTATTAGTAATAATTACGTTCATAACGTTTTAAAAATTAAACTACGTTACAATAACGTAAAACGTAACGATAACTCAATATTTTATTTCGTTTTTCGGGTGACTTTTTTTGTAATTATGTATATGAAAATCAAAACGCAAAAACCGGTTGAATAAAATCCAACTTATCTGCTCTTTATCAATTTTTGCGGACGCTTAAACTACAGATTTTGGTAGTTCTAATGCACGATTTATAGTCGGTAACGTTAACTTAAAGTTAACTTTAACTTAACCGTAACTTAAGACATCTAAAAATTTTGATTTATAGTCGGTTAGAAATTACGTATTCATCGCGTTTGATCTGATATTAATTATGGTTTTATAACCAATGTTACAAATCAATCAATTCTTTAAAAGTAATAGACTGATTTTAAAATCAAAATTTAAAATAATAAAATTCGAAACATACATTTGATTCAAAATTTAAAAATAAAAAAATTTATTTTCATAATAATTTTCTGCTAATGTTTGGCTTTAAAGTCACTCTTTTTATATCCTTTGCATTTTTTAAAAAATAAAATTTTATTTTTATGGACACTTGCAATTAAATATTACTTTTCTTCAGTTTTTATACCAAACGTCAAAAAATCCTTAACAAAATCTTTAAGATAGAATGAAATGAACTTTACGTTAAGTTAACGTTAAGTTTGCGTTAACGACTATAAATGCTCTAGTGCATTTTCATACATTTGTACTTCACGTTAAGTTAACGTTAAGGTAAAGTTACCGACTATAAATCGGGCATAAAATGTTGTACAATTTTAAGTTTATTTTAAATAATTTCAAGTCTGTAGTAGCCGTTTTGCATCACAGGTGTTTTGAATAATTTTAAGAAAGAATATTTTTATGCTGGCCGAGAAATCAATCTGAAGATCTATTAAAAGCAACTCTAATAGTTATAAACAAACTATCAGATTTGTGAAAACTCCTGATAAGATTGCTTAGTTTTGGTAAAACTTAATTATTTTTAATATGAAATGATTTCAAAATATTCGTCGGAGTGACGTGAATAATCCATTGTATAATTCTTTAATTTTAATTACGTCAGTTACATATCTACGCCCGTCGATGATCTCCACGAGATCAAAACTATAGTAGTGTGAATTATAAAAAATAAATATACTTAAAAATTTTAAAATTATTGTTTTTTAATTGTTTTTTATATATAACAATAGTGAATAATAAAAGGTGTCGTTATTAAAATTAAAGAATTTGAAATGAGTCACATTTTATAGTTACGTTATTTTAAAATTAAATTGTAATGTTTAAAACTAATATGTTAAACATTACATTTAATTTTAAAATAACGTAATTATAACGTTATAACATAATAAAATATAATATTTTTCTGTTTCATAACGAAATAACGTACCGACAAAATAAATATACTGTTATAAAAACGAAACGCATAACGTTACGATTTTTTTTTTCGTTTTGCAACACTGGTAAAAATATAAAAATATAAAAATATAAAAATATAAAATATAAAAATATAAAAATATAAAAATATAAAAATATAAAAATATAAAAATATGAAAATATAAAAATATAAAAATATAAAAATATAAAAATATAAAAATATAAAAATATAAAAATATAAAAATATAAAAATATAAAAATATAAAAATATAAAAATATAAAAATATAAAAATATAAAAATATAAAAATATAAAAATATAAAAATATAAAAATATAAAAATATAAAAATATAAAAATATAAAAATATAAAAATATAAAAATATAAAAATATAAAAATATAAAAATATAAAAATATAAAAATATAAAAATATAAAAATATAAAAATATAAAAATATAAAAATATAAAAATATAAAAATATAAAAATATAAAAATATAAAAATATAAAAATATAAAAATATAAAAATTTAAAAATTTAAAAATATAAAAATATAAAAATATGAAAATATAAAATATCAAAATATAAAAATAAAAATATAAAAATATTAAAATATAAAAATATAAAAATATAAAAATATAAAAATATAAAAATATAAAAATATAAAAATATAAAAATATAAAAATATAAAAATATAAAAATATAAAAATATAAAAATATAAAAATATAAAAATATAAAAATACAAAAATATAAAAATATAAAAATATAAAAATTTAAAAATATAAAAATATAAAAATATAAAAATATAAAAATATAAAAATATAAAAATATAAAAATAAAAAAATATAAAACTATAAAAATTTAAAAATATAAAAATAAAAATATATAAAAAATAAATATGTAAATATATAAATAAATAAATATATAAATATATATATAAATAAAGCAATATAAATATAAAATAATAGCAATTATAATAAGAATAATATCCATATGTAAATACCAAAGAATATAATAAATGTAAAAATTATTATAAGGAAGTTGATGACAAAAATGTGAAATTATGTGACAATAATAGTTATGTTATACTAATAAACGAAAAAAATGTAACCTTAATCTTTCATTATTTTAAACCAATCCTTTATTTTGAATAGATATTAATGTAATATCTCCTTCTCTATTAAATCAATCGCTTTTGTTTATCGAGCTAATAAATTTTACATATCAATTATTCATATCAATATTTCGTATCAAATTGATTATAAATATATATTAAAAATTTAATACAAAAACGTTAATTTAATACACAAAACTTATAAATCCGTTTAATAAGTTTATTGTATTAAATTTATAACTCATTATTATGAAAGTATTCTATATCAATTGATATTAGTTTAATACTTAAATTTATCAAAGTTTTAATACGACATGATATATACAATCAATAAACTTTGGTTTGAAATTTTATAAATAGTAAATATATTAACTTTATATCATTTTGGGTGTGGACTTATATGAATATCTAAAATTGATCAATTTTATACCTTTTTTTTCAACCGTGTACACCTGTTAGCAACGTCATAACTATTCCGGACGATGGAAGAGCAAAGATTATATCATATTTTCGACCAAATTGCTAACAAAATCAATCTAGCTAGAAACGTTTTACCATTTCCTCGTGACGAATCTACCTACGAAGAAAATATCTCTAATTGCTTTTTCAACTTTATTATAGATTGCATTATTTGATCGTACAAATGCAATTGTCTTTTTTATGTCAACGTTCACATTTGTATGGTTCATTATTTACCGCTATCTTCTTTTCGTCTTGATACAAAATATCTATCATTGCCAGTAAGTTGTAACAATGTTTGATACTAATGCCCTAGGATATAGCTAAGAGCATTTCCCGTGCATCATGTATGGTGAATTTGGACTTGGAATAAAAAACAAACTCCATGTGGAATGAATTCTATGGTAAACGACAAAGCTGAATTCTAACACAATTTCAAACGACATAAATCAATCAAAATGAAAGTAAATAGAAATCTATGTAAATTTAACTTAACAATGCTATCTCAAACGTGTAAGTGGGCCATCTTTGTTATAGTAGGTAGGGATATAAAAAACAACCATATTCGAATTCAACATTGTGTCAAAATTTCAAAGGTATCAGTGAAGAACTTTCGGCGATTCTGTAATACACTAGTACAAGGTCTGGTAGTCCGTGTAGGTCAACCAGCTGGTTGCGCAAGCAAAATCTATATTCATCCGCTGCTAGCTCAAGCTGACGTGAATCTTGATAACCAACATCACTCACAAGAAAATTTAAAAGAAAAGTAGATATCCGAATTAACTAGCGTGCCTTAAATGCCACACAGTTCTTATGGGAACTTTCACCCCAAGATCATTTGACTAAGCACATCATGAATTACTCTACTTTCAAGTTTAATAACACGGTATCACATTTACCAACAAAAAAATTTTAATAATAATGAAAATAAAGTAATTAAAAAAACTACTTTTCCGTTGATATTGATGTTTAGGTCGCTTTTGATCCACTTATGATTTATGAGCTTATATTGCCTCTAATACTCCAATTATTCCCTTTGAGTTTGTTTATGTGTTGATTCTTTTTGTAATCCAAATTCGATGTCACCATTTCCTCACAATGTCCATTTGTTTTTGTTTCCGTTCTTTGTCTTTTCCTTTTTTTTCTTTCTTTTATTTTTAGGAGTCGGTGGTAGAAATTGAGTGGTAGAAAAGAAAACAGAACACCACCAACACCGTTAGATAAGAACTATTTATTTAATTTAATCACCAGTTAATTATTTTAATTTAATTAATCTCTTCATCCCACAATTCATGACCAAAATTAAAAAAAAATCGATCAAAAAAGAAAATATAGACTGCCTGAAGCAATTTTTTTATTAAAGCCAAATGTCCAGCTCAATTATCAACCACTAACTCAATCTCAACTGTCCGATCTAAAATTTCAAAACCAGCTGTCGTTCAAAGATAAAAACATGCTTTAAAATCCAAAAAAAAAGATGGTTAGCACTTCTGGTTTTCCTATCAAATTCCTTGGTTAGTATTTCTGATTTTATTTCTCACATAATCATGGAAAAATAAATAGAAGAAAAAAATAAAATGAATAGAATACTGTCTGGAAGTGTACTTGATAGAATTCATATATGTACTTCATAGAAGAAATAAATGTGATTTTCCATTTCGAGCTATACTACAGTATATAACAGTGATCGCAAACACGTGGCACGCGTGCCAGACTTGGCACGTTTGAAAATTTGTCTGGCACGGCAAACATTCTGAAATTGTGTCCAAAATTGTCCTTAAATTCACGTTTTACGAATCATAATAAAGAAAAGATTTTTTCAGATATTTTGTAATAACTTAAATATTACTGTTAGTCCAGTAAAAGACGGTAAAAATAGTAGGTTAACCTCCGAATTCTTTGAATCAGTTGAATCAGCATCGATTTGCCTGAAATGCCTGAATCAATTTGTCTGCAAATTTTAAATTAAGCTCAACACACCCTCCATTTCAAAATTTACCCTACGCGCTTTTATTTTTAGGGGCGAAAACTACCCCTTATTGTCAAAACTTATTAAGCTACAATTTAAATCTTAACAGATTGAAATAAAGATCACAACCACATATCTCAACCCTTAAAAACCACCCATTATTATGATTACATTAAAAAAAGTTATTACGTGCGACAAATTTATTTTCTTTTTTTAATTTAACTACATTAAATTTAAATGTTTTTTTCATATTTAGCACATCGAATCCTCATGAGAACTATAATCACTGTCAATCTCCTCCTTTTCTTGATCTAAAACCGGAGCACTATTATGAGATTTTGACGGAGCATCCACTACAAGTTGCATTGCAAAAGTCCAACTTTTCGACAGATACATAATGCACCACATCCTTTTTTGAAATTACAGAAAATCATTTTGAAAAGGTTTTCCGCAGGAATATTTTGCATTTAATGGGCTGCAAAGATTATTCTTATGTATTCTTATGAGGTAAACTTTTGTGAACGACGGTTTATTTCTACCACCTTCATACTTTGTTCATAATAATTAATAACTACCGAATACAACAGTAATATTATTACCGAAATTTCTTCTCAAATTATTGATGTATTCTCAGGAAAAAACTGCTGTAACTGTGCCATTTAAATTTATACAAAAGCATTTTTCAAAAAAGGTTTATAAAAATACGTGAAAATATTTCTAAACAGTTAAAAGTCGATCTTCATGCGGTTGAAGTGTTTGCATTGGCAGTTGATGAGAGTACATATATTAACTCCGATGCCAGACTGGCAATTTCTTTGCGTTGTACTACAGTTGGGCAAATGCGACAAACTCTTAAAACTAGAAACTTTGCAGGAACGAATTTTTATTTACACATATTACGTTCGTGAAATTGTCTCCCTCGACGCTAACGCGTCTCGTGAACAAAAATGTCACTCAACGAATAAGCACTCACGAAAAAGCATCCCTTGTAGCAAAATGTACTATTTCATAATTGGATTGGCACGCGAAAATGGCGATTATTAGAAAAAAAAATTGTTTCGGCACGCCAATAAAATTCAGTTGCGAACCCTGGTATATAACTATATGTAGAAAGGACGAAAAATTGAAGTACGGTTGATACTAAATATTTTGCCCATTACAGGATAGGACGAATGGAAGAGGTCTTACTGACTACATTCGTCCTGATAATCATAAAAAAACAACGAAACGGGAGTTGATCTCGAACCCAAACCCCGAGATAAAGACTCTCAGACTCTGGCAATCGACCCAGCCGAGCTAAACAAATAAACTTACTAACATAAATATAAAACATAGTGAGCAAAATAAAACAAACCAAAAACAAAAATCCCAGGAATAACGGAGGAAATGAGAATGCCTGGATAGTTCACAGTAGAATAACCCAGCTAATTCCTAGCAACAACAAAATTGAAACCAAAATAAAAATAATTTAACTACAACATATTATGAACAAAGGGGGTTTTGAAAGGTTGCCTCGGTGAAGTCAACGGGTGACCAGAGCACAGAGGCGGTCTAGTTATGGCTCAGAAAGCCAAAGGCCACATTTTTCTTTTCATCGTTTCCTGGCAAGCCACAGACACCACCGGAACGACATACGATCCTTATCCCTTCTATCGCCCACTGGTCTGTGCTCTACATACCATCTAACAGGCTACGCTCTAACGAATAGAATTTTTAGAAGATCATGGCAGTTAGATTATTTGAGCGTAACACTTGGTTGTCATAACCTCATTGAGAACCGGTGAACGTGGTGAAATAACCATGGTGGGATGATCTAGATCAGTGATCGCAAATACGTGGCACGCGTGCCAGACTTAACACATTTGAAAATTTGTCTGGCACGGCACGGCAAACATTCTGAAATTGTGTTCAAAATTGTCCTTAAATTCGCGTTTTAAGAATCATAACAAAGAAAAGATTTTTTCAGATATTTTGTAATATTACTGTTAAATATTACTGTTAGTCCAGTAAAACGGAACCTTCGAATTCTTTGAATCAGCATCAATTTGCCTGAAATGCCTGAATCGATTTGGCTGAAAATTTGCCTCTTGTAGCAAAACGTACTATTTCATAATTGGATTGGCACGCGAAAATAGTGATTGTTAGAAAAAAGTTTGTTTCGGCACGCCAATAAAATTCAGTTGCGAACCCTGATCTAGATGGTAACTCTGCACGGGTGAATAAGATCTGAGCCATGTCACTTAATCACTCACGACCTTCTTGCAGTAGTCAATAATTTCCACCCCACTAAGGTATACGCAGGACTGTAAACCC
This sequence comes from Diogma glabrata, assembly GCA_963693315.1. Taxonomy (NCBI): domain Eukaryota; kingdom Metazoa; phylum Arthropoda; class Insecta; order Diptera; family Cylindrotomidae; genus Diogma; species Diogma glabrata. The sequence goes on along the minus strand of OY856188.1, from coordinate 277,759,543 downwards.
TGTTAGGAATACGTCTGAAAGACCTGTCCTACCTTTGTGGTTCTAACTTAAAGACATAAAAAACTCAAACAACATGTTGCCTGTGTATCAAGAACTTCTGTCTTTCGCCCAAGGACAACAACATACACATAAAATAAATATATAAAACTAAAAGAATGTATGCGCGCCAGGACCTACAATAATTTTGACCTCCGCCCATAGAACACAACTCACAGAATTGTCTGCGCGTTAAAAGTCTCAACAATAATGCTTTCGTTTGCTTAATAAAATCGAGGGTGGGCAAATTGTGAGTTATGCTATTATCAATCTGAAGTTGATTTTCGATTGTTGAATTGAGTTGCAGTACTTGAAAACAGTCAAATCTATTGGGTAAAAACACTAACAACGAGGTATACGGCATTAACAATGCAGTATCGGTTTTGGCCAATGCCTTTGTGTACCAATATATCGATATACTGGCTTTGAATAGCTTAGCTATAAACTGATATGATCCATTTTTTTAAACATAATTGGTGACATACTATTTGTGAGAGTTAAGCGTCTTTTCCCATTATATCAATTATATCGTAAAGTATAATTCCAACGGACCTGAAATTTGAGAGTATATAAAACTAACCTATATCTACACAAGCTGAAGTTATGATGGGTAAAGATGAAGTTAAAAAATAAATAAAGTTGTTTCCATCTATTTTACTGGGATACGATGTGAGGATTTTGAGAAAATTCATTTTTTTATGCTTCACATGCAGATAATGTTATTATAAAGTCTTTGATACGCGATATATAAACGCATCCATAAAAACCGGGGCGTTATGAGAGGGCATTATGAATTCATAACGCCTGCTAAATAGCTATTTATGTACCTAGGGCGTTTTGTAGGTTATTGCGCCCGGAAAGCGACGTAAGCTAGCCCGAGGGCCTCTGGCCCGAGGGATGGTTGTCGCTTGATAAGCGTAATACCCAGTAACGCCAGTGGTGCATACAAGATTTTATGCTTCACTTTATAAGCTAAAAACTAAGAAAGAATTTAATTTGTTAGTCTATATTGATATGCTAAAAAATACAAATATATCCTAGTATTCCAAGAAAATAAATATTTTGAAGTTTAAAATAATTATTTGTTGTTTTTACGTTGCTATGTAAACAAATTCTCCTAAATTTTGTGGCGTATGACAAAAACATTGTATGACGTTTAAAATAATTTGATAGTTTTGGAAAACAATTTATGAACATTTAATAACTAAAATATTGCTAAACATTTTTAAACAATTAAAAAATCTTTTACTAGCTTAAATTGAATAAAAATTATTTACATTTTGTAGACAAAACTACAGTAAAAATAATTATGTTTAGTTTTGTAGCATCTTAATAGCGGGCGTTATGAACTAATAATGCCCTCTCATAACGCCCCGGTTTTTATGAATGTGTTTATATATCGCGTATCCAAGAAGATATAACAACTTTATATCATTGTGAAGCATAAATAATATTTTAAACTTCAAAATGTTTATCCTCATGGCATTACTAGACAGTTTGTTTTTGTCGTAAATTGTGTTTTTGCTTTTAATTTAAAAAGTTTTAAAAAATGTTTATTAAACACTTTCTGTTTCTATATGTAAGAAAAAAACGTGACCCATTTGTTTTATTTGGCCTTAAATTCATATATTTAAGGCCAAATAAAACAAATGGGTCACATATTTCTTCTTCATCTATGACTGTAAAGCCTTTTGACGAACCTATTTTAGTTTCTGGAACTTTTACAATTAAAACGGAACATCTGGAGTATCTTTTATGAAAGCCATAACCTGATTGCCGATTAAAACTTGAGATTTTTTTGGTGTATAACCTCTTGATTTTGTTTTTAAAAACGAAAGCACAATTGGTTATATTTTGAAATATCAATTTTTTCGTAAACTGTAAGGGTACACTGAAAAAAATATTGAAGTTCATGACAACCTCATCTCGAAGTTGGCAGTTGATTATTCATGCAAAGAAAAATTATTTGCAAACAATTTCACTGTGATTGGGACAACTACACGATAACATTTTCCTAACAACAGAATGAGGTTTATTTAAAATATAAAGTGTTATATCCAATATAACAGTAGTTGAATAAAAATAATAACGATTTCCCTGAAAAAAATTTTCTTTGGCCTTATATCATGAATTTTTCATTTTAAAGTTCAAGTATTTGAGATTAATTGAACTATATTTTATTTTCACATAAATATTTCGTGTGATTGTCTCAACTTCATCGATTTATAATTGTAGAGTTGTTGAAGCAATTTCGTAGTTTGATTCGCCATATGTGACCGCACGGTGAGGTTGAGACAATTGCATTTCGATTGGAAATAGGACATGTTTTTTTCAGTGTAGATTTTAAAATGGAGTATTTGGTCCACAGTGAATTCGGGGTATACTTTTCAGACTAAATAAAAAATTGAATTAATAAATTTACTTATTAAAATGTATAAACAAATTATAATTACCAATTCTTAAAAACATGCTAACAACACATTTTCATTCACTGCCTGTATTTTATTTCTTGATTTCCATGAACGAAAAATCCCGTAATCTTTATCATATTTTTGTTTGGATTTAATTAGTCAACGGCAGCACTTCCAGTCTTAGCTGGGCAGCGTTCCGTAGCGGTACCGCTCATTAGCTCTTCCGAGGAATCGAACCAACACGTAGTTATGTGTGGGCTTTGTGCCTCGATTGAAGTGGTGGGCGGTGCGTCTGGGGTGCGCTGCATCAGCTGGATTATTGGCATTTAGTTTTGTTTTGTTTTCTGCAAATTTCTCACAATTTGTTTTTCACTTATTATTTTGTTATTATTTCTTCATCTTATCATGAAATATTGGCATATGTCATATTTTGTAGTATGATAGGATTTTTTACTTAGTTATGCATTTTAAAATAAAACACAAAAAAATAAAATAAACATTTTGATATATATATATGGCAGTACAACCGATAAAAAATAAGTCTGCAAGTGGTAAAGCAAATTTGCGCAATCCACCTGCCCATAAAGCGGCATGTCCACGGAATTTGCAGGGACAAAACATATATGAATCAATAAAAAATTTTAAAATACATGTTCAAAACATCTGCGGATTGAACGCTAACCATGACCACGTGCAACATCATCTTGAGCACGACAAACCGAACATTCTATTCCTTACAGAAACACAAGTTTCTGAAAATTTTCTCTTTATAGAATCGCTTAATTCCAAATATAGGCTCGAATCAGCTTTCAAACTCCATCAGGGCGTATGCGCATTCATTCATGAGAGTGTTGCGTACACGCGCTTTCCAAATTTTGAACTACATGGTGACGGCTTCAATACAATGGTTTTAAAGATTTGTCTTCCAGAAATGACTTTTTTTACAATAGCTTTATACCGGTCCCCCAACAAACGTAACCCAAACTTTTTTAATACACTGACAAAAATTATGGACGAGATTAGAGCAAAGTCCCCTAATTGTGAAGTTATCGTTACCGGTGACTTCAACGTCCACAACAAATCATGGTTGGAATTCTCCAAATCGACCGACGATGTTGACAATAGTGGAAAACTGGCAGAAATTTTTGCCGCGTCTCAGGGCCTATTCCAAATTGTAAAAAGCCCGACTTTCACTCCCCGTAATGGCGGTGATAATAGTTTTCTACTAGATCTCTATCTTACCACAATGCCAGATATTACGAGTGTCGATGTTGCGAAAGGTAGTATTGGAAATTCTGATCATTATTTAATCTCATCAGTTATCAAAACTGATTTACTTAAAACTACAGCTCCCAAACCCCGTAAAATATTTCACTACTCAAAAATGGATAAGAGTGGTCTTCAAAATTTTTTCCATGGTTTCCCTTTCGACCGTCATTGTTTTTACACTGACAATGTAAATGTTTCTGCTCAAAACTTTACAGAAACCATCCAATTTGCTATAAATAAATTTGTCCCTTTCTCCATAGTAAAACCCAAACAAAAATACTTGTATTCGAAAGCTGCCAAAACGGCACTTAGAAACAAACGTAGATCATTTAATATTTGGATTCATAACAAAACTCCCACTAATCGATCCCAATATCTAAAGGCCAATAAAATATCTAATCAGATTATCTCAAACGAAAAGTCCGAAATTGACAGAGCGAAAGCCTCAAAACTTACGTCTATGTCTGTTTCTGACAAGAGTTTCTACAGTGCCATTAATTCTTTAAATTCTGGTACAAAATTTTCTATTCCCCCTATTATTGATGGTGATTTAATCGTCAATGATCCCGCAAGAAAAGCTAACTTGTTCGCTGAACGCTTTGCTCTGAACTCCACTGTTTTGGAAACTCCTAAAGAAATACCCCAAATCCAGTCTTCAGGAGTTAATATGAATGAACTTCACTTCAAACCCAAAATAGTCGCTAAACTTTTAAAGGGGTTAAACATCAACAAAGCATCAGGAATGGACAATATTCCACCCATTATTTTAAAAACCTTTTCCAAAGAACTTGCACCAACTTTAACTAAAATATTCTACCAATCCTACAAATCTGGTATATTTCCCTCGTGCTGGAAGTTGGCAAATGTCCAGCCCGTCCCCAAAAAGGGACCAAAATCCGATATCTCAAATTATAGGCCAATAGCTTTACTATCGGTCCTATCCAAAGTCTATGAGCATTATATTAATACACATATTTCAAAATTTCTGGAAGAAAATCATTTAATATCCGACAGCCAATACGGTTTTCGAAACAAAAGATCAACTACCGATCTATTAAACTATGTAGCGCATTGTTGGAACAGCATACTTGATAAAGGTGGTGAAACATACGTTATCGCTTTAGACATCTCCAAGGCATTCGATCGAGTCTGGCATGCCAACTTAATCAACAAGCTCGTTGCGTACGGTTTTCATCCCAATGTTGTGAAGCTGATTCAAAATTTTCTATCCGACCGATACATTTCGGTAACCTTAGACGGATATTCTTCTGAGTCTAAACTAATTAACGCTGGTGTACCCCAAGGCTCAGTATTGTCCCCAACCCTATTTTTGATTTATATCAACGAATTGTTGAAAATCACCAGCAACCCAATAAATAGTTTTGCAGATGATAGTACTCTGCACAAGTCGTTCGAGCCCCTTCCTTCAAAAGGTAAAATGCACGAACGAATTAATCCTGCCCGGAGAGACGCTACCATAAACGTGAACAAAGACCTGAATAAAGTCGCCGACTGGGGTGACCAAAACCTTGTCAATTTCAACTCCACCAAAACACAGCTGTTGATTGTTTCCAGATTAAAGACCGAGTTCCCCAAAGATATTTTATTTAGTATGTGTGATGAACCAATAGGTGAATGTAAAAACATTCGTTTATTGGGTGTCACAGTTTCAAATGACCTACTCTGGAACGATCATGTAATGGCGATGGCAAAAAGCGCGTCTAAAAAACTCGGCCTCCTAAATAGATGCAAAAAATTTTTCACTCCATACCAATTGCTCCATGTTTATAAGTCCTATATTCGTCCCTGTATGGAGTACTGCTGTCAAGTTTGGGGTGCTGCCTCTGTTTCCATCTTGGCCCTCTTGGACTCTTCAAAAGCGAGCTATACGAATTGTAGGTGATCGAACTTTGACATCACAACTTGATTCCCTACAACATCGTCGCACTGTTGCTGACCTCGTTGTTTTTTACAAATATCGTCATCAGCAGTGCTCAGATGAAATCAGCGGCATCATGCCTCAAACTTATTCTTACCCCCGTTCCACTCGGCAATCGGCTGCCGCAACCAGTGAAACGGTAAAGATCCCGCGCTGTCATACTGGCAGATCGCAGAGAGACTTCTTTGTCCGAACTGCGTACAAATGGAATAGTTTGCCGGAACACTTAGTCTCAGTTGGCTACAACCCACAGATGTTTAAAAAAAGCGTTAATCTACACCTCAGAACGCCAGTTGTTGTGGGACCCAGGTCTAGACCTAGGTCTTAAAAGGTATTTATGTGTTGTTGTGACACATATTCTAAACCCTATTACACAACACATTTTATTAAAAAAAAAAAAAAAAAAAAAAATTGGCAATAAAGATTCCGTTGCTTTTTGAGCATTTTGTTTAATAAACTCGGGCAATTGCAAATCCATTATTGTTTAGGACTAATTCAGAGTTCTGGACCCCGATTATGGAATATGCGAAAGCGCTAATAGCTCAACTTTGGCGTAAGTGTATTATTAATGATATTGGTCTAAAATCAATTACTTTTTTGTAAAACTACTACGTTTGTATATATTATTTTGAAACAAAAATTCGTTTGACGGTTCAATAAAATAGTTTGTTATTGTTTTAATAATTTCAAATAGTTTTTGTTCAACCATTATGCAAAAATTTATTCGATTATAATCTCGTTTACAATAAAAGTGAATAATGATTTGTTTTTGTTAATTATTATTTGAATTGTCAGTTGTGTTAATTTGTATGCATAATGTAAATATAGTTACATTTAATTATATTGCCACACATCCAAATTCTTTATTAAACAATGTTTCGCTATTTCAAGTAAATTAAAAATATGTGGCAAATCGATGTAATAAAAAAGTGATTAATGTTAAGCTCATGAACACATCTATAAATTTCATCTATGAATATTGCCAAAATATGAAATGCTATCAAACTTAAACACGAGCTCCCCGTGTATTTCATGTATTACGGAAAAATTTAAATTTATTGCAAAAGTATCATATGCACTTAGCAATAAAATTAAGGGTTGAAATATTTAGCGAATTATTCGCTATTGTTCGTTTGAACAAAACAGTCAAGTACGCCCTCTTTCGTTTTGCTATAATCCACCAAATTCAACCAAACAACTTCATTTTTCGAAACAAAACTTAATTCTCTGTTTCTTACTCATCTAAAAATCTTTTTGGTTTCAATGTAATAGCGAACACAGAACAAGCAATTCATATCGGCAAACTCAACTAAAAACAAGAAACATCATTATGTTATTGAATAGCAAACCTTATCAACTCTTCCACCTTAATCACCAATTCGCCGCAGCTAACATTATCAACCAATGTGATCAATGTATCTACCGGCAACCAAAACAACAGTAACCATGTCAAAGACTGAGTATATATTACTAACTTAAACCTCTTACTCAGTGATTTTAGCAGGTATAAAATTTTAAAACGTGACATACTATAACTACAAACTCAAACAATCCACTGTTCACATTTCTATCCAAGATTCTCAAACACATTTCTTCAAACACCTTTAACTTTAAAAACTCATTTGCCATCAAAACTAAATAAGTCTCAATTTATTTCATTAACCAAGACCATTATTTTATCTCCTTTGACGCATTAACCCTTCTCACTACCCATCCCGTTACTATTAGCATCTTCTACGATATCATTTAAACTCGTAACAATTCACAAACAGAAACAATTTACATGCGACAAATAAATTAAAATTAATTTTGGTTTCATTTAACCTAAAAGTTATAAACCTACAATTAATTAACAAATTCTTCAAGAATTGTACCTTCTTATGCACTTTCGACTCATAAGCAATATGAAAATATTACCTCAAAAGGTGACATATCACAGTGAAAATTAATGCCCACATAAAAATATCTTCAAAATATTGGTCTACTGCCATTTCATGACTTTTTATTTTAATTACTAATACAATTAAGAAAAATTTTGTGTTTGTACACAATATTTTTTTAAAACACCGTGCTTTTAATGCAGCCCATCCACTTTGAAACATGTTTCAAAACTTGGTTTGTGTTTATAGAATGTTTTATAGTGTATGGTGAAGTTTGCAAACCAATTTGACGGTTTTCAAATTGGTTTTAGTAAAATCAAAACGCTTTGATTTTAAGTAGGCGGAGCTAATGGTTTGTAAACATGTTTCACTGTGTATGGAAGAGTTTAATAAAATAACTATAGAAATTGACATTTATAATTTTAAGTTTATCAACCAAGTTTACAAACACGTTTAATAATGTATGGTAAACATGCAACCAAGTTTGTAAACCAAGTTTTGAAACATGTTTCACAGTGGATGGGCCCCTTAACGTATATCGCATTCCATAATCGGGGTCCTGATGAATAATTATTTGAAACTTCAAACTGTTTTTCTCATGGCAAACTACGCTACAAAATTTGGGAGAATTTGTTTACATAGCAACGCACAAACAATAAATAATTATTTTAAGCTTCAAAATATTTATTTTCTTGACATACTAGGATACTTTTGTATTTTTTTGCATATCAATATAGACAAATTAAATTCTTTCTTAGTTTTTAGCTTATTAAGTGAAGCATAAAATCTTGTATGCACCACTGGCGTTACTGGGTATTACGCCCATCAAGCGACATCCATCCCTCGGACCAGATTACGTCGCTTTCCGGGCGCAATAACCTACATAACGCCCTGGGTTCATAAATAGCTATTATCGAGTCAAGTAGGGTATTATAAGAAAATGCTCCACTTCAGTATTCATAAAAAATTGTATAATTTTGCTCAATCAGCTCCAAAATAATTGATCGTAAATCTTAAACAGTATTTGGAATGCTAGAAAAATTAGTAAGTTCTTAATGTGGGGTCTTTTGAAAGAACACTTGATTTTAGAAACATTTCAATTTGTTTTGGAATTTTGTGTTGCACAGTTTTTGAGGTATTGTCAAAAAACTACAACAAAAGTGATCTCATCTCCCCCCACCTAAATTTCGTCGTTGATTGGCATAAAAATTTGAAAAAATTCATAGAGACAGGAAATTTACTAAACTTTTAATGAAAAATAAAGCGAAGTCTCCAATAATTTTATTTCAGGGTGTTTAGAGGATGGGAGTGGGGAAAAGTAAAAAAACTTTTTTGATCCAAATGCTTTAGGCGTCATTTGAAAGGCACCAAATTTTCGAAACATTACAATTCTTGGTACACAGTTTTTGAATTATTATACAAATACAAATCAATCGTTATGTGTTCGTAAATTAAAACATGTTTTTTTTTCTTTAAAATAATTTTTTATCGATTTCCTCAAAATTTAGATTCCTCATTAAACATTAAGTTCTGTGATAAAAGTTGCTACATCCAACGGTTATAAAGATTGATTACATGTAGATACACATTCATTTTACATATGTGGTTCAATTAGTATAGTCATAAATATTTAATAAGTGGTAATCATTAAAAATAAAACATCCGTTAATTTAAATAAATATTATGAATAATAAGAAAAACTTAACTTCATTTTTATTTTTAATTTTAATTTTATGTGCACACAGTTTTACAATACCAAAAACTAAATCCTCGAGTGCTAGTGATAATACAATAAAAGATAATGGTAAATCTATTAGTAGTAATACTCCTGCACCTTCGATTAAAGAAAATATTTCAAATTTAATAAAAAAATGCGATCCATGTCCGGATTTAATAAAATGTGTGCCACATATACAGTGTCCAGCACATGTAGTTTTAAAAAAAGATGAATACCCACAATTATGTGAATTGGCTGATGGCCAACATGGATTATGTTGTACAACTGGTCAAAATCATACAGGTAAATTTATGTTTTTTTATTCCAAATAAAGTAAATGAGCATATTCGTGCTGCAGTGATCATAATTAAAATTTAAATCGATTCAGGATATATTCGATGCCGCATATAATTTTAAAAATTTATAAAAAGTTAAAATCATAAATTGTATCATATTCTGTACAAACGAATATAAAATGTGTTTGCAAACTTGTTTTATAGAATATAGAGTAATTGTAAATGTAATTAATGATGTAACTGTGGAATCATTAAACGCTTTCCACACTAATTTATCGAATAAAAGTAAAATGTGAGAGAAATTCAAATAAACGTTATAAATACGTAACTGCCGTCCGTGAACAGTAAAATTTAGATAAGTAACGGATAGTAACATTTGTTCAGACAATAAAATCTGACCCTCTTCTTTCATACTTCTGGCTAGTTGTTTAATATAAGCAGGTAACGGAACAAGGACGAATATATTGTAAGAATATAATCATACAAGAATATAAAAGATTGTTTAATTCTTTTAAAAATCTTTATTAATTTTTTTGGACAATTAGAATTGCACTCGAAGTTTGATTTCGTTTTTTTATTCGATTTAACTCTGCATCCCAATCTGTAAAAAATTGAATTTATTTTTGTGGATAAAAGTACATACAAAGCTTACAAAGCGATTTTTATGTAACTTTAATAATATTTTGAAAATAAATTGAAGGAACTAATGAGTGAATAGGCTCTTTCTTTCCAGTCGTGATATGCGGTTCGATAGTTCTATAATAATTCTAAATCTCAAATGTTGTTTTAGTTATTCTGGTTCAGTTTTACATTTATTTTAGTCTTTATCTAAGCTACAGTCTACAATTATGAAGTTGTGAATATTGTGAATGCATTTATATGAAATTTATTATGTATGTATTTGTTTTGTGTTACTAAACAAAATAGTTGAAGTCTTCAGAACAGCTTCTTGTTTCAAGCTGGTTGTTTTTGAATTTGATGACTATACTGTTGCCGGAAAACTAGACACATGATCCCATTATAAGGATATAGGGATTCATGGTGTAGGGACCGTACCGAGGGTTAGTTTATTCAGACGGTGGTAGCTTTTAGAGGCTACATTTGTAGCTTAGGCTTCAAATGAAGCTCAGCCTTATGGAATTGATAGAATTATTAGAATTATGTAATACAGGTGAGGGGCACTTGAAAACAATCAACACTACATGGAGTATCACTAGCAAAAAAATGTTTCCAGAACTGGTGGTGAAGTCCACCAATACAATACGTTAGCGCTGGTAACTTTTGTCTGAACTATTATAATTTTGAGTTATATTGTAATAATATTTAATATAATGTTAAGGTTTTTTTTTAATAAATTCCCATCTTTATTCTTTTTATTCGTTAATGGCAGTTCGAGAGTCTTCTTCTGATTTGATCACTATTTTTAAGTAATAACACCAGTTTTTTTAATATATATGTCCTTAGACCAGCAAATATATTCTCCAACTAAAATGGTAGTAAAAAATATATTCTCCAACTAATGGTATTTAATTGTTGATTTTCACATCTGGAGCTCAATTGTGAGTTGTGACCCGAGATATAGGGGTAAAAACGACAAAATGCATATGTCTCTATATCTCATAAACAACTTCGCCTATTGACGCCAAATTTGGCACACAGGTATCAGCCAATATCGATGTTTTTTTTTTGCTTCTTCAGCTCGTCGGCTTTTTCAAGTTCTGCTGGTACTTCTAGAAGCATTGTACCGTTGTGTTCTATTTTTTGCTACCAATCGGTCCAAAATAAATCTAAATCAATTACGAGCATTGCTCGCTGTTATAGCATTACAGCTGTGAAAGTGGATTGCTTAAATGGCAGTTTTTCGTATCGCTTATTCATAGATTTTCTGCACATTAATATAGGTTCAGCTTTGTAAGATAGCCGCTGATGATAATTATGTAATTAAATAAAATGCAATTTTTACACAATCAAAATTAGATGCTAAGTTTTATTGTAATGACAAAACGGAAGATACATAGATGTCAAATATTAGTTTTTAAGTACAGTGGAACGACAAAGATAATTTTTACTTTAATTACAAATAATAGAATAAAGATGTCGTGTATAATACATTGCAAGTTTCGTTTATAGGACGACCATCATGATTACGAGACAAAGAATCAAATAATCCGTAGTTACTGTACCACGCAAATATCTTCTGCGGTTCAAGCACTACCCTTTCGGAAATCATCTAAAACTTCTCAAGCAATGAAATAATTTTGACGTTTACCACACTGACTTAGATGAATTAGATCATATACGGTCCCTGCACCTTAACATTCTGAGCCAGATTAAAGCAAGATTGAGGTTACACTGCGTAATGACTGCAACTGTGACAGTAATCAGGCGCGTTGTTCCCCATATAATCGCGTGTCTTACAATAAAACAGTGTCCAGTAGTAAAACGCACAACCATGATGCTATCTCTGCGACTTATTGATATCAGCTGTAATGCCTCGAGTGGCTAGGTTCAGGCTCGATCTGCTCGTTTATCACACATGTGGTGCACCTGACCATCTCTCATTTGTTAGTGTTTGCTATAAATTTGAAGCAGCAGCATGAAAAAAAAGCTAACAGTGCGAGTAAGGTCATTAGCTTTAAAGTTTCTCGTTATACTGAAATAGCCTGTAAAATTCAAAAGAGATTAATGTTGATCTCTTTAATAGATGATAACCAATTTTTTGCTATTTGCTAGCGCCCGAGTGTATAACTTTTTTTGTAACTTCAATGTTTGTAAAAATAATAAATGGAAATATCCTTTTCAGATATTACAGCATACTTCATAAAAACTAGTCTCTTTTTTCACTTCACTACAGTTCAAGTTCAACCTGAAAGATACTGCAGATATATCAAGGAAAAGGGAGGTGGTTAAAAATTAAATTTTTTAAAAAATTCATTTGCGTGAAAAAACTCGAGAATATTTTTTTTTAAATGAAAGAAACACTTGCCGCAAAATAATCGAAATTGATTTTTTGATAAAATCGTAGATTTTTTTTAAATATCTCATGAAATATGCAGTTTTAAAGAAAAAAGTCGTACAACAACAGTTTAGGAAATTTAATTCTTTACAAAAGAAGGTCCAAATCGTTTTTTGTCTAAAACGTATCTTTCTGATGATATTTTAAAAAAATACTGCTTCGTTTCTCGTAAAAACATATATGACGAAAAATCATTAATTTTGTTTTTTTTTCACGATTATATTTTATTTTTTTATTCCATAGCAGAAGAAAGAAATTAGTTCTTTCTCATCATCCTTTTTATTTATGTTTCTTATGAGTTACTAGTATTGTTTTAAAAATATTTTCAGAAATACATGTTTTAGGCCAAAAATGATTAGGATCTTTTTTGTTGAAAATTAAATTTCCTACGAAAATGCTTATATGAATTTTTTTTAAATCTGCATACTTCTTTAGATATTTAAAAAAAATACGATTCTATCAAAAAATGAACTTCGATGATTCTGCGGCACATGTTCTTTTTATTTAAAAAAAAAAATTCCCTCATGTTTTTTTACCAAAAAGAATATTTTTAAGGGGAGTCGGATATAATATATTTTTTAGCGACCAAAATGTTCACAGAGGTGATACCAGCCGGTCAAGCAGACGTAAAGGGTTTAATTTTTTTGGAAAATTTGTTTTTCACTAATGATAAATTTACCTGTAAAGTCATTGCTGGATATGTTATCATGCTTCATGCGTGTTAAAGTAGCTCGGAAACCTCATCTCTAGCAGGAGATCTAGAGATTTGAGTTTACAGATAACTCAAGATAGCAGGACTAAAAATGTATCTAACACAAGTATTTAATATCAAGGTTGTTGATCTGATCAATGATCTTATGGATTTATGCACGAAAAAATTGGAAATACATTTTATCCACGACTACTAAAGAATATATACTTTCCATGCGTATATCTTTCATTGTAATTGTATTCATTCCTTTTCTATATATCAAATTCTTTTTTATTGCTTTTATTACGCTTTATTTATTCAAAATTCCCCTAACAAATTAAAAACTTGATTTGTTGGTATAGTAATATAAACCAGTTAAAACAAAAACAATACATATATAAAATCTAAAATAAACAAACATGTTTGGTTTTGCTTTTCATTTCATTCAATATGGCGATACAAACTTGTACAGGAAAACATGAATGAAATTATTTGAATTATTTGTAGTCGTGGATAAAATAGTATCTTGTATTCGCTTAGGATGAAGGCAATTCTTCACTCGGATGATTCCCTCCACTCGCTACGCTCGTTCCGGGAAACTTCATCCTCGTGAAGAATTGCCTTCATTCTAGCTCATACAAGAATATACTATTCTTATTTTCTATTGGTTGGTATTTGTTATATAATGATAAAGCATGATGTACATATATATCCTAGATAAAAATCAAAACATCATTTTTCGGTTCTTGTGTGCGTTTAATAATGACGATTTGTTGCGATCTTTTTTTTTTAGTCTAGACACCTTAAGCTTTATATACTATGATCTACGTACTATGATTTCTGGGTTGTATATTAAGCATATTGGTGTGTTCAATCAATTTATGGTATTATGCCTGTTCGACATAGCTCAAAGACATAATCAATTTGCTTCGCTTTTACAATATATTGAATATTTTACAGCTTGTCCACGGTTCTTAGATGGACACAGGATTGTGATCATCCTGAAAAATAAAGCGATTCGAATAATTAGCCGATCTGTGTAGATTTTTTTGTATTCTTAAAAAGGTTTTGATTTTTCATGAACTCGCATGTAGACTGTTAATTCCATTTTACCAAACTACATTGGTGCCATCTACAAATTTCCTAACCATTGAAATTTCATCAAATCATTCAGTTTTATTGATTGAGGCTTACTTGCAGATAGGGGTAGGATGTTGAAGATTTTCTGAGAAAAAAAAACTTGAAGACCACTGAAAATATGGAGGGGCTGAAATCTCACAGCTCTGAAATATCAAGACTTCGGTCTGGGTTAAGGATTTTGATATAGTTTTCGGCAAAAAACTTTTATGAGGACATTGTTTTTAGTTTTGGGCAGCGATGTATATCAAACATAACTCCCCATAGAGGAAAGTACCACGGGCCCAAGCTCGGCCCAGGCTTGGCCTAACTATGAAGGACTCTGGGCCAAGCTTGTAAGCCAGGCTTGGCCCAGTCCTGGTATAAGTCTGGAGTGATAACGATGGGCCATGCTCGCTTGCCAGGACTGGGCCATGCTTTAATACCAGGGCTGGCCCATGCTCTAATGCCTGGACTGGGCCATGTTTGCTTCCCAGGATTGGCCCATGCTCTAATGCCAGGACTAGCCCAAGCTTTAATACCAGGGTTGGCCCATGTATCACAAATATTTTAACATTGTTCAATTGAATTATATTGTTTGGATGTTTGCTGGTAAGAGTAATACCACGGAATTTAACTTTTTCAATTATTATGTATTGCTTATAATCAAAACTAATAGTTTCAATGACATGTCCATAAATGCACTCACATAAATTATTTTTTTTTATTATTTTTACTTGATCAGCCGATTCTAATTCATCAAAGCGGTTTGCAATTTGGGTCAGTGGTTTATAAGGTGATTTCACCAGATGCTTAAACAAAACAATATAATTTTCACCCCAAAATGCCGATATTTCACTTAAGGGAACTTGTAAGTGACAAACATCGTCAGATATGTGTATTAAATTGTGCATATTTAATACTTGCGCATCTTCGCCGTATTCAGCTGGCAACAAATTAAAAAATAATCTCAGCTGATCTTGAGCGTATTCAGCGTATCTAACTGCATTCAAATCATCATTCAAAATTCGGCAAGCGATATATAATAATAAGAAATGTCTATATTTATTTTCAGATAACACATTTTTGAAAATAATTGGTCCAATATAAAGTAAAATAAATCGAAACTGAGTCGCTTTCCATTTGGAAACTTGGTCAATATCATAAAGTTTTCTCTCGAACTCAACTGGAATATCTATAATGTTATCGATTGCATTGTCTTTCTCAAAATTTTGACCTTAGGTTTTTTCAGACGAGCATAGTGTTTTTTCACTACTAACAATTTTTCCAGTAAATTTTTCATTACTCCGAGGTAGAGTAAATGCATTGAATCGAGGACGACGTCACGAACAGGATCAAACTCTTTTAATTTTGACAATTTAGTCTTAAAATTCTCCAAATGATGTTCTGGTTGATGTTTTTCTATAAATGACTCTTTAGTTCGTAAATTTCAGTTTGTTTTAGGATAAACCCGCTTATGATTTTTTGTTATGCCTTCGACAGTACATCTTTCGCAGGCAAAAAAGCCACCCGGATGTTTTATTGCTTTAATAAAAGCTCTTGCTGGAGAATCGGCAAGGACACAAAATATTTTAAATGAGTATTTAATTTCATTCAAAACTATTCCATTTGAAATGTATTTATTTGCTTCATTTACAAGATCTTTGAGATAATTTTTTGCAGAGTAAGGCTTGGAGTCACCACAATACAATGCGACAGTTACAGGCTTAGTTTCATAATCACGATGGTAAACTTTTAAGAGAATTGGCCATACTTGAATTAAAGAGTTGTGATAAATTGAAATCCTATCAATGTGGAGCTGAACTGTCATTGTTTTTTCACTATAAACATCAGGAGATATTATTTTTTCAAGTACATTTTTTATCCCAATATAAATATAACTGCCACTGGTTTCAAGGTTGCTTAAACATGACTTCATCGGACGACAGTGTTTCGTTTTCAATAATTGCTTCGAAGTTTTATGTAAATCTTCGTGTCCTTCTCGCAATATTGTCAATAATTCTGTTACGACGTTTAATGTTAGTATATTTAAATTATTTAATGTCCAACAGCGGAGTTTCTCACTTAATGTTTTTTTCGTTGTCACTTCACTATGATGCTGTGCAGAACTATATGCAGCATCGTCTGGAAGTTGATCATAATTGTTATTTTTCACGGAATCACCGCTACTACCTTTTAATTCATTATCACTATTACTGTCAGAGTCACTATCACTAGTACTGTTAAAATCATTATTATTATCTTATTATCATTATTCAAATTATTACTATCAAACGCTTGTAAATTACTCAAGTCTGTACCACTTCTAACCTTACTTATAGAGCTGAGGTTTATGGTTGGATTATTTAAACTTTGCCTGTTCACTGAATAATTTTTTTTATTTTTAACTTTTCTTGCTTTATTTAGGACACGCCACCTTTGAACTCTAAGGTTGCAGCAGACATGATTACTTACAGTAGTAAATAGTAAAAGAAGTGTGTCTTGAAAACTTATCGTAAAAAATACACTGACTGAAATACACTGAAAAATACACTGAACTGAAAATCGGATTGACAAAAAACATAATAAAAACAAGTATGGCTGCCGATGGGGCGCTGAACGAAAATACTCGAATCACGCCGTATGTGACCGAACGGCTTAAGCTAGAGTCCCTGTTGAACAGCCGAGGCTGGTTACCCAGGCTCGGTCCGAGCTCGGATAATCGGAGGCATGGCCAAGGCTGGGTTACCCAGTCTTGGCCCAAGCCCGGGTTTCCAATGCATGGCCAAGGCTGGGTTACCCAGACTCGGCCCTAGCTCGGATAATCAGAGGCATGGCCAAGGCTGGGCTACCCAGTCTTGGCCCAAATCCGGGTTTCCAATGCATGGCCAAGGCTGGGTTACCCAGACTCAGCCCAAGGTCGGATAATCAGAGGCATGGCCAAGGCTGGGTTACCCAGTCTTAGCCCAAGCCCGGGTTCCCAATGCATAGCCAAGGCTGGGCTACCCAGACTCTGCCCAAGCTCGGATAATTAGAGGCATGGCCAAGGCTGGGCTGCCCAGTCTTGGCCCAAGCCCGGGTTCCCAATGCATGGCCAAGGCTGGGTTACCCAGACTCGGCCCAAGCTCGGATAATCAGAGGCATGGCCAAGGCTGGGTTACCCAGTCTTGGCCCAAGTCCGGGTTTCCAATGCATGGCCAAGGCTGGGCTACCCAGACTCGGCCCAAGCTCGGATAATCATAGGCATGGCCAAGACTGGGTTAACCAGTGTTGGCCCAAGCCCGGGTTCCCAATGCATGGCCAAGGCTGGGCTACCCAGACTCTACCCAAGCTCGGATAATCAGAGGCATGGCCAAGGCTGGGCCACCCAGTCTTGGCCCAAGCCCGGATTCCCAATGCATGGCCAAGGCTGGGTTACCCAGACTCGGCCCAAGCTCGGATAATCAGAGGCATGGCCAAGGCTGGGTCAACCAGTCTTGGCCCGAGTCTGGGTAATCATTGGCATGGCCAAGGCTAGGTTAAACAGCCTGGCCCAGGCATGGGCCAATACAGGTACGCCGAATCTAGGCTTCCCAGTACTGGCCCGGGCCTGGCCCCTTGGTCAACTCTGGGGGTTTCCTGCATGGGTCTTTGTTAAAGTACAAGTATTTTTTTAGCTCTGTTTAAACATTTATTACAAAGCTAGCACTGAACATCAATACGTTGCCGGAAAATTATAATCAAAATTCCAAAAATATTCCAAAAATTAAATAAAATCAAACTTTATCAAAATTCCAAAAATATTCCAAAAATTAGAATGAAATCAAATATTTAAACTTTTTCTAAATTCCGATAATATTCCAAAAATTCTTAAAAATTTAAATTTTTCCAAAACTCTAAAAATATTGCAAAAATTATTACAAAATCAAAAATTAAAACTTTTTTCAAAATTCTAAAAATTATAATAAAATCAAAAATTTAAAATTTTTCAAAATTCTAAAAATATTTCAAAAATTCTTACAAAATCAAAACTTGAAACTTTTTTCAAAATTCCAAAAATAATCCAAAAATTAGAATGAAATCAAATATTTAAACTTTTTCTAAATTCCAATAATAATCCAAAAATTCTTAAAAATTCTAAAAAAAATGCAAAAATTATTACAAAATCAAAAAATGAAAATTTTTTCAAAATTCCAAAAATTAGAATAAAATCAAAAATTAAAAATATTTCTAAATTCTAAAAATATTTCAAAAATTCTTACAAAATCAAAAATTAAAACTTTTCCCGAAATTCTAAAAATATTGCAAAAATTATTACAAAATCAAAAATACAAACTTTTTCAAAATTCCAAATTTATTTCAAAAACTATAACAAATTAAAAAATTTCCATGTCCAATTTCATTTTCAATTACATTTACGTCATAAAAACAGCTACATTTTTTTTTCCAAAAAATTGGCTAAAAAAATAAATGAAATCATTTTTTGACACACTTGACATTATTGTTTTGACAAATTATAATGCCATAATTCTCAATAATAATAATAAAATTTCATTTCAAACAAACAATTTTATTTTTTTCCAAAAAATGGGGTAAAAAAATAAATAAAAATCTTTCTTTTGACCCACTTGACCAGATTTTTTTGGAAACTTATAATGCAATCTAGGTTTTGATCTCACATACCAATCCCTACCATCAAAATTTCTCCAAATTTAATGTTCCTACTCGTAATCACTTAAAATGAACGTTTTTTAAGCCAAAAATATGTAAACTTGCTATTTTTGACACACATAATGATTTTTTTGACACACTTCCGTTACAGTTATCGAACACAGCGTCCTTTCAGACCTGTCCCTTGAGTATATCTATTCCCTGCTTTTTAGAATCAGTAGGTCCTAAAACGTCGAGAAATGCCAAAAAAGTGGGGGTAAGAATTTCACTTTTGGCTCATGAATGTAATACTTAGGTCTTTCAGACCGAAGTAATTTGAACTCGGTACTTCCGGCTCTTTGTCGACCTGTCTAACCACTCGGCTATCCACACCTGGGTAGGTCAATTTGAAACCAATTTGCAGGATTTGAAACATTTTTGCTGTCATCAACCTGATGTGTTTTGGGGTGGTTATCTATCGTAATCTCATCCAACAGCAAACTAGAACTGGACTCACTGGAGGTTGTATTTTAATATAAGCTTTCTTGCCTCCTTCATGTTTCAATGAGTTAAAACCAGCTATGGATTCGATTCAAGTCAAAACCAACTGCTTCATTCAATAATAATGAAATAAATAAACCAAAATACTAACGACAAGTTTGCCACAAATTTTAGATCATACGAAGAAAACTACTAATTCGAAATCAACTTTAAGATTCCATGAAAAAGAAGATACATTAAATTACATGCAATCCATTGCACAACAAGCTCGTTCAAAATTTACAGAAATGTATCGAGATGTAAATTTAGCTGGATATGAAATTGAAAGAGAAAGGCCAGAGTTTTCACATAATATGAATTTTCGGTCACCTGGTGGATTTAATGATAAGAGAATAATGTTTCTAACACATCACGCAATTGAAGAAGCTCTGGCCAGTAAACTTTTTAAGGAGAGGTAAGATAATAAATGCAGGCGAGAATAATTTTAAGAATAATATTAACTTTTAAATAGGGAACATATTTCCAACGAAATTTTCAACCGCGAAGAATTTGATTATGGGTTTGCCGGCACTGTTTTGGAAGAAACCTGTTTACAGAAACCAAAATGTCATTCCCATGAAAGTAGATATCCTCTACCTGATGGCACCTGTAATAATCCAATTTCTCATCATTCGACATGGGGCTCTGCCGGGTATCCAATGCAACGCATTCTTCCACCTGCTTACGAAGACGGAATTTGGGCACCTAGGTTTGACTTCTTGGGTTTTACTAAATATTTATTGTAACGGTTATTTTATAATATTTCAGAATAAAATCAGTAACCGGAAATTATTTAAGAAGCGCACGCTTTGTATCTAGACTACTATTTGAAGACGTTGATAGACCACATGAACATCTTAATTTACTTGTTATGCAATTCGGTCAATTCGTATCACATGATGTGACACAGTCATCCACCGTTAAGTTATCAAACGGAAATGCAGTTTCATGTTGCAGTGAAGATGGATCTCAAGTTTTACCTTCGGATATGTTACATTTTGCTTGTCTTCCTATAACAATTGATCCAGAAGACAACTTTTATAGTCGTTTCAATCACGGGTGTATTAATTTTGTAAGATCATCATTAGCACCTCAAGATGATTGTAAAATAGGATATGCCAAGCAGTTGAATAAAGTTACACATTTTTTGGATGGTTCGATGATATATGGATCAGATCTTCAGACACCAAATGATTTACGATTATTTGCCAATGGACAGCTACGAATGTTTAATGATTTTGGAAAAAATTTGCTCCCACTGTCTAACGAACAAGATGCATGTAATCCATTTGTTAGAGGTAGAGCCTGTTTTTCATCCGGCGATGGTAGAGTAAATCAAATAATTTCACTAACCGCATTGCACACCATATTTGCTAGAGAACATAACAGAGTTGCAGACATACTAGGACGTTTAAATCCACATTGGACTGATGAGTTATTATTTTTAGAAACGAAACGAATTGTTGTTGCTGAATATCAAGTAATAATATACAAAGAGTATTTACCGTTACTTTTAGGAACGGAAGCAATGGATCGATTTAATCTTCGACTTAATCAAAATGGATACTCTACCGATTATGATGCAAATGTAAATCCTTCAATAACTAGCGAGTTTTCAGCGGCTGCTTACCGCATGGGGCATTCCATTGTCGACGGAAAATTTAAGTAATTTTTAATATATATTTTCAAAAATCGATATATTAAGTAAAATTTTTTTCACAGTATCAACCATGCAAACGGATTTCACGAAACGATTATACTTCCAGAAATCTTTTTTAATCCTTCGAGATTACGTCAAAACGATTTCTTGGACGAACTTCTAAATACTTTAGTCAATCAACCAATGCAAAAAGCTGACTCAGCCGTAACGCAAGGATTAACTCATTATTTATTTCAAAATGATCAACCTTTTGGTTTAGATTTGGCTGCTTTAAATATTCAGCGAGGACGAGATCATGCTCTACGTAGTTATAATGATTATGTAGAAGTGAGTGGTCGTAAACGAATAACGCATTTTTCTGAATTTGGTGTTGAAGCTGGAGCTAAACTGGCAAGTGTTTATGAGCATCCTGATGATATAGATCTATGGGTTGGCGGTTTGTTTGAAGAAGCACAGAATGATGGAATTTTAGGACCAACATTTACCGATATAATTGCTGATCAATTTTCTCGTTTAAGACGAGGCGATCGATATTTTTTCGAACATGGATCAGAAATAAATCCTGGATTTTTTTCTCTAAAACAAATTGAAGAGTTAAAACATGTTTCCATGGCTGGTATTTTATGTGATAATAGTGATCGATATGCTCTGCACACTATTCCTCTAAACGCGTTTATAAGAACAGGTTCTTTGTAAGTATACAATCATCATTAAGTGTGACATTTATTTTAGTTACTGATCATTAATTTTCTTTTTTTTTTGTTCGTTTAGAAACCAGGTGAGGTGTGGCAGTGATATAATTCCGTCCCTAAATTTACTTCCATGGCAAGAAAGTCTGTGATTTATTTGGTGTCATATCATACGGATAAAATATTTATAAAGATTTAAATTAATTTAATGGCACACAAATATGAAGCCTCTGTAAATTGTACTGTTTTTTACAATAAATAAATACAAAAAAATTATTTAACGAAAATGTTTTCTGTAAACATACTTTACAATCGTTTTATAGGCTGTTAAATGTTAATATAATTTTTCACTAATACCAAAACTGGCTAGTAGAGCTAACTAGTTCTGATATACTGATGATAACTTGCTGATAGAATACAAATACATCGCTATGGAAAGAATTTCGTTCGTTTCACCAAACAGGAGGCTATCAAACAAGGTAATATACTAATGAGGATATGTCATCAAAATTGTTAGAATTTTGGTTCCAGCTTGACTACATTTGTGTACAGATATGTAAACAGATATGTAAAATTTCTCGTGTAAGCTGTTCAGGATCACTTTCAGTATTTTATAACGTTCGTAGCTGTATAACCATTTTGTAAACTCTTTTATGATTCATAGCCTTAGAAAATTTTTGTTTGATAAACTATTTCTGTCTCATTCTTAATTATTTTTGTTTGTTTCTAGCAACAGATAATTGTTCTTGTTTTTTTTATAATTATTACTAGTCATTTACATTGTACGCCAGGTACGCCACAAACACCCCTTTTTCAGTGGCGTTATTATACCATAGCAAAGTAGTTTACAAGGTGTGGGTACAAGGTAAATAATAATTTCAATTCGTTATGTTCAGTATTTAAAACCTAAGCTTATGATTGAGTATAAAATGGACGCGAGATCCATCCAGATATGGTAAATGAAATGTGTGATTACGGTTGGAACCATAGTTTCTGAAATTGTATTTGCTTTGATCCATATTGTGTATAGGATAGATTATGTGTTCCGTGATAATTTTGGGTTCTGACATTGTAGACAATTTTGAGTTATTTTTGGTCATATGAACTCGCATTGAGCTTCTGAGCAAAACAAGTTCCGCGGTTTCGGTATTTTGAATTTCGAGATTTTCGAATTGCTGTTGCAAGACTTACGACAATGAGATTTCAGTTTACTTTTGCAGGATTTTTTAAATTATTGTAGTGTTGCGAAGGGTGTGTAATTTGGAGAATTGACGGAGACATCAAAGCATTGAAAACAGCATCTGCAGTGATGGATTTTTTATACATCAAATGACCATTTTCAGCATTGAATTCCAATGAACTCTATACGTTTGAATATTCCCATTGTTAGGTGTGATAGGAGATCACAAATGAGAAAAAAGTTTTTCGCTTTATATCGATCTCACATTATGCCGTCAGAGAAATTGTTCTCACTTTTGAAAATGTCTGCACACGTAACTTAAAATTTTCCCAAATTAAAAAAAATTAGTTATAGTTCATAAGTTCAGAGGTGTCAGGTGCCCTGACTCCAATATGAATTTTATATTAAATTTCTTGTTTTACATATTATTTTTCGAAGATTACCCCTTTTTTTTTAGCGAGACGACCATGTAGTCATAGCCTGACATGTACACTACTAAGTCCTTTACGCCATCCTCATATTCAAGAACTGCAGACCAGCTACAGATTTGTCGTTTTCCGTTGGAATCACAACTCTCTTCTGCTTGCAAAAGGCAGTTAGAGGGACTATGTCATCAGTTGGCATAGCCAAATCTGTCCTGAAAGCACTAGTGATACATAAGCAAGCAAGCCTTTGTACCTCAAGTTTTTCTTTCACATTCCCAACAAAAATTCTTGAGTCGAGCCATGCATTATTTCAAAATTAGAACATGTTAAATATAAAAAAATAAAAGTAAAGTCAAATTTTTCGCTAATAAGAAGAAATAGAATCTGTTATCGAATTTTCCAAATGCGCGTTGTGAAGCAAAAATGTTTTGATTTTTGTTGTCACTTGGACTCAATTACTGGAAATAACTGATAAGAGTGAATCCCATATTAATTTGTATTATTGAAAACAAATGATTAAATTACAACTTCAACGTTGATAAGAATTAAATAAATAGTTTAAAATGTTAATGTTAATATCAATATAATTTCAAATGAAATAGAATCAAGACTCCGTATATAGGCAATAGAGCTACACAAAATGATTTTTAAACTCAGTATTTTCATTTTAATTTTACACGTTTTGTTGTGTGGTAGTGCAATAATTCAATCCAACAATGTAGTACGCCAACAACCACGCAAAAGAGTATTTAATCCACCAGTTATTTGTCCATCAGGATTTCGAAGTGATGTTAGGGGACGTTGCAGACGTGTTGTTTAAAAATTATCTAGGTAAGAGACATAATCCTAAGTTATCTAAGTTGCAGGTTTCAAACACAAGGATTTTGTGATATAAAAAGAACTGAAATTTCTATTTTTAGTTTAACGTTTTTTATATTTTAAATTATTTTAGTTCAACATTTTCTACAATTTACTTTAGGGGATTGGAATGGATAATCAAAATCAAAATTAAATTAACAGAAGACTTCAAAGGCGTTAAAAGTATTAAGTGGTTACATGATGAAAACAAAATTTGTAAATGAAGTTAAAAATTTTGTTATAATAAACATTGACTTACTGTTGTTTTACAGTAGACAAGAAAAAAATTATTTACGTTAAAATTAGCTATAATGTTTACGAAAAAATGTATTATTCAAGGAAAAAATATTTTAAATTAAAAGTTTAATCTTTTAAAATTTTTTATTTTTATTTCTGCTAACGATGCGGTAAATCGTATCAAAAATTAAATAAAATATTTGAACACCATTTCCGATTTTCTTTATCGGTAGTCGTTAGTATTATAAGAGCCAAGTACTCTAAAAGAGACTGGCCTCTGCTGTTGTTATTGGTGCTTCGTCGACAGATGTCTTATCCTTAGCTAATTTCTTCCCCTTGTACGCTCGAAGCCTACATTTGTAATTGTCCAAGCCATTTAGACGTCCGAGACCAACCCACAAGGCCATCTCAGATTTTCTATGATCTGAAATCCAAATTTTGCCAAGATGCATCTAAGAGATATCAAAGACTTTCATTGCTGAAAGCCTTGCTCCTTCCCATGGAATGCAACCTGGCGTTTTCTCTTCCAATCAGTTCAATGAGAAGCCGTTTGAACATCGGAAATAAACTTTTCCTTCTTTCATCGATACCCCTTCAAACGTTGGCAGTGTTCCTGTTTGTTTCAGCATATCTTCAAAGTTCAAACAAGCATTGTTGGATCAAATCGCTTTGTTACTAAGTGATAATTCCATTCTTTGTTTCAATAATTCCAACCAACCCTTTCTTGCCCACACTAGCATAACTTGATGCAACCTTGTTCGAACCCGTTGTTGTCGTCGATTTCGATGAAACCTTTGAAACATTATCACTCGAAGCCTTTACGCTTTTGTGCTTCAACACCTCAAAGCGAGTCGCGTCGTAATCGTCATCTTAGGATTTGGACTCTGTTCACATGTGGCTTTAATCTGACCCATACGAAGACTATCGCTTTGTGACAAGGGACTGGGGTGATCGGTAGATGAACTTGTTCGATCATCGAGATATTGTTTCAGAAAGACTGCTAGATGTTGTTGTCTGCTCTGCAATACCTGTTCGCAGGGCGGATCGTCAGCCTAAGCTTTTTTCCTATTCCTCCTCACTGAACCACAAATTATCCTTTTCCTCTTTTTCCAACTGTTACTGTGGATCAAAAGCCTGCATCTCCAACAATTTGCTGATCTCCTATTAAACTGCAGATGGAGACTTTCTAGAAAACTGTTTACATCTTCAAGAGCCATGTGTGACACGAAGTGAAAATTTTCGCTAGCCTCCGGAGTAGAGGTAGAGTTTCTACTAGATTTTTGAGATTTTCTCTTTGCAGACGTATTACCGTTCGCAGAGCGTTCATATATATTTCTGTGTTAATGTTTGAGCTTTCCGTTAGAAGGAATTAAATAAAATAACGGAAAACTCGAAGTAGAGTTATAAACAAAGCAGAAATTAAAACCACGTAAATGGTATGCATACTGCATATGTAGCCGAAACGTTTTTAAAGTAAAAAAAATGTATCAAACTTATAATATAAAAAATTTAGCAGTGTTCTTAATTAATTTAAAATTTCGATCAACTTTGAAGCGGCTTGAAATTAAGCTACTCCATTTTGCTCAGTTTTAAATGACAACTATTGTCAAAGTGCCAAAGTTTGTAATTTGTTTTTAGTTAAAATTCCCAACTTGAAGATATTTTACTACAAATTGTATTTTTTACATTTTCTTAACGGTTTTTCTTTCTTTAAAATGAGCGATGATACTCTCCCAAAAGTAAGTGCCTATATTTGCCTAAATGTTTTGACAACTGAACTTTTATTTATTTAATTTTAGAACAATATCGCAACACAAATTAAATTCATTGATATTGCAAAGATGCTGGAAAAAATCTATAATGCCAAATCAATAGCACAGAAAACAAACATTCTTAAGAGTTATGTAGATTCGTTTCAAAAGTTTAGAGAACAATTTAAAAATAACAATTTAGTTCAATTAGATTGCGTAAGTTTTTATCTTATCATTATTTTTTAATAGAAAATTAATGATAGTTTTATTTATCGATACATTTCTATTAGAAATTTTATTTTAAAAAAAGGTTTAAAAAATAATAACAAAAATGTTGAATATATTTTGAGCAAATGAATTTTTAAGATGTGGTGAATAAAGTGGTAATTATTTTACTTGTCAAAATTTGGTTTATGAATGAAGTCGGGTTTTTCGCATAAAAATTTTCTTTAATATAATTTTTGTGTTATAAATATTGTATAATAATAGTGTAACGAAAGTAGAAAAGTAATTTTGTTTTATCTTCTAAAAATTAAAAAAAATTGCGAGTCATGAATTTAACAAAGGTAGGTTATAAAATTTACCGCGCTAACGTTAAATACGATTTCCAAGAGGAATTGGTTCATAAAAACTTTTACTATGTGGAATAAAAAATATACCTCCGACTTTAACTAAATGAAAATTATGTTCTTGCAGTATCCAAAAATAATATGCAGACGAACGGTAGGACTTCAAATATGTCGAATGTTTGCCTCAGAAAAACCACAAAAATTTGAAAAATGTGAGTACATTGTGAAATTGTGAAATTAAAAATCTGATTTAATTTCTATTTTAGCAATTAATACTGTTACACTTTTGGGTAGAGTAGGAGTTGATCCACAACAACGAGGAAACCAAGAACATCCTGTTGTTACGTTTTCATTAGCAACAAGTAATAATTATAAGTATGATTCTGGGGATTGGAATCAAAAAACAGATTGGCATCGCGTGGTTGTCTTTAAACCAGCATTAAGAGATGCTGTTCTACAGTATTTGAAAAAAGGGCAACGCACATTGGTGAATGGGAGAATCTCATACGGTGAAATAACAGATCAAGATGGTAAACAACGTCCTACTGCAAGTATTATTGCTGATGATGTTATATTCTTGCAATCTGAACATTAAGAACTTCAACCAAATATGTTTATTGTTTGTAGTAAATTAAGAATTAAGATATAGTTTTATTTGTATGCATATATTTTTTTTTATTAAATGAAGTTGTATATTAGTAAAAATAAAAAAAAGAATTAAAATATTTGGTTAGTAGGATTTTTTTTATCGTTAATTTTAGTACTGACTATAATCCATGTCCATTTATAGTATATAGAGCTCCAGAGGATAAAGATTTTCAGCAAAACAATTTTTATTACAATAATAATCAAAAACTTTTATAAACATTTTACCAGAACACTAATTTCTACCCCGTAATGAGATTGTTACTACCGCAAACGGATCAAACTAGCTTCGGAATAAAATCAACAACAATGGGAAAATTATATACAAGAATGTTGGGTATCGACCCTAAAAGTGAGAACAGTCAACAATTATTTTTATTTAATTTTATTAAAATATAATTTCTCTTTAAGGTGAAGAAGCTGAAATACTTTCTGGTGTACGATCCTCTTCAAAATCCAAGAAAGGAGATTATGCAGATATTGTTTACGCTATTATCAAAAACCGCTTTACAACATCTAATGAAATATCAGTTTTTGAAGTAAGCCGGTATTTAGAAGAAATTTCATTTAACTTTCATAACAATAATCGAAAAAGTAAGTAATATATATACCAAATTTGATTTCCTTTTTGTTTTGGATCACTGTAAATCCATATGAGTAATAAAAAGAGAATATG
Organism: Diogma glabrata; assembly: GCA_963693315.1. Classification (NCBI taxonomy): domain Eukaryota; kingdom Metazoa; phylum Arthropoda; class Insecta; order Diptera; family Cylindrotomidae; genus Diogma; species Diogma glabrata. Next base: position 277,731,313 of record OY856188.1, on the reverse strand, counting down.
TGTGGCTTGATGCGTGTTTGGTTGAAGATTTCACTACAAATTTTAATGAAAGTTAAATGTGTTAAACATCTTCACATGAGAATGAGATATTTGAATTATTTTCAGACCTTGACCAAGGAAGAAAGGGAAGGTAGAGCATCGGGACGGCGTATCTAAGAAGTGTTTTTCTGAAACTTCAAGTTCTGGCATTTAATTTGGTTAAAACTTTGTATATTAGACAGTACCGCTCTTAAGATTTGTAGACCCTAGGGTAGTCATAGTGGAGGTCTCAGATATTCGAAGTGTCACAAAGTTAGACCTTTTTTTTAGTTATTCAATCAACATGCTGACCGTTTTTTTTACTATACATTTAGAATTATTAACTAACGACCAGGCCTGAATTGAAAACACATTCTTAACAATGTATAGGAAATGTGGCCAATAGCCAGGAATCGAACCTGACACTCCTTAGTTACAAGGCGAGCACTTGAACAACTGAACTGGAAAAGTAATAATATTAGACCCTGGACCGGTATGCTTGCCTTGAAAGCCAGCACTGATATAATGTTTTTGTAAAAAAAAATTGATTTCTCGTTTTTTGTTCCACAACAAAATTTCATTTCATTAACCAATTTTGATGAAAATTTGACGAACAGTAGGAATCTTTAAGGCAAGAAACTGATAAGTTTTTGAATAATATTGGACACAGTGGTGGGGTTCTGCCAAGAAACTGTTTAACTAAAACGTTAATCAAATAGTCGGATAGTTCAATCCAATCTAATCATATATATTCCTGTCAAACTCTATCCAAATTTATCCAAACCTATCAGTTACCATTCTTACGCATGGATGGATCAGTTTTTGTTATTATGTACAATGTACATTTTGTTTTACTCTTGATCTATGGATGTGACTGGCGATAACTTCCATTTCCACAATAATAATTAGTTCCACAATAATAATTTCAACAAACAATGAATAACAAAAAGTTTACTTATGCACGGCATTTCTGTACGTATTGTAATTTCTTATTATTGTGGATCAGCCTAACAAAAATTAGTTCAACTCTTGGTGGAAAAAGAGAAAAGTTGCTTGTATTTTTATGATGTTGTTGTTGTAGCGACGTGTATGCGTGCCCTCACATGCGGGACACTTATCAATAATTTCGGGATCAATTTTGCTCATGTAATTGTTTAGGATACGTATGCAGCTTCTCTAGATGGACTGTCTACCCGTTAGAAGTACTCGGAACCCAGTTCAGACAAGGTGCAAATCTGTCCCTTCATTTTATAATGTTACATATAGCAGATGAATAAGCTAAGCTATATTACATGATTGTAAAAGTGTATCCACCACCACGTTCCCTTTTCCTGATTTATGTCTAATATCATTGGTAAGCTGTGCCACACAGTTCAAATGACAGACCTGTCTGGGACTACGTTCCGTCCTGGGTGTAAAAGCAGTTGTCGGTAAACCCAGTGGCCACACGATTTTGATCAAATATTAGCAAAAGTTTGCTAGATGTGCCAGAAGTGTTGTGAAACGGTATAATAGCCAAAATCCGATCTTTATATACCTTTGATCTATCCAAATCTCATGACTCAGAAAATTTAGCGTAGGAACACCAAAAATGATCAATTTATTGCCATATATGTTTCATATATAGATAACATTGGGAGAATATGTAACTATTCTCATTATTTGAATTTTAAAATTCTAATTCATCTTTTATTTTCTTCTTTAAAAAATTTTCTAATTGAAGATGAAAAATCATTTTGAATTGCAAAATTCAAATGATTTTAATAGTTACTTGAACTGAATTGCTCACAAACCTCCCCAAATAGTGTTAACTTAATTTTTTTTCTAGAAAGGTTGTAACGAAAGTCTTAAGCAGAGGACGCTCCCTACCTTATTATACTAGTTCAAAATATAAATTGTAGAAATCGGTTTTGAGCGAAAACATGAAAGAAAAATTTTTCATTCTATATTTTCGACCTGAAAAGAATCGATGATATTCTAACATTTCTGGTCGAGTTATTTATATTCGGTGCGATTACTAGATCAGAAAATTAAAACAATTTTCTATACGTTATAATTTTATTCGTTCAGAATTTTATCTTCTTATATAATATTTTTCCTTTTATTATTCCCCATAATTGTTCGTGTACATAAGTGTGAAATGTATTCTTTTAATTGGTTTGGTTTCCTACTTTATCATAGACTAAGTAGTTTTTTTATCTTTTCTTATAAGATAAACTACAATTTCCTGTTGCATGTTATTTTGTTTTTGTCATCTTCAAATATTTATTCAGTTGTTTCAAATTGTTTAAGTGCAACTATTTTTATTAAAGTTTATTTTCAAGAACGATGTTCTTTTAATACATCGTACTTCATAATCACATAAATTTATATGTTTTGGTGTGATAATGGATTAGTCTATTGAAGGAACCGAAGGAACAAATCTGCCTTAGATTCGTCAGTACGAATAAAATTGATGAAAGAACCGCTAGAGAGAGAGTTTAGGTTCGGTTAAGTTCTACCCTGTATGACTATTAAATTTATATAGCACACTTTTATTTTGAGTATTTGGTAACTAGCCTTAATAATTTTGAATATTTTATAAACTTTCAAAAATACCAAACAAAATGCTTGCAACTTTTAAGGTAGTTTTTGGACATATTTCCCATGTAGCGATTATCTTCATATATGATCATCTATAATATGATCATATTATAGTCGAGAACATATGTCGATATGTCATTTATGTCGAACAAGAAAATAAAATAGAAACAATTAATATATATAAATATTCATACGTATTGTATTAGTTAATAGACGCGATATTAACAGTTACCAGAACAAAATGAAAGAATTTAAATCGTTCAGTAAAAAATAACTACGTAAAAATTATAATGGAGGTCGAATAATAAATTCATGCTAAACTATTTAATAATTAAAAGAGAATAAACTTCCAAATGACCTAATTACCAAAATTAATATTTTATACATCACATAACCAACATGATATAAACAATCTAAATCAATATTCATTTTACTGAGAATCATTTTATATTGTTTATTCTCTTCCCCTTTTTTATTACAAATGACGTAAGTAGATTTGCTGAAGAAATTAGAAAATTAACATTCAAATACTAATTTGATGTCTGAAATTTATTTTTTACACACTTTTATTTACACACTCCTAAATGTGTCAATATTACTAAATATTAATCTCTAATAAGAAACTATAAACTTTTTATCCCTTTATATAGTGTCTGCACCACCCATTTCTATTTTATGTAGAAAATGGGAACAGAAAATTGTTTATCTATTAAAAACACCAATAGTCAAAAATCTAATGTTTGCATCTGTGCTAAGATGTATCAAATACTATCTAAATATTTTTATTCTTTTTACAATTTAAAATAAAATAATATCATGACATAACGTTTGTACGAATCGTATCGTTAGTTTCTTTGTAACATACCGTTGTGCAAAATTTATTTTTTACTTTTTAGTTCGTTTCCAAAAAAGTGTGTTTTTACATTTTTTTTTAATTTTAGTTTTTGGTTCGTTTCTTATTAATTATTTTGTGAGAAATACCAAAGAATAACCGACTACTTAAAAAGACAAGTTGATGGGTATTTTTACTTATATTTTTTGTTTATTCTTTTTAATAATTGAATACTTTAGCATCAATCTATTATCTCCATTTTAATTTTTGTTTTAATTTTTACTGAACCAATTTAAATCAGAGTTTGAAACCCTCCTTATATCACTCATTTACTCCGTCCTTTCTGAGCGAGTAACATAAAAAATATAATACTCCCAAATAAATAATAAAATATCGTTTTTACTCCTAAATTGAAATAAATATTTTCTTTTAAATACTCACAGATTTAATATTTTTGTTACAAAATTGATGCGTTCCAACGTAAAACAGAAATAATTTTTGTGAATGTTTAGTTCAATTTTACAAGTATTGTTATAAAAATATATAAAAATGATAACGAAATGGTACTAATTTTCTTTTTTTACAAATTAAATGAACAGAAAATAAACAAAATAAAAGAAGTGAAATCGAAAAATATTGCTCTTCGAGGAAGAACGATATTTAAATTATAAACATTTTAATTTATGAATACTATTTTGAGGAGTGAAATGAGTGCTCGAATAAAATAAAATTGTAACGTCTGATTGAATTCTTTCATTTTGTTGTTCCCATCGCGGGCACCAAACTTATACTTTTAAAAATCTTAAAAATGATACCAATGGTAGTAATATTAAGCCCGTTATTATTGATGTTACATCTCATGTAGGTACGTTTGCTAATAAAAAGCAGCAAATTAAAAAAATTATTTTTGTTTTACAGAGATGGAAGATGATCTTTTCAAAATGATCAGTACGATGTCGGCAGATGAACAGAAATGGATCGTTCGAGTTGTGTTAAAAAGTTTACACTTAGGCATTGGACAGAAGAAAATTCTATCAATATTTAATCCCAAAGCTGTTGAGTTGTTTGAAAACTACAGTGATTTGCAAAAGGTGAGCTAGGACCGTCAATCAATATAACTTTTAACATAATTGTTTACAGGTTTGTGAGCTGATCGACAGTGGAAAAACTGAAATCGAAGGTCTTTCTTCTATAACATTATTTTCACATATTCGACCCATGTTATGTGGTCGAATTGATATGAAAACTATTGAAGAAAAGTGTTTAAAACAAGATTTTTATGTGGAAACTAAAATGGATGGAGAACGGTTTCAGTTGCACAAAGAAAATGATAAATATATTTACTTTTCCAGGAATGGAATTGATTATTCACAAATTTATGGTGTTGATATATTAGATGGAACATTGACACCTCACATTGATACACTTCTATCAAAAACAATTAAAAGTGTTATATTTGATGGAGAAATGATGGTATGGAATAAAGAAAACCTATTTTATCATTCGAAAGGAGAGAACTTTGATGTGAAAACATTGCAAAAGTCTCACCCAACTTTACGTCCATGTTTTTGTATTTTTGATTTGTTATATTACAACGGAGAATCATTATTAAATAAACCACTTGCTGAAAGGATAACGTTACTGCATACAATCGTTACAGAAAAGACTGGAATTCTAACTATTTGTGAAAATAAGAAACTGGAAAACGGAACAGATGTTATTGATTGTTTGAATAAGGCTATTGATAATAAAGAAGAAGGAATTGTTGTAAAGGAGTTTAATTCAGTATATAAACCTAATAATCGGAATGGTGGATGGTATAAAATTAAACCTGATGTAAGTGGACTGTGTTAGCAAAATTATATATTTAATTTAATTAATCTTTTTGTTCACTAGTACATCGATGGATTGGTGGCTGATTTTGATTTAGTTATAATCGGCGGTTATTATAACAAAAAACGAACATTTATTGATAGTTTTCTTCTAGGGGTTCAAAATAACTCAAAAAACAAAGATGATCCTATATTTTATGCAGTAGCAAAAGTTTCACAAGGATTGAGTTATGATGAATGGAAAAAAATAAATTCAACTTTAAAGCCTCATTGGCATAATGTTATTGTTGAAAAAATTGGTCGAAAAAATGTTATTAAAAATCTGGAATTAAGAAATCTGGAATTAGGAAATTCTTTTCCTGATGTTTACATTGATGCTAAAATGTCGATTGTTTTGGAAGTGAAAGCGGCCGAGCTAGTTAAAACGTCCACTTTTCGGACGAATTATACTTTAAGATTCCCAAGAATTACAGCAAGGCGAGATGATAAAAATTGGGATGATTGTTGTACATTAGATGAATTTCAAAGTTTATGCATATCAAAAACATCTGCAGGCGCATCGACATCCTCGACTGTACAAAAGATTGCTAAACGATATATTGCTGATGAGCAAAATGAAAAACCAAAGCGACAAAAGACAATTACAAGAAAACCAAAAGTTATACCTAAATCGACTATTTTTGATGAAAAGGTTGAAAAGATTGATGATGTCTGTAAGGGTTTGGAGTTTTGTGTTCTAAGTACGTCCAAAAAAAATCCAAAATATACTATTGAAGAGCTAGAAATGATGATATTAAGACATGGTGGGAAAATAGTTAAAAATCCAGGTAATGCGTTCATTTTTTTTCTCGGTCACCGATTTTTGATTTAGTTAAAAAATATTTACTTTAAACTCTAGGTACGTGCACGTATGCTATAATTGCTGATGATTTAACACTTCGTGTAAAAAACCTTCTGTCGACTAAAACTTATAATATTGTTAAAGTTAGTTGGTTATTAAAAGCGTTGGGAAGTACAGAACCGCTCTCGGTTTTGTTAGAATTCCATCCGAATGACATGATATCAACAACTGATAAATTAGAAGCAAAGTTTGTATTGAGTTATGATGAATATGGTGATTCGTACACCAATATCTTAAAAGAGGATGACTTACTGGTGTTATTAAATGGAATTAGTTCAAAAGAAGTTACCATGAATTTAACAAAGAATGAACTGCACGAAATTGAACTAGAAATGTTTAATAATAAAAAAGACAAAATTTATAATATTTTTCGTCTATCTCATGGAATATTTTATAATTTAAAAAATAATTTCGATATTTTTAAATTATCTGAGCTAATATATAAATCTAGAGGCGGCACTACCGATTCTTTTGATTCGTTGGATGAATATGCTAATATATCACCAACTCATATTTTTGTTGATGAAGCTCTGTTGAATTTAAACGAACTTATGGAGTTGATTAAAAAATATAAAAAAATAGATATAAATTCAGTTAAATTAATTTCATATAAATGGATAATTGAATGTGATAAAGATGGTAAAGTTGTTAACGAAAAAAAGTATTTGATGAATGAGACGAATATGCAAACAATTTAAAAATATTTGTAAATTCTGTGTTTATATTTAATATATTTATTTGCATATTTTGTAAAAGTTTATACAATTTTATAAATAAGTAAAAGTAAAATATTTTGTGAATTTTTTTGTGTTGCTCTTAGTAATAATAAATATGGCAGACTTCAAATTACGAAAAATTTTCATGTGCAGCGAGGTTCGGCTAGGGGTTCAGCAAGAAGTCACGGTGTTTCAACGCTGTGATACGGTTTTAGCTTATCCAAAATATTTGAACTATTATATACCATAAATTTGTTGTCTTCTTTAGCGGGTACGGGAACCTTGACTTATTCGTCTGGGTTGCCGACCGTATACGCACCCTCTATCCACGTTATGGTTCTGTGCGTACCGACGGATGGATCTGGTTGGGTTTAAGTAGATAAGCCTACCAACTTTTGAGGATCTGTCGCTCCAAGTTTGTATATGCTAACATACGATTTTTTGTCAGTTGCTGATTGTTTAATTTTTATTGGCGTGAGTACGCGAGAAATTTAGAAAATCATTTTGTTTTACGATTGTTCTAGTAACTCAAACTGTTTGTTTTCGGCCTTTTTGATAATATCTTTTTAAATAACGTTTTGCAAAGTGTTTTCGCTTTGATTTAACTAGTGTGGTATGCTGCTCATAAACATTTTGTGTGTGAGCTCAGAACTGTTATATTTAATTAAAAAAGTGTTTGCAAAACAAATTAAAGTTTATGTTCAATATAATAAATTTTTTAATTTTCTGTGGTTTTTAATGTTAGAACAAAAATCATTTAATAAATACAATTATTTTTAATTTCTAAGAAGCAGAAATGGACAACAATTTTTATTTTTATAGACAACACTTAAATTAGTTAACAAGAAGTTTTCAAAAATATACCCAAAAAAATACCCACATTTAAGGATTATTGGTTTGCATACAATTTTATCAGAAATGAAACAATCGAACCAAATATATCAAGAAATTTGGAAGCTTAAAGTCTTGCATATCTGACGGTGCTTTACCTAATAGTGAATGCAGCTGAAATATTATGTGATGCAAGTGATAATAGTTATTCGGTGTCAGCATCTGTTAAAGCATCATTAAACTGGTGACCATCGACGAAGAAGGAAGAACAAGGTGCATTTTTCATTTTATTACTCAGCTTTTATTTTAAAATATACAAAGATATTAGTTAAATTAAAAAGTTTCCAAAATTTTGTTTACATTAAAATAATTAAATTAATTAAATTTAAAAATTTTTGTTTAAAATTTCTAATTGGGTCCTTCAGACCAGTAAATTTCAAATATGCTCCTTCAGACCAGAGATTGAAAAACAAAATTTAAATTTTAGTAAAATTTTGTAAAGGCACAGGTTAAATTAGCGGCGTTCTTGCGTAATTTTTTTCTTCCATAAATGTACACATTATGCGAATTATTGTTCACAAATATTTTGGGGTTTGTTATGCCGCATCACTCTTTCTGCTAGCGGAATGATCTACAGGCATTGTAAAAGTGGTTGCAGTCTTCCACTTGTATCAGCCACGGATCTCCAGGGTACATGCAATCAACCTATAACTATCACTTACTTAGGAAAGGTGGAAACCATGTCAGAAGATGTCAAATATGGGTACATCCTCAATGTCATTATTCTAGATATAACAACGCTTATCTGGGATGTATTAAGTGCTTTCAAGGTAGCAGACTCTTAATTGAGGATAAACTTTGGAAAATTAAATCTGGTACCAAATTTTGACGTTGATTTTGTCACTTTCGCAAGTAAATCTACTTTGATTGTGGCACACTTTGCTCTAAACCGGACTGTTTTGAAAATTTCAAATAAATTCCCCTGTCAGGCGTTAATATTAAAAAACCTAAAATTGTCGCTTTATTTTTTGAGGAAGTAAAAGCTTGTGATGGACAACATTTCTTCTATTATTCTAAAAACTTTTTCAAATAACATTTCATCCGAAATTTTCTACAAATCTTATAAATCTGATATTTTTCCTGAGTGCTGAAAGTTGGCAGATGTCCACCCATCTTAAAACAGGAACGAAATATGATATTTCAAATTATAGCCCAGTTAGTTAAAACTAACCAACTACAAGAGGTTTGTGTCAAGGGTTTTTATATAATTTTCGGCACAAGGTTTTTATAAGGACAATGTTTTTAGTTTTGAGCAGAGAGATGTATATTAAGCATAAAACTCTTTGCAAAAGTACAAGTATTTTATTTCTGTTTGGAATTGTATTATATAAATAACACGATATCCCAGAACGATGACGATAGCCATCTTTGTTGCATGCGTACCGGCTTCTTCCACCTAGCTTTAGAGGGATAGCTTCAGTATGCCAAGGTTTTAATTAATTTTAAGCCTCACCCAACAAAAAAATTGAGTGAGATTATTATTTACAATTTTAAAAGAAAAAATGTTGAAAACGTCTACGGGTGAAATTCTTTCTCTATGTAAATTCACAATTTCAACTGTTTTAAGTTGTGTGACTGCAAATTTATCTACTTTATTTAATTTTAATCTATAATTTATCCAACTTATGCAATAAACAATTTATTTATTTGGTTTACTTTATTTAATATATAATTTATTACTTAATTCCTTTTTTGTTCTTTTTATTTTTGCTATTAAAGTGATTTTGACATAATGCCGATCTCGCTCCGCCACCGAAGAAGTTGCCCGTGTTTGCTTTACTCAAAATTTGAAGTGGTTGGGATTTAGTTTGAACAGTAAAATTTGGAGGGTTGTTCTGGTTGTAGTCAAAGCACGTACAGATAACAGAGCTGGTCTGACCTTGGCTTAATCATTAGACAAGTGTCGGGACATCCAAGGCTCTCAGCAACTATGCGCGTTGCTAAAGCAATTGGTCAATCCAATGCACAGGGTCGATCATCAACCACATAAGAACTGCGACTAATAAAAAAAGGTGACCGGTCTAGTAATGATGATCTGAGCTTCCATCGCAGGGGTCGTCAGTTCTAACTGGCTGTGGTGGGTAGCAGGACAAATTACTTACTGTTTATGTTTGAAATGTAAAAAGGGAAGGGGAGGATTAAGCTGTCATTCACTGATTATTTTTATTTGTGTGGTATCAAACTGGATTCCTAACAAATACACTTATACTTTTTGAGAAAATTGGTTTTTACAGAATTTAGCATTAACACAGAAGTTCAATGTTTTAAAAGTAAAGTAAAACCCTAAAAAATTTAGTTCAGAGACAGTTACAAAATATTTTTAGAAATTGTTGAAAACCAGGTGGAGGCTCTTTCAAATATCGATTTAATTATACGATTTGATTGTATTGAACTTTGAAATAGTTTCTAGTAAGGTTTTTGATCAATTCTGCATTACACTATTCCCAGTATTGCTTCATCAAAAATCAGAGACCTACAATTTGTCTGTACATATAAAATCAATGATTCATTTCTTATTTCACTCAAAAGTTTTAACAATTAAATATTATAAACACAAATTAAACAAACAAATTTCCCCAAAAGCAATAAAAACACAAAATTCTTAATTAATTGATCATCTTTTAGTGTTATTGGTTTTTAAACATAATTTTCGTTGATTTAAGAAAAATAGAAATTTTAAATTAATTTATTTTTCTTAAAAAAATTATACAAGACAAGATTTTTTATGTTAATTTTTGAAACTAACAACGTCAAGATATCACTTTCAAAAAAGAAATAACATTTTCTTTATTTATTTTGATTTATTGAGTGCTTTTTGTTTTAAATTTTTTGTATTTAAAAGTTAAAAAAATAATTAGATTAAATTGAAAATTAATATATGTATAGAGATCATTTTTGCAATTATGTATACGTTTGTTATTGAAGTGTGGAACATGCCGAAGATAGATATATTTTCGTTCATGAATAATTTTTGTACGACAGTCTCTCATGCAAACTGTCCAGCCGATCTAATCTGAAGCAGATCTTTTTATTTAATATTTTAGCATATTTATGTTGTGTTATGTTATGTTATGTTATGTTATGTTATGTTATGTTATGTTATGTTATGTTATGTTATGTTATGTTATGTTATGTTATGTTATGTTATGTTATGTTATGTTATGTTATGTTATGTTATGTTATGTTATGTTATGTTATGTTATGTTATGTTATGTTATGTTATGTTATGTTATGTTATGTTATGTTATGTTATGTTATGTTATGTTATGTTATGTTATGTTATGTTATGTTATGTTATGTTATGTTATGTTATGTTATGTTATGTTATGTTATGTTATGTTATGTTATGTTATGTTATGTTATGTTATGTTATGTTATGTTATGTTATGTTATGTTATGTTATGTTATGTTATGTTATGTTATCTTATGTTATGTTATCATTTTATCAATAAAAATTAGATTTTGCTTTAACTTTATTTGAATTTTGAATCGATTTTTTTGCTGTCATTATTTTGGTTTTTGATTGCTTTGTATATTTTGTTCTTTGTTAATTGCTTCTCGCAGTTTTGATTTATTTTCAATGTACTGGTTGCAATGATCATTAATCCGTTTTTTTTCGTTGTGAATTGCATTGCGGACAAAACAATTATTTGCACAACGTTTTTTTTATTGTAACGTGTGATGCTATTGATGACTTTTCTTCGAGTTCGAAAAACAAAAGCTTTAGTAACGATGTTTTAATTCTAATGCTTTAATCAAATCTAACTAAACGCAAATGACATCAACCGATTTTGGAATATATTTTTATTAATAAAATTTAGTATAAATATCAGAAGAGCTTAAAATGTCTAATATCCATAATACAATTTACATAAAAAAGTTAATTTTCATATTTTGTTGTTCTCATTTTCCAATGTTAATGTCGATACAGTTTTCCATTAACAACAAAAACAATCTACATTTCATTTTTGTCAGGTGAAAACATGATATTAAAAACATCTGTTATGTGAAAAAAAAGCTAAAAAAATTAATGAAAATTTATAAAAGTAAACGTGCTTGACATATATAAATAGAAAAATGTTATTCATTGGCATGCGATTCAATTAAAATGTTCAATCCTTTATCGTTAGAAATAATGTATAAGAAAAGGGAATTTTAGATTGCCTATTCAAAATGTGTTATGAACATAATCCATATAACATTTGATTTGAATAATGATTAAAAATGGAGATAAACTATTGGAATGGTATAACTATTGTGGTGATTGTGGTATGTCTGTATTGTAGCCTAAATAAAAAAAAAATGTAACCTTTCTGAGAGTGAAATATACAAGGTCTTCTAATATGGGTTCCCTAAGTTGCAGCACAACTTTTTTTTTAACGTATACTTATTTATTTTTCTTTAATTTAACGTATCAATCAAACAGTTACCAATAAAGACGTGTGTTAAGGTGTTAAATGTGAGTTTATATTATTATATAAATGTACACTTTTGTGGTAAAGGAAAGTGGAAGAATCATTTGGACGCATGTACGCATCAGCTTTTATTGATCTGTATTGTTTTTGATTTTGAATCTACGAGTGTGATAATCTTGTGTACTACAGTCACTGCTATAGAGTTATCATGAGTTATTAGTTATTACATACCATTGGCAAAATCAATGAGATATCTCTAGCTAAGAAGATATCTTGGAGGTGCTGGTGGTTGAACCCTATTCCGTCTACGGTAGCACCCAATCTTAGGTATAGAATATTCTTTGATGATGGCACGCTATTACTTACTCGAAAAATGAGTTTTTATATTTTGATTTTAACCGTTGAGGAAGACAGTATAAGTGCATTGAATGATAATTATAAGTGCATGAAATGATCAAGGAATGTGCCACTTGCTGGATTATTGGCAATCAAGTAAGATATCAAAGATTATTAACGATTTGTTTTTATTTTACTTCACTTCACTATACTCGCAGTAAAATTTAAATCACCACTAGTTTGCATCCAAATTAAATCTAGATATACGTTATAACTACTCGTATCCGTTTTATAAAATGAAATATTAGTCTTTGAAAACCATTGCCTTCACTTTATTTTGTAATTTTTTACAACTTCATTGTTGGTTAAAAATGCAAACATTTTTAATTATAACAAATTGTGCATGATACCAAAAGCAAATTTTGACGATTTCACGAACTATATGGCAACGTTTACAACACCATCATAAACAATGTTTATCCTTCCGGCAACTATAAATATAGGTTTACTTTTGTTTTTTTTTCAACCATAATTGTGTGCGATATTGCGACTTAATTATTCTCTTAACAAACAGTTGTTAATTTTATTCTGTTGCGGAACACAAAACAATTAATTTAATTGTATTTAACTATGAAATAATTTTTTTTGATTATATTTAATAAATAATTTGATTGTTTTTTATAAAAAAAAGCAACAAAAACACTCTCGCTCTCATTATATAAAAGCAATAAATTCAAACTATTGCGCATGTTCCTCTCTCGAATATTAAAAAATGCAAAGGCATAAATAAATTGAATTAAATTTTTTTTTGTGAAAAAATTTGTTTTTTGTATGATTGGCTTTTGGTTCCTCATTAGTGTTAAATTTGATGTCTTTCATTGTAGGGCATTTCATTTTCAAAATACCAAACAGTTAAATAGGCATTGAAATTGAATCAAATTTATTTAATTGTTTGGAATTAATCGTAAAAACAAAAATAAAATAAAATTAAATGTTTTTTTCTATTCGTTTCACTTGTTTTATCAATTAATTTTAAAATAATTAAGTTTAAATTAATACATGTTACTTTGTCGGAAGTTCGTGTTTATAATGAATTTTATTCTCTCTTTAACCTTTGCAATGCACGCTCGTGTCTCGTTCGCATTGCAAACTTTTGCTCGAAAAATAAAATAATTCATTAAACAATAACTCAATAAAATCGTCCTACCGCTTCAATGTGAATGTTGACTGTTGTTAGGCTATTTAATTATGATACTTCGCAAAAGGTAGTAATGGAATCAGTGCTTTTTTTTGACCTTGTTTCCCAACTGTGATTTTTATTTTGATCGAAGGTGACCAGCCTTCTTTAGCCTGCTTAAGCCACTGATTTGCTTAGAAAACTCTATCTCTATATGATTGGAGTTGATAATCTTTATACTTCTCATGGAGTGCTTGATCCCAAACGATGGCGATGGCAGATTGCACGGTGGCAAACTACAAATAGTAACTTGGCCCAACAACATCCAGATTGACGGGGTAGGATAATTCCTCATGGCCCTCGTAATCCCAACTCATGCCACTATTTCAAATGTAATTACGGTTCTACTTTCCTTGTATGCTGAACTCCATCCCCTGATTTACACGCAACGTTTTGGCAAAACATGGGATTTTCTTTCGTATTGCTTATCACATTTTTTATCTGCACTAGCGTTATTCGTAAACCGTCCCACATGCTTTACAAGGGAAACCTGTAGAGTCTACTGTATACATATAAGTTTAAAACTCTTTTGTTATCTTTGCTTTTTGTCAATTACCCATTTCACCATTTTCAATATGAGTAATGTCAAATTGATAGTTTATATCAGGGTTCGCCACTGAATTTTATTGACGTGCCAAAACAATTTTTTTTTTGATAATCGCTATTTTCGCGTGCCAATCCAATTATGAAATAGTGCATTTTGCTACAAGAGATGAAAACACAGCTTTTTCGTGAGTGAAAATTTGTTTCCTGCAATATTTCTAGTTTTCCAGCTGTAGCAAAACGCACAGAGATTAACAGTCTGGCAACAGAGTTAATATCTGCAAACACTTCAACTGCATGAAAATCAGATTTTAACGGTTTAGAAATATTTTCACGTATTTTTATAATTGTATCTTTTATGGTATTTGCACTGGCAACTGCATACTTAGACTACCGGAGAGAATTTTATCTATGCTTTCAAAAGCCTTGAAAAGTGATTCAGATTCACCACAACTTAAAAGAGTTATTTTAATTAATTCTATTCGTAAATGCTTTGCCTTGTTCGGCAATATCTCTTGCTACTTTAAAACTTGCGGCGGCAATATCATTAGAAGATTTTTTTTTTTTTTTCCTTTATCTCCATTTAGGAGCATAGGGCGTCTACTAGGCTGGACCATCTGACTCTGTTCGGGGCAATCGCTTTCAGTTCACCCCATGTCTTGCCGATTTGTTTTGTTTCAGCTAGCACGGTTTTTAGCTTCGTTTTCTTCCACGTCATGGGTGGTCTTCCAACTCTCCTTTTACCTTGTGGATTCCACTCTAGGGACATCCTTGTTATATCTTTAGCTGATTTCCTCAGTGTATGTCCTATCCATCTCCATTTCATTTGTTTTATCTCGGACTCAATGTCTAACTGCTCTGTCTGTCGTAGAAGTTCCTGGTTACTGATGGTTTTCGGCCAGAAGCATTTGATCAGTCTTCTCAGGCATTTGTTCACAAACACCTGTAGTTGATTTGTGATCTTCTTTGTGTGTTTCCACGTTTCACACCCATATAGCAGTACTGACTTGACACATGCATTGAACATTCGTAGCTTTGTCTTTCTTGACAGGACGGATGCATTCCAGATCTTGTGAAGCATATTGAACGTATTTCTAGCTTTGTTAATACGCTGACTGATATCTTCTTCAGTCCCGCCTGTTTTTGCTACAGTACAACCAAGGTACACAAATTTGTTGACTTCATCCACTTGTGTATTGTTGATGGTAATTGGTGTTATCGTTTTGGTGTTCAATCTCATAGACTTTGTTTTGCTGATATTAATGTTGAGACCGACTTCATGTGCAAGGGCTGATAGCTTCTGTATTTTCTGCTGCATGTCCGTATGTGTGTGTGTAAGTAGACAGATGTCATCTGCGTAGTCTAGATCATTGAGCCGGCTTGTTGTGTTCCATTGGATTCCGTTTGGACTTGCATCATCGAGCTTTCTCATGATACTATCTAGTACTATCAGGAATAGTAGCGGGGATAGTACACAGCCTTGTCTCACTCCTCGGTGGTTGTAGTATTTATCACTTTGCTGTCCTTTGTATTGTATTCTGTTTCCAGCATCCCGATACATTTCTTTGATTAGATCAACTATTTTCTTCGGGATGCCCATTTCACAAAGTGTCTTCCATATCGCGCTTCTGTTAATTGAGTCGAAGGCGCGTTCGAAGTCCACGAAGAGGAGATACAATGGTGAATTCCATTCGTTTGATTGCTCTATGATGATACGGATTGTGTTGATATGATCGGTACAGCTTCTTCCTGGCCTAAAGCCGGCTTGTTCGTTTCTTAGTTTCATGTTAATTGATGGGGATATTCTTTCGAGAATGATCATCGCTAGTATTTTCATTATTGTGTTGAGCAGAGATATACCTCTCCAATTTTTGCATTCTTTTAGATCACCTTTCTTTGGGATTGTTATGGTTAAACCTTCTTTCCATTTGGTTGGTATTTTTCCTTCGTTCCATACATCAGCTAATAGTGGTGTTAGAGCTTCTGCTGTTGTGTTTACATCTGCTTTGAGTAATTCTGCTGATATATTATCTGTACCAGCAGATTTGTTATTCTTGAGTTTCTGTATGGCATCTCTAGCTTCCCGTTCCGTTGGTGGATGGGTGCTGATAGTTTCGTTATAGTTGTCATCCGGAGACTGCAAGTTATCTTCATGTTGGTGGCAGTTGTCTTCGAAGTATTCTTTCCATCTATTTAGCTGCTGTTCATGTGTTGTGAGGGTTTGACCAGATTCATCCTTTATTGGTGGAGTGTTTGTATATTTGTTGGTGACCTTTCTCACGCATTTGTGTAGTGTGCGCATATTTCTATTAGCTGCTGCTGTTTCTGCAGTCTTGAGAATGCTTTCTGTATATCTTCTGCGATCATTCCTTGCCATCTTTTTAACTTGTTTTGCTGTACTTTCATATTTGCTGCGGATCTCGGTTGTGTTCTGGTGACACAATTGCAACTTGAGCTGACGACGCTCTTCAATTTTCTTCCAGGTATCATCGCTAATCCATGGTTTCCGTGATTTGTCTTGGTATCCAAGCACATCTGTAGCAGTTTTGACGTAAGCTTCTTTAATTTGTTCCCATTTTTCATCAATGCTGGTGGTTGCGTTGTTTAGAAGATTTAGTATTTAGTAATTTTATTTGATTGCGTTTCATGTTCATAAACCTTTTTTGAAATATACTTTTGTAAAATTAAATGGCCAATAAATGGCAAATTATATTATATTTTATAGTTTTTATAAACAAAGCATGAAGGAGGTAGAAATAAACCGTCGTTAACAAAAATTTACCTCCTAAGAATACATAAGAATTATCATTGCAACCCATCAGAATAGAAAAAATAACTGCGGAAAACCTTTTATTTGTCACTAAATTGTAAACGTTTTTATTCGAACTGTCACTGGACGTGGAAAATGATGAATATTCTTGATGATTGGATCTCAATCAGACGACGATTGAGATCCAATCATAAAGAATATTCATCATTTCTCATAACTGGCTAGTAGTGTTAAATTGACAGCAGACCAGCTATGAATTTAACAAGTTAGTAGAGAAATTTGAAAAAGAGAGTAGCGTTTTTACCTTTTGAACATTTTTATTTCTTTGTTTCATACAAATTAAAAATAAAACTACAATTAGAATTTCCTCTAATTTCAAACATTCCTGAAGCGGAAGTGAATTCGCTCGTCATTGGACAATTATTTGTAGAACATCCCGAAGTTGAAGCCACATTTATTGATGTGAAAGCCAAATGTGTTGAGTTTCGTTCCAGGAAACATGTTTTTCACAATTTCAACTTTTTTATTGATAGAATCATCCACATAACCTTTCGTAATTCCACTACTTTTCCATCCTCCCGCACGTTTCAGTGTCAAAATATCTCCGCCGGCATCCATAACCATCGTTGCTGCTGATCGGTGAAATGAGTGACCTGTGTATAATTTATGTTCTTGTAGCCCTAAGTATGTTGCAATTTTTTTCGGTACACTGGCCAACATTGAGGGATATGCATTTACCATTATGCTAGGTTAAAAAAACGTAATTGGTCTGCTTGACGAGGACGAAGAGATTTTCTTTGCAAAGCACAATGTTGAAAACTGCAGCCCTCATCTGTGATCGTAAATCTACTTATTGTTAAATTCTTTGTATTCCGTAAAGTGACAATAATATATTTCTCAACATCTTCTACGTCCTTCACCGTCAATGAGAGAAGCTCGTCACACCAGCATTTTTAACATGGACCATTTCGACCACCAAGAATTGGGCTAAATTTTTCTGATAGTTGGAAAAGATACACCAAAAGAACGTCTTTCGTTACACCAGTTACATTAATGTTTTTCTTCCAATTTTTAAATTATTCATATTTTCGTTCATATCTTGCTAAAGACTTCGCTGGCAGTAAACTGGAAGTAACGTTTATAGCTTGCTTTTTGATTTCTTCTGGCACGTTCATTTGAGAAAAAATCTTGACGAAAATAAAAAATTTGAACAAACGGCGCGTTGTCATAGTAATTGTACTTCTAAGGTTTCTGAGTTTTGAGAAATAATTTAGAAGAAAACAGAATTTGATAGTTTTTAATTTTATTCGACTTTTATTTAGTTTTTTACAATTCAGTAACGAATAAAATATTATACGAATAAAATATTATACAATAAAATATTATACATATAACTGGTTTAACTGGCTCAAGGATGTAACTGACTCGTCTTCGACTAGTCAGTTATATATCCTCCATTCGCCAGTAAAAACCATTTTGCCTGGCTTGTAATGTAAAATACTATTAAAAATGATTTTCTGTAATTGCCACAAAGGATGTGGCGCATTATGTAGCTGCCGAAATGTTGGACTTATTTGCAACGCAACTTGTAGTGGATAGTGAGCATAGTTCTCATGACGATTCAATGAGCTAAATATCAATGAAAAACATTTAAATTTAATGTAGTTAAATTGAAAAAATAAAATAAATTTGTCGCCTGTAATCACTTTTTTTATTCGCCTGCATATTAAAGTGTTACTTTGTTACTGTGATTTGCGGCTTTAAAGTATCACTTTTCAACTATTTATTTTGTTGTCATAGCTACGTCCAAAAAAGTAAAAAGCATTTGTATTTGTTTAAATTCTATGAAAAATAAAAATTTTTATCAAAGCAACCCTTAAATTCAAAATTTCATTATCCAATTAAAATCGTTGTTATCATTTGTTGTCATAGCTACACAATAATTTGGAAAAAATAATAAATATTTTGTCAAAGGTTACTTGTTCCACATATTTTTATTTTAAAATTTATGAAAATTTATAATTTTAATTTAAAATAAACCAATTTTCTTAAAATATTTTGCTTGCGGCGAATAAAGGGCTATGCGGCTAGCGCCTCGATTTGCAAACTCCACATCCGTCCAAAATCTTTAGCTTTACGTCCTAGCATCATAATGTACTATTTTAATGTTATCATATTAATATTATCACCCCATAAGAGTTGAAATATTATAAAAATCCATTTTACGTATTACAAAATATCTGAAAAAATCTTTTCTTTATTATGATGCATATAAAACGTAAATTTCAAGTCAAATTTCAAATTTCCATGGAATTGGCATACGGCCAAGTGCGCCTTTCTGATTTCCTTGATATGTTATGAGCAACCTCGTGTATTTATCGCACACTCAAGGGTGATTAGTACTTTTAAAGAGGTCTTGTAAACCTCATATTAACTAAAGCCACTGCATGATCCCCCAAGTATCATTTCTCAGCTGTTCTACGATGATCACTTAGCACAATGTTTAGAACACTTTGGTGTGTGCCACGTTACTGTTACTTGCTGGATATTTTCTTCCTTCGGTTCTCACAGGATGAAATCCTGCATTTGGGTAACTATCTAGTTCAAACATATACTCAAAAAAAAGAAGGCAGTGTTAAGGACCGCCGACAGAAGTGAAAACTTAAATCTGTGAAATAGCTGTGTTTTTTTGTATCTTCCAATTATTGTAGCATTGCAAATTAAAATTTCAAAATGTTTAAATTAAAATCATTAAGATTATTCTGGGTTTCACATCTATCAGCATTCCAAGCAACTATTATATACATTTTTATATTTAAAATAATCAAAACATATCATATACAAATTAGCGTCTATCAACACCTTAGAAAGCATGTTGTTGTGGGACCGCAGACACTAAAGTACGCGTGGTTGTCACATCCATAGATCAACAGTTTTAAATTTTACAAATCTTCCTGCGGAAAGTTAAGTAAATTTATTGGTATTAATGCGCATTATTGCCGTTTGCAAATCACTATCGGCTAGCTAAGTTCCACCATTTTTAGGTAGTTTATTTATCATGATTGCCATCCATGTTTAATCATACATAAGCTATACTTCTTTGTATAGAATCTGTGCGATGCCCGTCTTGCGATTGTGAGCTTTAAATCGGTATAATCGATGTTATCAAGTATCAAGTTACAAGTAATAAGTCTTCACTTAATTTTAGAAACATGTATTACATACAATTCCAAACCAACAACATATTTGGGGTAGATTATAAAATTTGTAACATCATGATGTGTTAAATTCCAATACATATAATTTTGATATACAAATGTAATTATTTCAAGTTATACTTTCTTTCTTATGTTATTTTTAATTGCATAAAAATTATGTTAAACAAAAAAAATATTAATCAAGGCAAACCACCGTTTAAAACGATATTTAAATAAAAACTAAATTAAATAATTACAACGTTTAGGTAAAATTCGATAAGATAATTATAAGGGGCCTGAGGTGCAGTTTTTGAAAATAGAAAATTTGCCACTTATCTTTGGGCTAGTGTACACAACAACTTCCTAAATTTTCATAATGATTAATGTATTTATGCATAAAGGACACACAGACATACTTTCAATTTTACATATATTCAATATTTATCTAGCATGATGACTGGAATGCATAAGACAGTAGCAATATAACTTTAAAAAACTGCATTATAGTTCAATTTTTTAAAATTCGTAAAAAGAAATTTTTCTGATATTTATGAATTCATGAATAAAAAAAATAATTTTAATGGGATTTAATGAAAATTAAAAACAAAACAATAAAATAATATATCACCAGGAATTGAACTCACGTCCTACAGAACATCGGTCGAGCGCGATATCCACAACGAAATTTGAAACGTTAAGAATTTATAGATGTATTTCATATTTAAAAAAAATATTTTTTTGTTCTTCAAAAATGCATATTAAAATTAATGACGCGAATATATAAATTTTACTCCATACAAAATTTCATAACGCGGCTAAAGAAGTTTACACTTCAAAAAACTAAGTAAATTTTACAAATTTTTTATAAATATACAACTCACAAAATATTTTGTAAGTTTACCAAAAATATTGAAAAATTACAAAAAAAATTGTTTGAAAAAACCACAAATTTATTTGATTTACAATTTATTTTTGGATTTGAAAGAAAAAAGGTGTAATTTTATCAAAAAATGTTAGGTGTTTTGTAATAGCTCTGCAGTCCTTTATAGTTTTCAGTGCAATAGCTCTGTAATAGCAGATTCATTTGAAACTCTACATTTTTAATATGCCGTCCTAATATAAATCGTGTTAGTGTAAGAACCAACACCGTATGTCTTACTCTATAGTGATACACGTTTAACACTTTAAGCGTTTTCTTTTGTGAAGTATCATAACAGAAACTCACTTCTTTGATTTTTATTTTTACTTACTCTTTATTTTGACTTACTTACTCTGTTTGGTTTTTAACTGGCTACAACCTTTTCGATCATACCTCAATCGCACACGCAAGTATTCTCCATCTCTATTTCAAAATATATTTTGCTTAATTTGTCTGATTTAAAGTCACAAACCAAGTAATCCAACATATTTTTTGCAACTAAATTAATTAATACCTAAAGCAATCACGTTGTGTTTTACGTTTCTTCTCGTATTACATTCGATTTTAACATCTTAAGTAATTCTCGCAAATATTTTTCTTTTATTTTTATATTAAAAGAAAATTTTTTTTTAATCTTCAAAGGTAAATTGTTTTTCGTGCAAAATAAATTTGAAAATTTTTGATGAAAGATGAGATCATTCTGATTAGAAAAGTGATGAAAATTTGGTTTCATTTCGTTAATTTATTTATGAAATTGAAAAGAATAATTTTTGTCAAAATCAAAAACTGCCATTAGGTAGGTAAGCTTCATTATTACCTTTTTTATATCTGATAATTTCAGATTTTTGACTAGCCTATAGTTAAAACTACTTAATTTAGTTTCCAAAGAAATACAACCCTCTTTGAGTTGGTCAAACTCTATTTTCAAATTGACTATTAATTAATGAAAAAACGTTATTCTTTTTAATCCGAAATAAAAGATAGACCC
Source organism: Diogma glabrata (assembly GCA_963693315.1). Lineage (NCBI taxonomy): Eukaryota > Metazoa > Arthropoda > Insecta > Diptera > Cylindrotomidae > Diogma > Diogma glabrata. The sequence goes on along the minus strand of OY856188.1, from coordinate 277,709,135 downwards.
AATATATCACTAATTATATTATTGTATACAGTTATAGTTAAGAGATTTCCTTTAGCAAAGACTCTACTCACTACTTTCATTGTTTTTTAATGAAGACTAACAATATTACTTAAACCAATGAACACATTTATATTTGTATCTAATTGATTTCATTGGTTGATGAGATTTACTTAATTTTTCTGACAAAAAAATGTAAACATCTTATAATTTTTTTTATAATATTTTTTTTAGTTTTCTTTTGACCGTTGTTCTCCTTAAATATTTACTAATTGAGTAATTAGTGTGTATTTAATATTAAAAAATTGTGAACATTTATTTTAGTGATTTATGTTGTGTAAGGAATTGTGTAAAAAATATGATTTAAAAACAAAATGTCTTTAACAAATTTTACAAAGGTTTCTAGTGATTATGTTTTAGTTCCATCAATAAATTATCATCAGACTTCTTCAATTCTGACATCGAATTTAGATAATAAAAATATTACGAGTAATAAAAATAATTTAAAAGTAAATCGTCGCACGTTTCGTTCACCAAAATGTGCACGGTGTCGAAATCATGGTGTTATTTCGTGTTTGAAAGGACATAAAAAATTGTGTCGTTGGAAAGAATGTTGTTGTCCTAATTGTCAATTAGTTGTGGAACGGCAAAGAGTTATGGCTGCTCAAGTAGCATTACGTAGACAACAGTCATCGGAAGAATTTAGTAACACAAATGGATTTATGGAAAATAAAATTAACTCTATGGAAGCATTGTTACAACAGAAGAAAATCTATCAAAAACATTTAAAAAGTGTTCAGCAATATTCTATGGTTAAGAATCTTTTACCAGGTAAATACAATTTTTTGAAGTAAGTAATTGAAAAAATTTGAATAACTTAACGTTAAGTAACTGAAACGTGTCGTAGGACCGGGTTTGTTTTCCTTTCCAGTTAGATCAGAGTGTTTTCAAGGGAAACTATAAAACAATTTCTAATGACTGTCATTCGGTTCCTTAACAGTCACATTTGCTTTAATTATTGATAAAACAAATGGCGTAAAGTGTAAACAAATTGTGGTTAGAGTCAATTTGAAGTTTGTTTAGAATGATTTGTTTTAAAATTTTCAATAATTTTTGGGTATTTTACAAAATTTTTAAAAAGTTGTATGTTTACAAAAAAATGTAAAAGTTAACTAGTTGTTTTTGAGTGTACTCCAATTTTTTTGTTAATTTTAGATCTACTGGATATCTATTCCCAAGATCAACCCCGTTTTAGTTGTGTTCCTGTAAAGTTTTAAGAAATCAATTTTTCATCTGCTATTTTGTTTGTATTCCGTATGTCATGAAATACTGGCATATGTCATATTTTGTTATGTTAGAGAATGTTTGGTTTAAGTATCCATCCCTTAAAAAAACCGAAAAAATTATCTTGTGCGTCGTTATAAAAGCAAATTGTGAGCTGTCATTATTACAATGGTATCTAACCAAGTCAATACCTGAACCATCGAGTGAATAGAATACCTGAAAGTAAAAGTCGTCTTATATGACAATTGTTTGTTGATTACACATACAAATTTTTGTGAGTAGACAAATGAATATTTCCTCTATAGTCGTAACTTCTTTTAGCACTATATAGAAAGTAGTTTTGACTCTCGTTCGCCTACTCATATAGGTAGCAAATCCTCTCATTAACTGGGATGAATTTCATCACTGTTTTTTCTATACGTGCGCACCAACAAGGAAACCAGTACCAAAGTATCTTCGAGAATGATGGCCACTATTCAGTATAGAGAATAGGGAGTGACTATCCAAATATTGTTTGTTGATTATTGGTTTGCTAATTTCATGCAAAACTATGATATCCATTCTATACATCTCAGCCTCTGTTTCTGTGAGAGCATCAGGTGCGCTCTGACTTCACACTTTCCAATTTGGCAGTCTGCAGCTAAATTCTGTAACTGTTAAGCGGTCGCCGCTTCACATTTACAGAATTAAGCTGCTGATCCTTTTTAATCCCCAAATAAAATTTGATTTTTGTGTCCGAGTATATAAGATTCTTTTTCTTATTACCATATTTAACGATTATCCGGGTTGAGGGTGTTAACTAGCCCATTTGGGATTTTGATCTCAAAATATAGCCTAAAAGAAATTTCAATTGCCAAAGGTCAATGAGGAGAAGCTGAATTGAGCACTTTGTGGTAAGCACCAAATCCAACAATTGAATTTGAAATAACGTAGATAGACATAAACAGTCCTTAGTTCAGCTAAATACTTGCCACCCTGACCCCTTACTTAACACTCTGACTCCCGGATCTTACATACAGCAAAAATGTGGTTGCTTTTTCCAAGTGCGTTGCCACTTCCTTTTGTTGAAGGAAAGTTAGTATATTAATTTGTTTATTGTGAAGTTTTAATTAAAAAGTGAAAGTTGGCATCGGCATCACCTGTTTCTCTAGTCAATTTTTTTATTTTTTTTTGCCTCATATAACCTATCAAAAATTATACCTTGTATTCTAGAAGTGGCCTAGAAACTTTTTAGAATACACAAGATCTTTCCGCATACTCCATTGTTGTCTATTTTGTTTCCAGCTCTTGATAACGCATTTAAGTTAAATCTTAATCAGTTCAAAGCATGGCTCTGGATCAATGAATTTGTGTAGTTGGGCCTTTCATTGCTAGCGAAATTGCTACTACGTGGCTGTGTACCCCTGTGGGACCAGGTACGTGACGCGGTTAGTTTCTTACAATTTTCCGTAGCATTTGCTTACTAGCTTTGAATTGATGCGTGTCAAATTTAGGGCTAATTGCGCCTGACTGTCAAAAATAAGCTATATATATGCATACAGGATGGCACGTTCAGCCCGGGGCCCAACACCCCTGCTCCAGTTGCTTCGGAATCCATCCGCATACCAGACGGTAGTATTGAATGTCAGTGCTCGTAAGTAACTCTCAATGCCTTACCTGGATAATGTCCACCAGTTATGGAATTCTGGAAAGCAATGGAAAGACATGGAAAGTCAGGGGATGTTTTTTTGGTCAGGGAATTTAAGTTATTTCTCTGGAATATTTTATTTTAACAAAAACTTTTTCATAAAAATATTTTTTATATGTTCTTAATAATTTACTTATATTTCCTTTATATGATTGAAGTTTTTTGTAAAATGCTGTGAAGTTTTTCATCCTTGTTTCGAATAGACCTCACTATCAATTCGATAAATGCAATTCTTAATCTCTGGGTTCGATCACTGATTAGTAAGCAAACACACCAGGTTTTATTAAGCATTCAACACAATTATTGTTCCACAACAACAGGAAAACAATACAGAAAGTAATATTCCGAACTAGAATATTCTTTAAAATGCTTCAGAAGCTCTAACGGTTGATTGAGTAAGATTACATAATAAATGCAGCGTTTAAAATAACACACAAAATACTTCTATTAAAGAACACTTAAAACTTTATTTACAAAAACTAATCTAAAACTAACTTCTTGTATTTACAAGAAGTTTTATATGCATTATGCACGATACAGCGTTTTGTTTACAATTAATTATTTTCCCTAAATATGCCTGCTTAAACACTAATTTTCGTACAATCTAGAAAAATTGATCCGGTATCTCATACGTTCTTCCAAAAGGTATCTACCGAATTCCTTTTTAGTATTAATTTCGACCTTTTTAAAGGATGTTTTTGGTACATTACTAACCTACTGACAAATAGTACGGGTAAAAAAATATGTTTGGAACACACGATTTCTACTGAATACCAAAAATATTTTTAAAAATCAACGAGATCAACAACATATTTCCTTCTCTTTCCTCTACTATCGCCTTGCATTTCGTGCTCCTTCACTTTCCACTCCTCTTCTTCAAATGTGCCTGAATTAAATATTAAATTTTTTTACTGTGCATTATAGATAAATATTATCTAAACAAAAACAATATATAAAAAAATTGCGACGACGAATGTAGAACAGTGGCATTTTTGCGTGATTTTTTCAACAGAGTTCTAATTATTTGGGATTTTTTATATTCATAAGTTTTTCCTGATAAATTTAATGCTCACCTTTTTAAGGTCAATATCAATACAATAAGTTCCTCAAAACCCTAAAAACCATTTACCCGAACATAAAGCATGGTATCAACGGATATTCAAACACGTTAATTTCTAATTTATTATAACTAGGAGGGCCCGGCGTGCTTCGCTACGCTTATAAATAAAGTTTTTGCGTAGACATTTTGTTGACGTAGAAGCAATGATTTCAAAAAGTGGTAATGAGAAATGCTAGCATATAATTTTTAATTTTTCTTTTTAAATATATGAATGAAAAATAATCAGAACTCTAGCTGATCAGTTCGGATATATGAAAAATTAGCGATCAAATAAGTTTTCAAGTAAGCTTATTTGATCTCTAACTTATTTGATCGTTAATTTGTCATACATCCGAACTGATTAGCTAGAGTTCTGATTATTTTTCATTTATATATTTAAAAAGAAAAATTAAAAATTATATGCTAGCATTTCTCATTACCACTTTTTGAAATCATTGCTTCTACGTCAACAAAATGTCTACGCAAAAACTTTATTTATAAGCGTAGCGAAGCACGCCGGGCCCTTCTAGTTCATGCAATTTAGGAAAGAGAATGGAATCAGAGATTTCAGTATATATAAATTTATTAATCATTTCATTTCCATCAATTCTATCTGCATCTGAAAAATTTAACAAACACATCAGGCAGGAATTAAAGCACCAGTACGATGATAAAAAATATTATGAATTTGAAAATGATAAATACCACGTGCAATTCATTTCTTCATTCACAACATTCATTTCACCATTAACACCATTAACAGGACAAAATTTTTACATTCATTCACTTCAATGTACATAAGAAGACTAAAAAATTAGCGAAGGAATTGTAATTTGGTAAATCTGGTAAATAAACTTATATATTACATAAGCATTTATTATTGTCTATAAAATCTCTACTTACCAAACTCCTTACCTAGCTCCTTACCTAACTACTTACCTTACCTAACTCCTTACCTTACCAACTCCTTACCTTACCTAACTACTTACCTAACTACTTACCTAACTCCTTACCTTACCTAACTCCCTACCTTACCTAACTACTTACCTAACTACTTGCCTAACTACTTACCTAACTCCTTACCTTACCTTAATCCTTACCTTTCCTAACTCCTTACCTTACCTAACTCCTTACCTTACCTAGCTACTTACCTAACTACTTACCTAACTCCTTACTTTACCTAACACCTTACCTGACCTAGCTCCTTACTTTACTTAACTCCTTACCTTACCTAACTACTTACCTAACTCCTTACCTTACCTAACTCCTTACCTTACCTAACTCCTTCCTTACCTAACTCCTTACCTTACCTAACTACTTACCCAACTAACCTACTTTATTTAAAAAATCAATTTAGGGTCCGCGTTGAACCCCGAACCTTTCTCACAACCCACTACATCGACAATGACAACGAAATGTTTTTTATGTTCTAGCTAAAATACATTTTACATATTATGCTTAATATATTCTTTTCAGATAATTCAGTTGTTTCAGTCAAATCGAACACGGCTATTATGAAATATTTCTCTATAGCAGGCTATAGACCTACAATCAGTTTGTCAACTCGAAAACGAAAATAAACGAAATAAAATTTAGTGTAAAAATTCCCTAAATTTTATTTCGTTTATTTTTCTTCTAATTTCTAATCAATAGAAAATTTCTAATCAATAGAAAATATTTAAAAACAAAGAAAAATAATAATTAAATCAAAGAAAATCAAAGAAAAATAATGATAATAAAAAAACAAAAAAAAATAATACGTCTATCCTCTCCGAAAGCAATGCATAAACTAAATTGAAATTTGATTGAAAAGAAAATATAAAATACTAAATAATAATAAAAAAAAAACAAAGAAAAGACTTGGGCAAGTCCATTTCATATTGTATATAGTGGGGGTCGTTAAATTCAAAAATACATTTTAATTCGTCTATAACTTTTTTATTTATGATCCGATTTGTGTGAAAAATCTTTAATATCTAAGATACACTAATATCAGTTAGCAGTGAAAATTTGAAATAAATCCATCTGCGAATAAAAATGCCTTAGGCTCCAAAAAGTTTTTTTTAGCGTATTAATATATAAGATTCCAAATAAACATGAGAAAATGAAAACCAAAATTTATTGGTCAATCAGAAAATTTTGAGTCAACTTTTCAATTGCGATATAAAAACCATACGCTATGAGCTTGTTGATCATGTTGCCATGCCAGATTCGATCAAACGCCTTAGAGATGCCCACCACAATAACGGATTCACCATCCTTTTCCATGTATTGCGTTCCATTGACCAACTTCCAGCACGAAGGAAACATACAAGATTTATAAAATTTGTTCTATTGCAAGTTCTATTGAATACGTTTTTGGGATAAATGAATTCCAGGTAAGAGGCTTTATAATTATTTAATTTTCTGAAAAGTTTTAACAAACTTTCTGATTGAAATCTTCTTTTCTTTTCTGAAACTTTCTTTTTATATAAAATCCTGACATTACATTATATCAGATAAGCGCCTGGAGACTTATTTTGAGATGTTTTCTTGGAACAGATTTTGAGATGTTTTCTTTGATCATCAAGTGGACACAATGACTTGGCTCCTATTTTGAACAAACTGTCTATCTAGGTCTCCAGTAATATTTTGCATATAGTCCGAGATATTGTAGGTTTCTACTTCGCTCTGCAGTTCTGAAAGGATCGTTAGATGGCCGGTCTGTGTTGCTGTAGGTTTTAGTGTTTCGACGAGCTGCAGTCTGAGTACTATATGCTGCTACAGATCTAATGTGAAGTTGCAATGAAAGGAGTAGCAGAAGCATCTCCGTTGTTGATGTTGGTGTGGCACTGAAAGAACCTGTGGCACAGAGACACACCACAAGTCTCTGTATTTTTGTGAGCACTGTCTGAGCAGATATTTGGTTTGTTTTCAGGCCATTAGAACAGAAAGCTGTGTATGATAGTAGATATATGGGTTTTATTATAATTTGATTTAATAAAAGTATCATTTTAAGGAATAATCCCCAGGGTTCCAAACCTGCGAGCGAAGAAAGCCTTGTTTGATTTGTCAGAGATATGTGGTGACTTTTTATTTAATCGTTTGCGTTTAATTTAAATTCTTCTTTAAATTCGTTTCAATCTTTTAGCAATAGATTAATAAAATTTTAGGTACAATTTTTTCTATCTAGTTTTCATAAAAATTATTATTCATCTAGTATTCACTTCATAATTCATATAAAATTTTGTTTTTTCTAATAATAAGATTTCTCATATAGTCTTTACACACAATTCAAGTTTGGTTAATAATTTTTATGTTTAAAATTATAATCTGAATCCTAGTTCTTGTTTCACAATCATAACATTTTATTCTAAAGTTGTTTGTGAATATGTGCTAATTATTTATTGAAGATTTGAAGCTAAATAAAATCTAATGGAATTAAATAATTATTTCGGTGTTTGTATTAATTCATAAGAACACCTAAGAACATCAATATTACTTCAATTCGAATGAAACATTTAGAGGATTTACTTACGAATACATGTTTCGATGATTTTTAAAGTAAAGCACGATGTATTTAATTTAAGCAAGAAATACTAGCTATTGGTTTCAGCTAGAGAATAACGAGAAATAAAGTTTTTTCAATAACTCACAGCAAATTAATATCTTGAAGATCAAATATAGTGAGAATGACTAGCTATTAGGAGTTAGGACACAAAGCAAATTCATTATAGTGCGAATACTTATACAAGCTATTGATATTTATTAGGTGTGAGTTGAAAATGAGCTTGCTATCGAGGTTCACACCCAAGTGCTTAATCTCGTTAACTACCTGTAACCGTTTGCCGACTTACTAGTTTTTTACGGATTGACAGCCCCACCTTGTTGCACCTCTTACCATGACTGCTATATCGTTGGCGTGGCCTACGGTGGTGAAGCCTGATTTTTTAGTTTATTTAGAATATCATCAAAAGCTATAACGAGAGTACTCCTCCCTGAGGACATCCTCTAGGAGCCTTGTCAGCTACCGATGTATTTTTCAGTTGAGCCGTAACTTTTTGAAGCTTTATTCCACGTTGCTATAAAGGAGTACCGTGTGTTATCATCCGGAAACGGGTTAACTCACTGTGGACACTGTTTCAAAGTTAATTGGATTTTAGTTTATACATATGGTAAACCAAGAGGATGTTTGAGTTGTTGGTTGTATTTTTTGTATTGAATCTAGCTTTTATCTGCGTAAATGTGATGTTATGTGAATTCAGAATTGCCCCTAAATGTTTATAAAATTCGCCCTCGAAATTTAATGCCGTCGGTATAGTCTTAGAATACAATCATTGAACTCATCTCAAACGACCTGAGAGAGGTTAATTAATAACTTTGATAACTCGTTTTCTAAATAAGGACAGCATTGGGATCTGAAAATTCAGTACATCCTAAATCAATTTTCAAATGTTTCACCAAAACTGTCTTATGCACTCATTTTTTAATATAACCGAAATCAAAATATAATTTAACACAATTTACAGTATTTTAAAACGTAACAATATACATACATTTTATGTTCACACCCACCCAGGAAAAACACAATTCAAGTATATAATACATTTACGGATAGATGATTGTGAATGTAACAGATGTGTCCATCTGGTACTTAAAATTTTAAGACATAACTAAAAGATATTTATTTTATTTCTTGTTGGTTTATTTAAATTTTTTTTTATTACAAAAATGATTTTTTTTTTGATTAATTTGTGGAAAATGTATATGAAAACTTAATACGTTGACATGGTTGTCCGTTGAAACATGATTTTGGTGTTGAAGGTAAACGTAATCGTTTCATTTTTATATATAAAATGGAATTCGATCCATAAACTTTTCTTTAACTTAATTTGTATACACTACCAAACATATTTATAAACAATTAAATTATTTTTTTGAGTGATGTACTAAATGATTCCGTTGAAAACAAACAAAATCTTACAAATTATTAGTTTCTAGATAATTCTTTGAACTCCTCTTAAATATACAAAACAATTAAATTTAGTAATTTAATATCTTAATTTCTTCATTTTTGTAATATTTATTTTGTTATTTTATGCTTTTAACAAATAATTTTGTTATTTTCGATTGATATGATAAACAAGTTGAGATTTTTAAATTAATAAACAATTATCAACAAAAGAATGTATCAATTTTTTGCGGTATTTGGGAACCACTGCTCACAACGGAAACGATGGATATAATAAGTACATATAGTTATGCGTAACGTATCGCAGGAAAGTGCAAACACGGTACTAATTGGTAAGGTAATGTTTTAAATGGTTATTTGTACCGTTGATTCAAAAGGGTATAGGTTGACTTTAAGTGTATCTTGTATTAATTTTGATAACTCAATTTATTTTCTGGTTGAGTGTCATTTGAAGATCTATTTACTTCGGTCTGAAAGACCTAAGTATTACAAGTTCATGAGCTCAAAGTGAAATTCTTACCCCCACTTTTTTTGGCATTTCTCGACGTTTTAGGACCTACTGATTCTAAAAAAGCAAAAAAAAATGTATGTCTGTCTGTCGGCCGTCCGTCATTACCTACGCTGCAGGGAAAACGGCTGGAGGGATTTCAAAAATTTTTTTTTCTAAAAATAGGTATTCGCAAGGGACAGGTCCGAAAGGACGCTGTTTCCGATAACTGTACCGGAAGTGTGTCAAAAAATCATTATGTGTGTCAAAAATAGCAAATTTTCATATTTTTGGCTTAAAAAACGTTCATTTTAAGTGATTACTAGTAGAAACATTAAATTTGGAGAAATCTTGATGGTCGGGATTGGTATGTGAGATCAAAAACTAGATTATTGCATTATAAGTTTGTCAAAAAAATGTTGTCAAGTGTGTCAAAAGAAAGATTTTTATTTTTATTATTTTTTTACCCAATTTTTTGGAAATAAATAAAATTGTGTGTTTGAAATGAAATTTTATTATTATTATTGAGAATTATGGCATTATAAGTTTGTCAAAAAAATGTTGTCAAGTGTGTCAAAAGAAAGGTTTTTATTTATTTTTTACCCAATTTTTTTAGAAAAAAATAAAATTAATAGTTTGTATGACATGATATTTTATTATTATTATAGAAAATTATGGCATTATAAGTTTGTCAAAAAATAATGTCAAGTGTGTCAAAAAATGATTTCATTTATTTTTTTAGCCAATTTTTTGGAAAAAAAAAATGTAGCTGTTTTTATGACGTAAATGTAATTTAAAATGAAATTGGACATGGAAATTTTTGAATTTGTTACAGTTTATGAAATATTTTTGGAATTCTGAAAAATTTTGTATTTTTGATTTTGTAATAATTTTTGCAATATTTTTAGAATTTCGGCAAAAGTTTTAATTGTTGAATTTGTAAAAATTTTTGGAATATTTTTAGAATTTTGAAAAATTTTAAATTTTTGATTTTATTATAATTTTTGGAATTTTGAAAAAAGTTTCAATTTTTGATTTTGTAATAATGTTTGAAATATTTTTAGAATTTTGGAAAAAGTTTGAATTTTTAAGAATTTTTGAAATATTATTTGCATCTAGAAAATATTTAAATATTTGATTTTATTCTAATTTTTGGAATATTTTTGGAATTTTGAAAAAGTTTGATTTTATTTAATATAACAATATTTTTGGAATTTTGATTATAATTTTCCGGCAACGTATTGATTAGGGTTTCTCATTTCCCGTAGAAATTCAAATCCCGGGAAGCCGGGACAAAAATATTAAATTCCCGGGATCCCGGGAAATCCCGGGAAACGCTAAAAAGCTAGAGTTTTCTAATTGGGTGGTAGAAAAATGTGTAGAATTAAAACGGCACAAAAAATGTGCTATTGATTTTTAAATTTCTATTATTTTTAATTAAAAAACTTCAAAAATTAAATAAAAATGAATACATAAAAAAAAAAAAAATTAATTCATAATACTAATTTTTAAACAATTTTTCAAAAAACTAGGTTGTCAATCACTCAATTTTGTCCGAATTTTCGTGACGAAACGTCCATTGAACCATCCGTCCAAGAGAACCATTAAACATAAATTAAGAGAAATGAAGCGCAAGTTTTAGGTAGATTTCTCAGAAAAATCTACCTATTTTAAGTTTTATTAGTTTTAATTTGTTGTGTTTATATGTGTCAAAAAAACCATATAAAAAAACCATGATACCATGTGTCAAAAAAAACATTTGCCTAATTTTGAACGAAATTAATTACTACAGAGGGAAAAGAATTAAAAACTACTCGATTTTCGAGTGAGAAAACTTTTAAGACCTTTGAAAAAAGTACAAAAAAATGTTAATAAAAATTAGCGGGATACCCGGGATCCCGGGATAAAATCCCGGGAAAACGGGATGAAAATGTACCCCCGGGATCCCGGGATCCCGTTTGAGAAACCCTAGTATTGATGTTTCGTGTTAGTTTTGTAATAAATTTTTAAGATTTTATATAAATTCAGAGTTTATAATTTCAGAGTTTATCTCTGAATACTTGTACTTTAAAAAAGAGTTATGTTTGATATACATCGCTGCCCAAAACTAAAAACCATGTCCTCATAAAAGTTTTTTGCCGAAAACTATATCAAAATCCTTAACCCAGACCGAAGTCTTGATATCTCAGAGCTGTGAGATTTCAGCCCCTCCATATTTTAGTCGATTACTTTCATATGAGTGATAGATGAGCCCATACAGTTCAGTGTGACATGTATTTGGTAGAGAAAATATCGTTTTTTGCCAATCATATGATCTCTGACTCAGTCTTATATATACGTGAATTGGCTTAAACCTAATTTTTTTCCGTGGATTATTTTTTAACATAATAGCTTGTAAAATTTCTCTGGGCTAGCTGTAATTTTTTTTTTTTAGCCTTTGAGTTTATTTTTTATAAAGGTCCCCGTACCGCTGTGTGGAACATTTAGTTGTTTAAAAGAGCTTCGTTTCTTTATTCCTTAGCGAATTGAGTCTTGGGCTCAACTTTGGAGGTTTCCGCATCTCTAAGGTTTGTTTATTAAACAAATAATGTTAAGAGACTTGTAATGTTTTGTTGTCAGTTTGCCCACCAATTTGTCAAAACGTTATAAATTTTCGATATTCCTAAAAGCTTTTTTCTGTCGAGTTGGACAATAAAATATAATTGTATGGAAAGGGATGTGTAAAAGCATTCAACATATTTTACTTCTTTATAATGACCTGCTGAGCTGAGCGTTAACATTATCACATCTCTTTTCATAACTAATCTTTTTTTTACTCTCATAACTAATCTTTTAATTTCTTTTCAATTTATTTGGTTTGTAGTTCAGAGTTCTGACTCTCTTTTTTTTATTGAAAGTTAGGCATGTTTGGTGTTAATAATAACGAGTTATAAATTAACGTCTCTGAATATTCAAGATACCATGCCAATTAGGATTGGGATTCTAAATTATGTTTTCTTTGGGGATTTATGAAAGTTGATTTCAAAATTATTTCGGTCTGAAAGACCTAAGTATTACATTCATGAGCTAAAAGTGAAATTCTTACCCCCCACTTTTTTTGGCATTTCTCGACGTTTTAGGACCTACTGATTCTAAAAAAGCAAAAAAGAGCCGAAAGGAGGATGGGTTCGATAATTGTACCGAAAGTGTGTCAAAAAAATCGTCAAGTGTGTCAAAACAAGGAAATTTGCATATTTTTTGCTTGAAAAACGTTCATTTTAAGTGACTACGAGTAGGAACATTGAATTTGGAGAAATCTTGACGGTAGGGGTTGGTATGTAAGACCAAAATCTAGATTACTGCATTATAAGTTTGTCAAAAAAATGTTGTCAAGTGTGTCAAAAGAAAGATTTTTATTTATTTTTTTACCCAATTTTTTGGAGAAAAATAAAACTAATTTTTTGTATGACATGAAATTTTATTATTATTATAAAGAATTATGGCACTATAGGTTTGTCAAAAAAATAATGTCAAGTGTGTCAAAAAATGATTTCATTTATTTTTTAGCCAATTTTTTGGAAAAAAAAATTAGATTTTTTATGACGTAAATGTAATTGAACTTGAAATTGGACATGGAAATTTTTGAATTTGTTGTAGTTTTTGAAATATTTTGGAATTTTGTAAAAAGTTTGTATTTTTGATTTTGTAATAATTTTTGCAATATTTTTACAATTTTGAAAAAAAATAGAATTTTTGAATTTAAATATATTTTTAGAATTTTGAAAAATGTTTCAATTTTTGATTTTGTAAGAATTTTTGGAATATTTTTAAAATTTTGAAAATTTAAAATTTTTGGTTTTATATAATTTTTATAATTTTGGAAAAAGTTACAATTTTTTCAATATTTTTAGAATTTTTGAAAAAAGTTTTAATCTTTGATTTTGTAAAATTTTTGAAAAATTTTTAGAATTTTGTTTGAAAAAAGTTTGAATTTTTGATTTTATTTAATTATTACCATATTTTTGGAATTTTGAAAGAAATATGAATTTGTGATTTTGAAATATTTTCTCGAAACGCTAAATGGAGAGGTTTGGAGAACTACTGATTGTATAATTTGTATCACTTTGTATAGATTGTATAGATTGTATAACTGCTGATTGTATAATTTTTTCACTAAATTATGTTAATTTATGATCTGTCAAAATTTTCCGACAACGTATTGATGTTTCGTGTTAGTTTTGTAATACATATCTAAACAGGGATAAAAAATACATGTAATTTAACAAAAAGTTATGTTTGATATACATCGCTGCCCAAACTAAAAACCATGTCGTTATAAAATTTTTACTTCACCACAATTTAAAATTGTGTGAAGTAATGCAATCTATCGTGAAAAAAAAAATCTTACATGCCCCAAATTTTATTTTTTCTTTTGTTTTGGACCATCCTCTATCTAAATAGCCCAAAAAAAATTTGGTGTACGCCTTTGTGTGCGTGGGTGGGTGAGTTTTCTGCATAGGATCTTGATGAAACTTTGGCAAATGATACAGGTTCACTTGAAAATAGAAGATCTGGATTCATTTTAAATTTGGACAAAATGGCGGTGGGTCTCCCGAACACCTCTAAGTTTAAATCTTGAATAACTTCTGAGCCCGAGCTATGATCTTATTGAAACTTAGTATATAAGGTTTTAGTACTATTTCCAATATTTCTGCATACCAACTTCCGGTTTATCACTTCCGGCTAAACAGTTTTTTTTTCAGGTGTTTATCCCTACTTTAGGCTACAATTACCGATCGATTTTCATGAAACGTTGCGAAAAGCTTTTAAATAACATGAGAAAGATTTTATCAGCTTTTGGAGCACATTGGATAAAGGCTTGGAGGGTCCACCATACAACAGGTGGTTTTTTCCACAAAGTTTTTATGTTTGTTGGGAGCATAAAACATTCATTCGTGAATGAATTTTGATGACACTTTGGAAAAAGACGCAAACATGTATGACAAAGAACTGATTAGTTTTTGAGTGATAGTGAACAAAGTGGTGGGGGGTCCCTGGAGCACCTGTTTTTTTGAAAGCTCTATAACTTCTGTACCTGATAAGCGAATTGGATGAAACTTGGTACATGAGTATGTAGTACGGTTTAAAATAGTTCTACATCCCAACTTCTGGTTTTTCACTTCCGGTAAAACATTTTTTTTGTACTTTTTTGAAGTTTTTTCAGTGTCTTTATGCACACTACAGCCTGCAATAATGAAATGATTATGATGAAACTTATGTAATAGGGTTTCAATTAGTGTGAGAAGATAACTATCATGTTTTGGGACACATTGATCAAAGTGGTGGGGGGTCTACCATACAAATGCTGACTTTTCACAATTTGTTTTTGAAACTGGGAGCATACAGACTTCATTCATTAATTTATTTTAATGACACTTTGGAAAAAGATGCAGACTTAAGTAACAAAGAACTGATTAGTTTTTGGATAATATTGGAATACGTGGTGGGGGTCCTCCCGAACACCTGTTTAATGTGTCACACTTTTTTCAATGTTTGTTGGGAGCACACAGCATTCGTTCGGGAACGAATTTTGATGACACTTTGGAAAAAGATGCCAACATGTATGGCAAGAAACTGATTAATTTTTGAGTGATAGTAAACAAAGTGGCAGGGGGTCCCTGGAGCACCTGTTTTTTTGAAAGCTCTGTAGCTTCTGTACCTGATAAGCGAATTGGATGAAACTTGGTACATGAGTATGTAGTACGGTTTACAATAGTTCTGCATCCCAACTTCTGGTTTTTCACTTCCGGTAAAAAAATTTTTTTTGTACTTTTTTGAAGTGTTGTCAGTGTCTTTATGCACACTACAGCCTACAATAATGAAGTGATTATGATGAAACTTATGGAATAGGGTTTCAATTAGTGTAAAAAGATAATTATCATCTTTTGGGACACATTGATCAAAGTGGCGGGGGGTCTACCATACAACTGCTGACTTTTCACACTTTGTTTTTTAAGTTTGTTGGGAGCATACAGACTTCGTTCATTAATTTATTTTAATGACACTTTGGAAAATGATGGAGACTTAAGTAACAAAGAACTGATTAGTTTTTGGATAATATTGGAATAAGTGGTGGGGGTCCTCCCGAACACCTGTTTAATGTGTCACACTTTTTTCAATGTTTGTTGGGAGCACACAGCATTCGTTCGTGAACGAATTTTGATGACACTTTGGAAAAAGATGCAAACATGTAAGGCAAGAAACTGATTAGTTTTTGAGCGATAGTGAACAAAGTGGCAGGGGGTCCCTGGAGCACCTGTTTTTTTGAAAGCTCTATAACTTCTGTACCTGATAAGGGAATTGGATGAAACTTGGTACATGAGTATGTAGTACGATTTAAAATAGTTCTGCATCCCAACTTCCAGTTTTTTACTTCCGGTAAAAAAATTTTTTTTGTACTTTTTTGCAGTTTTTTCAGTGTCTTTAAGCACACTACAGCCTACAATAATGAAGTGATTATGATGAAACTTATGGAATAGGGTTCCAATTAGTGTAAGAAGATAATTATCATCTTTTGGGACACATTGATCAAAGTGGCGGGGGGTCTACCATACAAATGCTGACTTTTCACACTTTGTTTTTAAATTTTGTTGGGAGCATACAGACTTCATTCATTAATCAATTCTAATGACACTTTGGAAAAAGATGGAAACTTAAATGACAAGGAACTGATTAGTTTTTAGACAATATTGGAATAAGTGGTACGGGGTCTACCGAACACTTGTTTACTGTGTCATCATTTTTTCAATGTTTGTTGGGAGCACACAGCATTCGTTCGTGAACCAATTTTGATGACACTTTGGAAAAAATGCAAACATGTATGGCAAAGAACTGATTAGTTTTTGAGCGATAGTGAACAAAGTGGTGGGGGGTATCCCATACACCTGTTTTTTTTTAAGCTCTATAGCATCTGTACCTGATAATCAAATTGGATGAAACTTTGTACATAAGCATTTAGTATGATTTATAAAAATTCTGCATCCCAACTTCCGGTTTTTTACTTACGGTAAAAAAAATTTTTTTTAATTGTTGGCAGTTTTTTCAGTATTTTTATGCACACTACAGCCTACAATAATGAAGTGATTATGATAAAACTTATGGAAAGGTTTCAATTAGTGTAAGAAGATAATTATCATCTTTTGGGACTCATTGATCAAAGTGGCGGGGGATCTACCATACAACTGCTGACTTTTCACACTTGGCTTTTAAAGTTTGTTGGGAGCATACAGATTTCATTCATTAATCATTTTTAATGGCACTTTGAAAAAAGATAAAGACTTTATTGACAAAGAATTGACTAGTTTTTGGACAATATTGGGATAAGTGGTGGGGTCCTCCCGAACACCTGTTTATTGTTTCAATGTTTGTTGGAAGCATACAACATTCGTTCGTTATGTAGTTTTGATTACACTTTGCAAAAAGATGCAAATATGTATGGCAAGAAACTGATTAGTTTTTTTAGCGATAGTGAACAAAGTGGTAGGGGGTCCTCCAAGCACCTGTTATTTTGGAAGCTCAATAACTTCTGTACCTGACAATCGAGTTGGATGAAATTTGGTACATACACATTTAGTACGGTTTACAACAGTTCTGCATCCTAACTTCCGCTTTGTCACTTCCGATAAAATTTTTTTTACTTTTTCTCGTACAACAGAATTTATGTTTGTTGGGATACTACTGCCTGCTTTAATATTTTTATTATTAGAACTACGAAGTCCATAATATTGGTTAGCTTTTAATTAAAGTATTTTATGGATATTAGCTCAGTATATATCCAGAACACTATGTTTCCAGAGCTGTGGTGAAGTCAGCCTATGTATCAGCGTCGCAATATTTTTTGCTGAAAACTATATCAAAATCCTTAACCCAGACCGAAGTCTTGATATCTCAGAGCTTGAGATTTCAGCCCCTCCATATTTTTATTATTGAAATTTAAACAATTATAATAGAAAATTAAAAACTAGTAAATATATTATGATTTTGTAGGTAATATAACAAAATTTTGATAATTAAAAATAATTATAATAAAAATAACGACCCCTATGTAACCAAATATCACAACAAAAAAATGGCACAAACTAGGAGTAGAAACTTAATTAATATAATTGTTTTGAAAACAAATTTATCCCAAAATAAATAATACATCTCTGTTTTACTTTTTGTCTCATCTTTTATCTCTTGCTGCATCCTATCTGTCAAAATTCTACTATTCTAAATATAAATTCAAAATTCTACTACCAAAAAATTCTACTGTATCTTAATTCATACTACCTATGAAACTTGCAACAAAATATATTACCCAAAAGTGACAAATCAGTTGTGATGCATTGATTAAAATATAAAAAGTTGCATCAAAATGGAATTTGAGGACATACCATGCCCCAATTAGGGATAAGAATGAAATGTAAATTAAGTTTCTTTGATAAATTTATGAACGCCGACTTCAAACCCTTACGGATTAAAGTTATCATGGAAAACCCACGAAGGTAAGGCATTCAATAGATGAGAGACTCTGTTGAAAAATCATTTTGGAAGGCTATAGTTAATAATAATTTATAATAATAATTTTATTTCGCTCGAAATTAAATATTTCACACAAAACATAAATAAACTTTTGAAAGTTTAGTTAAAGCTTTGCCATATTTAAAAGTTAACAGCCGTTCTGTTATATTAATGACTTAATGAGACAATTAATTTACTTTTACAACGCTTTGTTCGCGATTGTGATCATAAGACTGTTGCTTGTCTTTTGTAGCAGTGGTCTTCTGAACAATACAATTTTTTAATAACAAAATTCCACTTTTATTACGAAAATCTTCATCTACTTCAGTTATATTATTGCAAAAATAACTCCTTATGGGGTAATTTCGAAGAAATGTCAAAACAATGTTTTTACAATTTCTTTCTATCATAAATCAAATATTAACTTACATTTTGTTTAATTACTTAAACATAACCATCGTTCGTAATCCTAAACCAGTTAAGTTATTCCAAATCTTATTTCTTTAAATATGCAAACAAAAACACAATTTGTTTTTCTAACAACCAAAATTTAACAAATAATTTAGGATATTTTAATAAAATTATAAAAACATAAAATTAAAGGGTGAGTCGTAAGTTGCAGGGCACCCAATGTCATAAAAAACTTGATCACATTATTTTGAATTTTTATCTACCTTATGGTTCATATTGTAGAAATAATAATCGTAAAACTAATTCCTAATTTATTAATTTAAATTTAACATATCTAAATATCCTTTTTCACACAATTTCGATAGTTTTGCATATGGTATATATCACATATCGTTTTTATTTTCTCCTAATAACCGTATGAGTAGATATGATAGTGAAACAGGAAAATAGAAAAACTTGTAAAAATAAACATAAATTTTGGTTAGAAAACTGAAAACTGATACTAAACAAACAATCAACAAATCATTTGAAATAATAAAAAAAAAAATGTCGAACAATAACAGAAAAATATTAGAAAGAATAATTTGAAAATGTTTTGCATGAAACCGTAAATTTGTAATTGAGAATTATTTGGTGTCATATTTCACGTTAGGATGGTCCTTTACGAATATTAGTTCAATATTTTAATTTACAGACTGCATGACTCCAAACTAAATATAATTATTAATGAGTATGTTTTGAATTTCTTTGATTCTTCTTTGTTAATTTTTTTGTTTTGTATAGAATTAACTGATCCTGGTACCTTGTGATTCTATTGTATGACTGTTATAGAAATATAGAGTGACATATTTAGTAAGCTTCTAAATCGGAAGATAATTTATTGATATAGACTGATTCTAGGATCGACTCTTTAACACAATTACCTCATACATGTATGATACAAGGGTTGGTTTTCCTGCTAAAGGGTTGCCACTCAATAAAGCATTACTTGTTTTTTTTGTATTTTAATTCGAGAACTACATGTAGTAGAGACATTTTCGATTTGATGATATTTTTATGGGCTAGCTCCGCTGTGAGTTTCACAGAGTTGTTGTGAGTTGTGAGTTTTGGAGTTGTTTTAAGAAAAGGGGTGGAGCTCCAAAATCAAAAGTAAACAGCCTTAAGAGCTCTTAAATAGTTCCTAGTAATGAGTCTATTCACGATCCTCTAGAGTTATTTTTAAAGTTTGGGTGGCATAGTGAACGTTCGTTCACTCAGCCCCCCATATTCAAATGATGATTTCAGCTTAGGGGATCGAGCTCACAATTTTATTCTTGCTGAGTTTGTTTGTAAGCTCCCAAATAACTCCTAATTTTAAGCTATATTTTTTTTTGATTTTTGCGTTGTAGAGGGGCCAGTTGAACAGAGGTCATAAATTTCTATTGGACAAGTAGTTAAAACAATTTCACTATATTATTTTTTGGGCAAACGGCTGTAAAGTTTAACTTTACTGCCCTAGGGAGTTAGCTAAAGTTTTATTTTTTAGTCTGCGACAGCAAAAGTAACGCCATTTTGATGGCTGTAAAGTCGCATTTGTTATTTGTTAGTTTGTTTTTTTTTCAAACATATTGTATTATGGCAACAAGAAATAAGTTGATTCTCATTGGATTATGGTATTTTGAATTATTGTATGTTGCTATAACGACAAAACATAACAAATAGTTTCTTTGGATAATGAAATTTGGAATTATTGTATAACTATGACAACCACCCGAGCAGAAATTAGTTAGGGAAAGCCTGAATACAGTCAGGGCGTGATCCGGGTCAGATAGGGCAAGCCCTATTAGGGCAATCTGATGTGGGCCTCTTCCGGACCTGAACTAGAATACCCTTTTAGGGCTAACCTTATTTGGATATATCCGTCCCTGATCCGATTTTTCGTATCTGATCCCTAGTTGGGCAATCTGATCAGGGCCTGATACAAAATGCCTTACTAGGGTTTGCCCTATTTAATATTATATGGAAACTTGATCAGTGCCTGATCCGTTTCTCCCAATCAGGGCCTGATTGGGCAATAGCGTTACACTCATGATCAGGGCCCTATCAAACTAGGGCTAACCTGATCAGGGCCGTATTTGAGCCCTAAGAAATTTCTGCTCGGGCAAATAACAACTATTTCAATTGGATTATGAAATTTTGAAAAGGCTGCTTTGATAAAAAAATTTTATTCATATAAATTTAAATGTTTTTTTCTCTTTTTTGGAAGTAATTATGACGATAAAAATTCATATTTATAAAAAGTTTGATGTATTAATTTCATATTTATAAAAAATTGTGTATTTAATTCGGAGCTAAAGTGACTTTTTGTGTTTCGTCTATATAATTGTCAAAATGTTTGTTTTTCATAATTATGATGCAAAGGACCTAATCTTTTTATTTATCTAAAAAAATCGCCATTTTGAAAACGGGGATAAAATAGGATTGTACCAGACATTCTCCAACTGAATAATTTTTTTCCGACGGCTAAGGTCATAAAATTGTAAAAGAGGATGTGTGTAGAAAAAGTTTCAAGGGTGATTTTATTTTGTTTTTGTAATTTTTTCAAATTCTTGAGAAATCAAATCAAATTTCTTGCCAAATGAGAAACAAAATTCGAAAGAGAATGCTCGAAAAAAAGAATTTTCGAGAATTAAATATCTAGGTTGCAGATTTTTGGTTACCGAAGGAGGAACAAACTTGTATCTTATTATTTCAAATGAGTGTGTTAGTACGCAAAATACTAAGTTTCAGCTCACCAAGATATGTTTTACTTCTGATGTTAGATCCTTATACTTTAATTTTCGTGAGAATAATTTAAAAATTTTAGTGTAAGACCGTTTAGATCCAGTCAAACGATCATCGTAACCAATTTTTAGCGCGTATGCGCATCTGTTTGTTTTACTCTCTGAAAAACCGAAAATTATTTCCATAGTGGAATCCACTGCTTTTATTGACAAAAATTTTGCTTCGTTACACATCGAATGTGTACTTGAATTAAATTGGTTTTATTTGTCGTATTTAAGTTTATGGATGCAGGATCATGATATATGGCAACTTCGTTGTTTTCGTTTGTTAGGTAGCCGCAAATCTTATGGGTGGTAATCTTTGGTTCGATTTTGAGTATTCGCAAAGTATTTTTTTCTAGAATTTTTATTATCCGCATGGCCGCATGTAGAGTTGATGATTTTGATACAGCTTTTCGTTATAGGTTTTCGATACAGCTATTAACTCAAATAAAAATGTAAGCAAAATTAACAGAAGCTGTCAGGCGATTTTGTTTTTTTAAAAAAAATTTATCGGCCAATTTGTAAAATTAACTTACATGTCTGTTGATAATTACGAGCACATGTAAAATATAGTATTGTTAAAATTGTGCAACTCGATTTATTTAGGCCACGTATGTCTTAGGCTCTGCATATTTATCGTTTTGTTGAGACATTGGAATCATTCACTACATCGGGCGAGTTCGATCTCCATTTACGTAGTGGGAAACCTCCAGAGGCTAGTATCTTTTCAAGTTTTTTTTTAGATTTCTAGCTTGTATTTGCTCCGGACAAGAAATCATCTATGTAGAAAGAATTTAAAATATGTTGCATTACATCGGCGCATAAGTGTTCGTTATCCAATGCCCACTTGGTTTAATGCTTACATAGCCAAAAAAATAGCTTGGCCATAGTTAAAGGTTGCCAGTTGATATTCCTTCAGTTCCTCAGTTGAATTTTCCCTCCATAGAATTCGCTGAAACCTTTGATGTTCATTTTCAACTACGACTTGTTTATACATTTTTTCAATGTCTGCCACCACACCAAATTTCGTTATATCGTGTAATGAACTCTTACCATGATAGCGTAATCACTATCAGAAGCATTGGGGGAACTCCGTGGCTTGCGAGGTTTTATTCCGACTAGCTTCAATCTTGCGGATTCGAGAAATCATTTCCTCAGGCCAGTACAAATTCAGAATTACATTAACCAGATGCAAACAACACTAGCCAGAGAGCGGGTTTAAATAAGTAAAGACACGGCTTCTGACGACCCCTTAAAAATGTGAGAACCATGACCGCCACACACACACTACTTTAATATATATTGAACTATTTCACCCACCTCATTAGTTCATGTTTGATCTTACTCTTCAGCCTCTTCTTTCTTAGCCAAACATACTGAGTAGCCTATAGTACTTAAAATAACAATTGTTGCGCCAAGGAACAGGCGATTGATGCACCGAAACAATAATTCAATACTATGCAGTAGTTTCGCCAATGTACAAGCGAAAGTTGATCATAAGTAATACCAAAAACCAATATAATGCAATAGTTGCGCCAAGGAACAGGCGATAGTTGGTCATAAGTATTTATTCAATATAAGACAATAGTTATATAATTATAATAAATAATAATTATTGAGAGCGAAATATTACCGACTATGTTGAGGACGATGTTGATGAATGATGATGAACGAGATAATAATTTATTACCGCACACACCAACGTTTCCAATTTTCACTGTTCACTTTTAGCCTTTCAAATAAAAAAAAACATAAACAGAAAACCTTCACTGGAAGATATTAATCGTTGCCAAACAATATTAAATTACACCAGTTATGCCAGCAAATCGGTTTTTATTGAGATCACATAAAACGCATTATAACTTAACGGAATTTAATTCATCAACAAAGTTCTAACTAATTAATATTTCTAACTATTTAATTAATATTTTACTTTAAATCACATGCATAATGAAAGAAAATTATAGTTTTCGAACAATAGAATAATCTGGAATTTAATATTTACAGTTTATTTACGATTTCAAATTAAAACATTATGTCACAAAAATGAACGAAGGTTAAGAAATTTCTACGTTACCATTTATCTTTGATTCAATTTTAAATTAATTAAAATCCAATAGGAACGACCAGCACAAAAATTTTTTCTTTTTCACAATTAATTCGACGTTAAATTACGTATAACATTCAATTACACTAATCAATTTGGCACTAATAAATTTGAACTATGAATTTAATTTTTTTTCTTTTATCTAATTAAAACTATATAAATTGCATAATAATTTAAACTAGGAGGGCCCGGCCCGGCGTGCTTCGCTACGCGTATAAATAAAGTTTTTGCGTAGACATTTTGTTGACGTAGATGCAATGATTTCAAAAAGTGGTAATGAGAAATGCTAGCGTATAATTTTTAATTTTTCTTTTTAAATATATGAATGAAAAATAATCAGAACTCTAGCTGATCAGTTCGGATATATGAAAAATTAGGGATCAAATAAGTTTTCAAGTAAGCTTATTTGATCTCTAACTTATTTGATCGCTAATTTTTCATATATCCGAACTGATCAGCTAGCATATATTTAAAAAGAAAAATTAAAAATTATATGCCAGCATTTCTCATTACCATTTTTTGAAATCATTGTTTCTACGTCAACAAAATGTCTACGCAAAAACTTTATTTATAAGCGTAGCGAAGCACGCCGCCCTCCTAGTAATAATAAAAAAACAAAGAAAAATAATACGTCATTCACAACATTCATTTCACCATTAACACCATAATAATTAAATCAAAGAAAATCAAAGAAAAGTAATAATAATAAAAAAACAAAGAAAAATAATACAAACTCACTCATACTATTATCACGTCGAATCAATTCTATCTCCATCTGACAAATTTAACAAACACATGAATTTTAAAATGATAAATACCACATGCAATTCATTTCTTCATTCACAACATTCATAGAAAAATATTACGTCTATCCACTCCTATAATAAAAAAAAAACAAAGAAAAATATTACGTCTATTCACTCCTAAATCAATTCATAAACTA
Source organism: Diogma glabrata (assembly GCA_963693315.1). Taxonomy (NCBI): domain Eukaryota; kingdom Metazoa; phylum Arthropoda; class Insecta; order Diptera; family Cylindrotomidae; genus Diogma; species Diogma glabrata. The sequence goes on along the minus strand of OY856188.1, from coordinate 277,684,824 downwards.
AATTGAAATTTGAAAAGAAAATATAAAATACTAAATTTAATTTTTTATATTAATTTTTTTTATATTCTCTTAAAGCAGGCTACAGAATTTCAATCAATTTGTCATTCAATTGAAAACGAAAATAAACGAAATAAAATTTAGGGGATTTTTACACTAAATTTTATTTCGTTTGTTTTCGTTTTCGAATTGATTGAGAAATTAATTGAAGGTCTGTAGCCTGCTTATCGTTTTTGTGAAAAGAAATATATACTTGGGCAATTCCATTTCCACATTGTATGTGGGAGGCCGTTAAAATCAAAAATACATTTTAATTCGTCTATAACTTGTTTATTTATGATCCGAAAAATCTTAAAAATCTGTAAAATCTAAGTTACACAAATATCAGTTAGCAGTGAAAATTTGAAATGAATCAAAATTCGAATAAAAAAGCCTTAGGCAAGTTTTTTTTAGCGTATTAATATATAAGATGTAATTAATTTCTTTTCCCTTTAAACTATCATTTTTTTTTTATAATATTAAAAATGGTTATTTATGCAACAAATTTTTATTTCTTTTGATTTTTCTTTGCCTTAAAAGTTTCATTCACAAATTAATACAAAAAATATTTCCAATTATTTAATTGATTAATTTAAAAAGAATTGCAACACTAGTAGGATGAAAATTCAATTCCAAAAAAACTTTGCCTCAACCTTGAGAGTTTAATTTTCACCAACTACCTGACTAATATATATTTTTCCAGTACATGTATAATGTATATATAAAAAAACTACGGAAAAAGCGCTAGGATAGAAATGAAACAGAAACAACCATTAAATTGATTGTGTATTGTGGGGAGACAAATCGATAATTACATCTTGCAGTTGTGATGTTGAAGCTCTGTTGGAGTAGTAGCCTTTACCTAGTAGATGTAAAGTAACATGCTGCCGTTACACCTTAGTTTCTTTTTACATGTAATTAAACGATGATTCATTGAAAATCGGTTGTAACAAAGACCGTTCTCTGACGTGAATTCTCTGCGTTTTTGATTTGAACTGGTAAATTTACAAATTCAGGACATAAGTTCAAGTAATGGTCTTTCGAACATCTATCACGAATAATGGCTTGATGGGGCCTGATGAGTTTCCAGTTTATTTAAACTTGGTGTTAAAGGACTATACGTTTTACCCTTTTCTGCTACTTCTACGCTACCAGCCCTTCTTGTCTAAAAATCTAGAAGTTGTTGCAGTGTGGAAAATTCTTGGTCTGTAGTTTCTGTATGATGCTCTCTTTTGTTTGTGAATTCTACCCACGGTTTTTCTTACATATTTTCCTCTTTTTTTTAGCGACCCGGCTCGAAGGACCAATGATTTTTGATTTGGAAGATGTTTAGCTTAGAAAAATTTTATTCTTAAGCCCAAATTGTGATTTGTATTCCCAATTGAAAAATCTTCAGGAAGCTTCATCCTGTTCAACTCACAATTTTGTATTTTAATTCAAAGTTCTCGCTAGTGTTTTGTTTGATCGATGAATAAGAAGTTGAAGATGGCAAGCAAGTTTTTGACATACATATTTATTAATTTTCCCTCAAAATGAGAAAAATTGCCTATCATCTGGTAGAAAATTTTTATTTTTCTATGGTAATTTTAATTCAACATTTATTCCTAATTCTTTTGTCCATATAAAATTTTATGTAATTTAAATAATTTTAAATTAATAAATTATAAATATAATTGTTATTATTATTTAGAGAATGATGATGTCATCTTGATTAATAATATCTAATAGTAATAAATTAATTGAAACCATAAAATTAAATTTTTAATCAATTTGATGAACCGACAGATATTATTTTTTCCCTATTATAGCAACCCATAATCTCAAGTGTAAATAATAACTTATTATTATATTTACATGCATGATGTTTGTTTGAATAATCTGAAACAAAAGCCCTTGAAATACCGTACAAATTTTTTCTATATTTTAATGACACATAATCCTTAAATTTTACTACCAGTAGTTAATTTAATGCGAGAAAAGATTTTGAAAAGAACAACATGTTGCTTGTTAAAAGAAAATCAAACAAAACCATTTACAATGGAGCGTTGATAAGTTCTGGATAAATTATAAAATTTAGTTTTGTTTTTTACTAATAAGACGTAATAAGATTGGCTTACGTGTTTGATAATTGAGCGGTTTGAAGCTAGATTCTTACTACTTAGCTCTAACGTTTCTTACTACGGATACCATCGTACATTTCAGTTTCCAACCAATAATTTACTAAATAGTTTAGATGAATAGATGGAATTAATTTTTTGTGTTGAATTTAAAACTGTCTCAATGAAAAAGAAGTCAATTCGCGAAAAAGCTATTTAAATAAGATGTTGTACGCTTAACAAAATACATAAGCATAAATCGTTTGGAATAAAACCTACACAAAAAATTGAAATTTATATGCTTCAATTTTTCGCTACTGAATGGAGTTGAGAAAGTCGTCTCAAGAATCATACTGACAGGAGCTCATGATAGATGGTGGAGGCAATAAGTCAGGCAAGCAGATTATCGAGTTTTCTATATGCTATGTTCTGCAGAGTAAAACCATCGAGTGTTTAAGAGAGCATTGTAGTTCACAGACCATTTAGTATGACTGTGTCAACCATGCACGTTCACCAACATCTTAAATTAAACTTTCTCCGTTAAAAAACAAGTTGGCTAAATAATTTTGTTTATCTTTTTTCTATTTTTAGGTTATCGTCGATATACACCATACAATGAAAATCCGTTAGTGGAACGGATCAGAAAGCGAAGAGCATTTGCTGATCAGGAATTAGAAACAACTATAACTAATATATCAACATCATCACTAAACTCAACTTTTCCTTATATTTTTAGTGAAAATAATTCAAAATGTACACCGTTAATAACAACAAGACAAACAATTCACCCAATAATTTCCGCCTATCAATCATTATGTCTAACAAATAATGAATTAAATAAAAATCTATATTTTAGACAGGATACCAATATTAATAATTTATTTCTAAAAACAAATAATATTAAATTAAATAATAAACCAAAATTGTCATTCTCTATTGAATCTATTATTGGAATACAAAATTAATTTGATTATCCAAAAAATAATGTTTTTTGTTTTGTTTGGTTATTTACCATGATTTTAATAAACTTTATTGAAAGTTCTAAAACTTAACTTTTTATACGAAGAAGATCCATGAAATTGAAAAAATGAGTCTTATCAAAATTAATAGGCTGAGCGGTGTGTCAATTGGTTTTTGGATGTCTTGAACAAAATGGTGAGGATTCACTCGAACAATATAAGAAATCTGTACAATGACGAAACAACGTTTTTTCGCGACCTACAAGTCCGTATTCGCCATCAGATAGTCATATTAAATACTCATATATTAACTTAAATTGTGAACCAATGTATAAGTCTTAACGACGTCAACGAATCGAACCCCGAAATCTATTCAGCAGCGGCACAGATTAGAACGGTGCAGTTTACTCAAACACACGTTATGTTCATGTAAAAATTAAATATAGTTCAAACAATTTCAAATACTTCTGTTTTAGAATTAAAAAAATATTGCAACGGCAAATATTGCATATAGACCAACTTCATCACAGCTTTGGAAACAAAATGTTCTGGATGTGCAGTGACCAGTCCAGTGACCCATCAAATACTTAGAAATTTTGCGTAATTCTAATTATAAAAACATTAAAGAAAGTTGTAGTAACCCAGCAGACAAATCCTGTTGTACGAAAAAGTAAAAAAATGTTTTACCGGAAGTTCGAATGCAGAAACGTTACAAATCATACTCTAAGTAAATAAACCAAATTTAATTATCACGAACTGGTGTTATTGAAGTTTCAAATAAACAGGTGCTGATAAGGCCTCTACCACTTATCCTAATATCGTTCAGAAGTAATCAGTTCGTTGTCATTCATATCTCCATCTTTGGTCAAAGTATCATCAAAATAAATAAATTAAAAAAGTCTGTATGCTCCCTACAAACATTAAAACAAAGCGTGAAAAGTCAGCAGTTGTATGGTGGATCCCCCACCCCAAAAGTTGATGATTATCTTCTCACATTGATCAAACATTTTACATAAGTTTCATCATAATCACTTGATTATTGTAGGCTGTAGTGTGCATAAAGACACTGAAAAAAATTGAAAAAATTGCAATAAGTTTTTTGCCAAAAGGTAAAAACCAGGCAGAAAAGGGATGGAAAACTGTTGTGAACCGTACTAAAAGCTTATGTACAAAGCTTCATCCAACTCGTTTATCAGGTAGAGTCTACAGATGTTATAGAGCTTTCAAACAAACAGGTGCTCGGGAGACCCTCACCACTTTGTTCAATATCGTTCAAAAACTAATCAACTCCTTGCCATACATATTTGCTGGTGTCATGGGTCACGGGTGTCATGGGTGTCATAGGTGTCATGGGTATCATGGATGCACGGGTGTCATGAGTGTCACGGATGTCATATGTGTAATGTGTATCACCGGTGTTATGGCTGTCATGGGCGTCATGAGTATTATGGATAACGTATCATGGGTGTCACGGGCGTCGGGGGGTGTCATGGGTATCACATTTGTCATGGGTATCATGGTCGTCACGAGTGTCATGGTGTCTCGGGTGTCATGGGTGACACGGGGGTCATTGGTGTGATGGGTGTCACGGGTGTCATGAGAGTCACGGGTGTCATAGGTGTTGCAGGTGTTACAAGTGTTACGAGTGTCATGGGTGTCTCGGGTATCACGGGTGTCAGGAGTGTCATAGGCGTCTAGACTCTTGGGTGTCATGGGTGTCATGGGAGTCATGAGTGTCATGGATATCATGGCTGTCATTGGTGTCATGAGTGTTATGGGTGTCATAGGTGTCACAGGTATCAACCGTGTCACGGCTGCCACGGGAGTCATAGGTGTTACGGATGTCATGGGTGTCGTTGGGGTCACGGATTTAATGGGTATAACGGGTGTCTTGAGTGTTATTGGTGTCTCGGTTGTCACAGGGATTATGCGTGTCACTGGTGTCATAGATGTTATGAGTGCCACGAGTGTCATGGGTGTCACGGTTATCGTGGATGTCAGAAGTGTCATGGGTGTCACTGGAGTCATGGGTATCATGAATATCATAAAAAATAAAAAACACGTATTAATTTGTTTTTATTATAGTAACGATTACCGAAGTTTCAAGGAGATCGGAAACGGTCGGGTTCAAATCTTTTATTTTATCTGTGCTTTTATTTGATTTTTGGTATTTTCTGTAGTTGGACTCTTTATATCGCTCTCGATCAATCCAAGCGCACATAAATGCTCCATAAGGAATTTGTGTTTGGTAACATTTATTGTTTATAATATTAAACAATGTGAGAAGAAAGGTTTGTATATCATAAGAAATTAAATCTGTCGCGAACATTTAAATTTAAAATTTTTCAATATTTGGTAGGCGATGTTTTTTATCGTTAAAATTTATAAAAAAACAAATTAGTTTTAGAGTTCTTGTTTTTCCATTTGATAAATAACACTGTGCGACAGCCCAAATCCGCAGGGGTTCTGACTACCGGGAAAAAGTTATATCGGTCAAAAAAAAGTTATACGTGTCCCAGCGTTTCGTTGGGTCACGTCTAAGAATCGAGATATATCGATTTGAAGTTAGTAGGTATCATATAGGGGAAATTTTTGACATAACTCGAGAACGACTAGTCCGTTTTGCTGAAAAAAATTTAGAAATTAAGAATTACAATTCCTTTAATCTACTGATATACTATACTGAAAAAGTAACGGAAAAATAAACAAATAAAAAATAAAATAAATAAAAAATAAAAAAAATTAAATAAATAAATAAATAAAATAAAAATAATAAAATAAAAATAAAATAAAAATATCAAAAATAAAATGAAAAAAATATAATAAATAAATACAATAAATAATAAATAAATAATAATTAAATAATAAATAAATAATTATATTATATTATTATTTATTATTTAAATAAATAATAAATAAATAATAAATAAATAATAAAAAATAATAAATAAATAATAAATTATGTGGCCAAAATTATACGTCTCGCATAATCTCAAAATTGTAACTTAAATAAAAATAACACACCGTTATATAAATACATCCCGGACAGCATATTAGAAAATGATGAATATAAGTTATATTGAGATGTTACGATTCATACGGATAAAACAATAATTTGTAATAGGCCAGGTATCACCCTGCAGCACAAAGTAAAACCAATTACCTATCTAATAGATATAGCTGTACCGATTGACTCCAATATAACAACAAAATATCAAGAAAAAAAAAGATAAATATGCTCCGCTTGCAATAGAACTAAAAAGGATTTGGAAACAAAAAAGCGTTGAAGTCATTCCATTAGTAAGTTCGACAATAGGCATAACACCATTGAGTTTTATCGAACATGTTAAAAATTTAAATCTTCCAGGATATGTGCATCAACAATCTCAAAAAGCTGTCATACTAAAAACATGTTCTATCGCAAGAACATTCCTTAACAAATAATAGAATTTTTTCTAGGCTTGATCTCTATGATCCGTCTAGTTTAAATAATACTTACCATTGTTAAATGAGAAATAAAACAGAAATAATAATAATAATAAATAATAATAATAATATAATAATATAATTTATATAAGAATATAAAATAAAATTATAATAAAAATAATAAAATAAAATAAATAAACAAAAATCAAAAAAATAAAATAAATAAAAATAGAAAATAAAAAATAAAAAAGTAATAAAAAAATAATATTAATTCACATAGACACATGTCCAAATATATTTAAAACAATAAATTTTGAAGTTTATTCCAGCAAAAATATTTAAACAAATTTCTATGAAAAATTAATATTCTTGTCAAAGATACCTTTACTTAATTGTGAATAAAAGCGAAACGCGTCCATCGATTTTTATGATCCTTGTCTCATTTTGTGCACAGATTATGTGACTTTACGTCAAAGTAATAAAACTTTACACTTTTTCCCATTTTGAATTTTTCATGATTTTTTAAAATACAATTTTTTTATTTTTTACGCAAAATATTATTTTTTTTCTTCATAAATTTATTTATAACTGCGAAACTGTTGATTGTGTAAAGAAATAGTAATCTGGTAGATTAAAAGAATTTTAATTAATTTAATTTTTCTAAATTTATTTCAGTACTAGTCGGACTAGTCGTTCTCGAGTTATGTCAAAAAATGACCCCCAAACGTGACAATTTCCCCTATATGATACCTACTAACTTCAAATCGATATATCTCGATTCCTAGACGTGACCCAGCGAAACGCTGGGACACGTATAACTTTTTTTGACCGATATAACTTTTCCCGGTAGTCATAAACCCAGCGGATCACTGACCCCTACCATTTATCGCACAGTGTAATTAAAAAATTCCCTTCTTTTATTATTTTAAATATAATAATGTTATAAGAGTTTTAAGTATTCAATCTTCATAAATAGAATGTAAAAGAAAATTAGTTGTATATATTAATATTAAACAATGTGGTATGCTGCAATTTTACGTTTAATTAGACGAAGATTATTTCTGGCCTTAATATTTTTATTACCATTAACTTATTTTTTAATTAATGTAATTGGAAATGGTGGGCCGATATCATTTGATTCATCAGAGTTAAACGGATATGAAATTAAGAGACATCAACCTTTGATATGGCAAACGAAAAGTGAAATTAACTCCACAAATGATTTATCAATTAATTGCCATAACTCAATACGAGGTAAAGCTTTAATTGTTGATGATCGTGGTTTTGTATGCTCCCGTTCAGAATTATTATGGAATGGATGTTGCAACACTGAGATAAAAGCAACAAAACAATTTAACTGTAAAAATTGCATGCGCTTGTCAGACAACTTTCACACAACATCATTCATCAAGAGCTTATAATTATCTCTCTAAGAAGCTATAATATCGCATATTGTGTTCAACTTTTGTGCAACGTTACTCTGCTCTACACTATAGACAAAACAAGCTATATATTTGGTGACCCCGACGGGATTAAATGACGTGATTTTTGACTTTAAATCTAACGAATATATAAAATGGTTAGATAAGCATATTTCAATGTTTTGTCGATAAGCATATTTCATTGTTTAATGTTACTGATTTCATTATATTCTGGAATACTTAAAAAAAAAGATATTTCATTGTATTGTATGTGGGATATCGGAAGAAAACTGTTGAAAAAGACGATGAAAGGTTCTTCGGTGAATGCATGAGTTGCATCTATGTGATGCGATTGAAAAGTAGAGGAAAATGTGAGAAAATGTTGTGCATCCGCAGAACGCGGTATTGACGGTTGCATAATTAATATTGCATATTTAGTGTGTTAAACATGGCCATAGTGGGACTGGAATGTTTAGTTTTTCACTTTTAGCAAAATGATGCCCTCTATACCCACATATATCTCTGTGCGTACATTTTTTTTCATAGTGTTAAACAATTATTACACTTTTTTGAGTGTGAGATAGTAAAATTACATAACCCGAACACTTAAGAAAGAAACAGATTAAATCTCCTATCTTATATACAAAACATGTTGAATCTATAACTTGCACGCGATATCAAATTTTTACTACTGCAAAAGATAAAATAAATTAAATTCAAAGAAGCAAGATTTAATTTAAATCTACTATATAATTATGACGCCTATTGTTCTGTTTCTGTGTTGAATGTTTCGTGTTTAAGAAAATAGTAAAAGTAAAGAACTCGACAAATATTATGTATTGCCTTTCATACCTAAGATGACATACTAACATATATCCTGGCACGGATTTGAAAATTTATTGTTTTAGGACAAACAATGTTTTAGTTCCAGACAATCAGGCCCAGTTTAAGTCAAAGATAAGTATCTTTGATCAAAGAGACGGGTCAGGTCGTTACTATAATTTATTATAAATTAATATATCTCGAAATAAATCACTAAACTCTTCTAAAGAGTGTTACAATGTTGTTGTTTTAATCAATCTTATTAAATATTGATAAGACAATAATATACTTCAGAAACCATAAAACTACACAAAAACAAATTATAATCGAATGATAATTGATATGCGGACAACTGATTTTAGTAAAACTTATTTTAACTCAATATTTTAAATATCCCTACCATACAGGTGGAGTTGAATGGTTTTCTAAAATGAAGCATTTGCAGTTAACTCTTATTACTTTAGTTTTATGTGTGTGTAAGTTAAATAAAAAATAGTTGAACGATTATATTAACAAAAACTAATAATCATATTTTGTTCAAGATTGTCAAGGTGTCTTCAACGATGACAATTTTTTTTCAAGTGAAACAAGGGCAAGTGGGTTAATTTATCCGAATAAATTTTCAATATACGAGGGCGAAAGTATTATCATACGCTTAAAAGAAGTTTTAAAAAATCACGAAAAATGTACATATCGTCGAGCTGGAACAAGTACTGATATCGATGTTACAGAGGCTACTGGGTATGTGTCGTTTTTCATTGGTTATCAAAATTTTTGAATAAATATCATTGTGAAATAGTTGTCTTTTTTACATTCAGTCTAATTCAGAATCCAAACATGAATGTAAAATTGTAATGCGATACACTTGATAACTTGATAACTTTCTTCCAGGTCTGTGGAATGGATACAAGCTGAGCAATGTAGTATACGTGTAAAAAATGTAAATACAAATGATTCTGGTTTTTGGAAATTAACTTCTCAGACAAGCACGGATATTATGCGTGGCGTTTCATATGTAACTGTTATTCCAAAAGATTATTTTAGTATCGAAAATACAATTGGATCTACATTTTCTCCGTTGGATAAATTTTCACCCACAAACACGCGTTATTGCTATGTCAAACGTAAGGGAATAGCGGAAACAACGGATTTGCAACAGTTTCCACAATATGGTGAATGTGTAATACCTAATGTAGATCTCGATCCAGAAAGTAAAGGCATATGGAATGTAAAATTAGGATTAAATGGGAAAACAGATGAAATCAGTTTTGATATTAATGTTGAAAGGCCATGTAGGTTGATGATTTAAAGAATTGAAATAATTATTTTATTGTATTTTATTTTTATCAGCTCAGAAGTTTGTGTCTTCAACCGATACAACCAATCAAAATTATGACATTTTAAAGTGCAATATTGAAAACCTTGAGACTACAAACACTATCAATTTTTGTAGATTCGTAAGAGTATCCGATGGCTATGCTATTAATTTAGATTCTGGTGTAGGAAATGATAAATATAGGTAGGTATATATATAGCTAACAGTTTGCCTTACAGATGCATTTATAGGTCTTTAATTCTAGCTACCACGGTTATGGTTTCAATAAAGGACACTGTGGCTTACTTATTACTAATCCTACAACCATAGATAAATCTTTATGGCAATGCTACGTTGGACTATTCCATTTAAAATCCGAACAATCTTCTACATTAGGATCAATTTTAAATTTATCACCATTACAAAATGGGTTAATGGCATTGACAACGGAAAATGTTTCAACAATTTCAACTAAAAGTATTTCATTGTTATGCACCAGCAACATAGCTCTTGAATACTGTTGGTTTTCTCACCCGAACGGAACAGCTTTTTCTGTTTCCGATGGAATAACAGAACCTACTGAAGAAAATAATTTGTATTGGTATTACGGCAATGGTTTTGAAATAGGTCATTGTGGTATAACTCTTAAAAATACAATAAAAAGTGATAGTGGAACTTGGAAATGTCATGTTGGAATTTATAATAAGCCACAAACAGAATTAACAGCTAATATAGAAGTACGTGTCACTGATTATAATATGGTAGCAAAACAAATGAATATAGTAACGATCGAAGGCGAAAATTTATTAATAGAATGTAATACTATACCAAAAAATACTCCTCTAGATTATTGTCGATTTTATACGCCAAACGGAATTGGTTTTACGATTAATGAAGAGATAACCGCGAAAAATCCAATAAATAACAAATATTTCTATAATCCTAATCATTCACTGAAATCTGGATATTGTTCAATAGTTGTCAAAAAGATTGATAAACAACACACCGGACGATGGTACTGTGCGGGTAAACTTCATGGTTGGAAAACTGAAAGTATTGACTCCGTTATTGTAATTGTTCAGGGTAAGTGTCTTATAATTTCAAATATAAAATCCAAGCTAAATTGGAATATTTATCATGCTGTTTTAGGCAAAGGATTGAGTGTAGCCTCAACAGTTGGCATCTGTTTTGGAGTTGGCACTGTTGTTCTAAGTGCAGTACTATTTGGAGTATACAGATATAAAGCCAAATTAAGAAGATTCGAAGGTGCTATCGAACTGTAATTTTAAATGTTTATACATACTTGAGATTTCTTCAATAAAACTTTTTCAATCATTTATTTTCGTTCTAAATGAAACTGAAAATCTGAATACGCTCAAGAGCTATTTGCTAATAAGTTTTTACACTCTAAAAATTATTTTTCTCGATTAGTCTTTTGCTTTTAGTTATTAATATCGGTTATCCTTGCATTATGCGGAGGTAGTTTTCATAATGAAAAGATACCGTTTTGATTTGGATTTGAGTTTTTTTGCAGTCTGGGAAGAATTTTAATTCGTCTTTTGGTCATAGGAAGTGTCCATAAATCAATGATTTCAATCAAGTAATACCTCACACCAACTTAATCAAAGTTTTAACGAGGGTTAACCAATATTTTTCATTTTGGAATTGGGATGAGATTCGTTTGAGTTGAAAAAAAGTGTTGTTTTGTTGAATCAACACAGAGCACTCAAAGCAGATTGGAATTTCGATACCGGCTTTGAGATATTGAAATCAGACCAAACTGGCATATCAGCGCTAAAGTAATACGTTCTCACCATAAGAAATACGGATACATTCTCAACTACGGTAAGCGGAAATATCCAAAATATATTTCAAACGTGTGTATAATTTTTTATCAGCCAAAACTGTCATACTTTTTTTTAAAGTAAAATCTTTTGATCTTTTGTGTGCTAAATTTACTTTTTTTTAAGTAAGATCGCATGATATGAACATGAGCCTGGATATAAAATATAAGTCACTCCGGCTTCATCTAATTCCGATTAATACGAACAGTTGAAAAAGATCAGGTTGTTGCAGATTAAATGTCGATTTTCAATGTAGTTGAAAAAAGTATTTTTGTTATATAGAGAGGTTTTCTGAAAAAAATTATGGCCTAATAGGAACAGTCGGATTAAAAATATTAAGTAGTATTTGATTAAATGTCGTTTTAAATATAAAAACAAATAATTGCGATGTTAAATGCTCGTAGGAAATTAAAGTGAATTTGTTTATTGTTTACATTTATGTTTGAACCAGACGACATCAATTTTGTGTGGAAACTGATTGAGCCTAGTGTAATGGAGAACATTTTTTTAATTACATTTTGTTGTTGGATTTGAATTTGATAATCGCTGGATCTAGTTTCAACGAGCTCTAAATAATAGGAACATTTAGCAAATATTAATTAGTTGCAGATTAAAATGGTGATAACTCGAAGTAATTTTTTGAAAAAATTTCGAAAACTAGTTGATTGATAATAGCTCGCAGCCGTAGACCGCGGACTATTATCAATGGCACTTGCTTTAGGAATTTTCCAAAAAAAATTGAGAATGTATCACCCGTCGAGGGGAATTCGTTTAGATTTGTTTTGCTATTTTTGAGTTCTTTAAATTTTTTTTCGGCAAACGGCTGTAAAGTTTAACTTTACTGCCGCTAGGGAGTTAGCTAAAGTCTTACTTTTTAGCCGAACATCTAGCGACAGCAAAAGTAACGCCATTTTTATTTTATATTACGGAGGCTGTAAAGTAGCATTTGTTAGTTTGTTATTTTTCAAACATATTGTACACCGAAAAAAAAAACGATGGTAGGATCAACTACAAAGCTTGTTTGATTTTGCGTCTAATATGAACGTGGTTATTTTAACCAATGTAGCATTGTCAATTTATTTTAAAAAACGTAACAATTTTCATTATTTGAATCAACAACGGCGTGATCAATTTCGTGTTCAAACATTCACAAATCATAGTTGAATTAAGTAGTTTGTTCATGTTTTTGTTTGAAAATTATTGTGTTTGCTAAAATTAAAAACGAGGAAAAACAAAATTCGTTCAATGATATAAATAACAAACAAAAGAATAGAAAAATAAAAAGTTTTTTATATATTTTAACATGGCTGGTTTTATTTAACATTTTAGGAAATAATTTACATGCGTTTAATTGAATGGAATAATTTTAATATTATCTGCACATAAAATTATGTGCGGAAGAAATTTTTTTGTGAATATAATATCAACAATCTTGTTAAATTAATAGGACCTTTCCATAATTAATTTTAGTGATTTAAAAAAATTCTTATATTTTTTTAATATTTTTTATTTGTCTTGTTTCATGTCGATTTATCGATATTTTAATTTAATTTTTCATAATAATCAGAAAATTATGAAAAATTAGTATTATTTTCTACACATAATTCAAATATATAAATTTTTTGATTTCTGAATTTTGGTCTTTTAAATTGTATCATTAAAAATATGGCGAAAAAATGGACGCATCCTTTACAAACAAAATCACACTCATACATTTCCTATTTAGAACGTAAATATACGAACGCTATCTTTATGAATAAAAATGTTTGTCGGGTTTGATGCGAAATACATATTTCTAATATAAAAAATTTCGAATATTATATTTACGAAAAAAACGAACCCATACAAACATCGATAGCAGCAAAAACAAAACAAAGATGTACCAAACCAATAGATTTGATACGGAGTATTGCTTGATTCTATCACAAACGTATTCAATATTACTATTTTTAGTCTAATTTTTTATTTACCACGTTTGTAGCCAACTGAAAATTAAATCAACCACGGCATCGTTGCTCGAAAATGAAATCATAGTTGACTCAACTACAAACATGGTAAATCAAATATGTTTGTGATACTTATAAAAAAATATATCAACAACGGCTAAATTGTTAATTTAAATCCGGAGCGTTAATTGATTCTATCGCAAACGTATTTAGTTCCCCAATTTTCACTTAATGCTCGATTAACAATGCAACATGTTTGAATCAACCAAGATTTTTTCTTTCGGTGTATAACCATGACAACAAAAAATAAGTTGATTCTCATATTATGAAATTTTGAAAAGGCTGCTTTGATAAAAAAATTTTATTCATACAAATTTAAATGTTTTTTTCTCTTTTTTGGAAGTAATTATGACGATACGAATTCATATTTTTTAAAAAGTTTGATGTATTAATTTCATATTTATAAAAAATTTAAACGTTTGCCAAAAAATTGTGTATTTAATTCGGAGCTAAAGTGACTTTTTGTGTTTCGTCTATAATTGTCAAACTATAGACTCAACACAAAAAGTATCACTTTAGCTCCTAATTAAATAATGTACTATTTTATGTTTTATGCATTATATGTAAATTGTTTTTATTTATTCTGACCTAATATAACTCCATCGAGGCGTCAAAGAAAATTAAAATTATTGGGAATTGAAAATAAACAAACAACCTGAAAAATATTATAGATGGCAGATACAATATCTTCACTATGAAAATTATTTTGCAGGAAAAAAATTGGATTCGTCAGGAAATATTATTTTAAGACTTTTATTAATTTTTAATTCTATTAATCCATATATCTGTTATTAAAATAAAATATTTGTGATAATGTCTCGTGAATAATCTCCCTGTTATTAGTATAATTAAAATGTGATTGATCAAGTTGAATGATGTTTAGAGAATTACTTCGGTCTGAAAGACCTGATAGACTAAGAGCCCGCGACGGCCAGACCTTCGTTATTTTATAAAAGTTGAATGTTTATCTGCGCATACCCCCTACTCAGGTAGGAACGATTAGTGACATATGAAGTTTGGATCATAGTGGCTTTGGCAGGGAGCAGGTTCCAAAGGGGCCTCCAAAGTTTCCTGAAAGTATAAAAGCTAATTTCTTTATATATTCTTCGGGATAGTATTTGAAGTCACGTCACCCATTGCCAGACGCTTACTATCGTGGAAGCCCCCTGACAGACACCCTTAAGCTTTAAAGTTTAGGGGTGTCTGTCAGGGGGCTTCCACGATAGTAAGCGTCTGGCAATGGGTGACGTGACTTCAAATACTATCCCGAAGAATATATAAAGAAATTAGCTTTTATACTTTCACGAAACTTTGGAGGCCCCTTTGGAACCTGCTCCTTGCCAAAGCCACTGTGATCCAAACTTCATATGTCACTAATCGTTCCTACCTGAGTAGGGGGTATGCGCAGATAAACATTCAGCTTTTATAAAATAACGAAGGTCTGGCCGTCGCGGGCTCTCGGTCTATAAGTATTACATTCATGCGCTCAAAGTAAAATTTTTGCCCCCACTTTTTTGGCATTTCTCGACGTTTTAGGACCTACTGATTCTAAATAAGCAAAAAAAAAAAAGTCAGACAAGTGCGAATAAAATTCGCTCGTTAAGGGTTCCGTGAATGTAAAAGAACATAATATCAAAAATTATTGACAAAAAGTTGTGTTGCAATGTCTTTATATTTCCAGACCATAGACGCATAACAAAATAAATGTTTAATCGTACCTGTCAATAGTGCATCACAATCAAATCTTCATTGATCAAAAAGGACTCAAAAAATGTTACTTTAGGTTAAATCTCATCTATAGATGTTTATGGTAACTCAAGAAAGATTAAATTACACCAGCTTGTAAATGGTTTAAATATGATTATTTTTTCGGTCAATCAAGTGTTGAAATTTAGAGGGGTGGAGAGGCTACATGCTAAAAATATTTTTTTTCAATAACATGAAAACTGTGCACCGCAAAATTCTAAAAAAAAATTGTAATGTTTCTTAAATTATGTACTCCTTCATATGACACCCAAGCGAGTGGCTTGGGTCAAAAATGTTTTTTTTACTCTCCCCACACCCATCCCCTAAACACACAGAAATATAGTTATTTGAGACTTGCCTATGATTTTCATTCAAAATTTACATACTTTCCCATCTCTGTGAATTTTTTCAAATTTTTCTGTCAATCATCGTCGAAAGTCGAAGTCTGAATTTTGCACTTTTTTGTCCATAACTCAAAAACGTTGCATCGAAAAGTTCTAAAAGAAATTGCAACGAATTTTAAATTAGGTGCTCTTTCATATGACTCGCTTGGGTCAAAAAAATATTTTTTTTACCCTCTTTACCCCGGTCCCCTAAACACACAGAAATATAATTATTTGAGAATTCGCTATAACTTTCATACAAAATTTACCGAATTTCTTAGCTCTGTGTTTTTTTTCAAATTTTTCTGTCAATCAGTGTCGAAACGTAGGGGGAGGAACGGTCTGGATTTTGCACTTTTTTGTCCATAACTAAAAAACTGGGCACCTCAAAATTCTAAAAAAAATTGCAACAAATTTTAAATTAGGTGCTCTTTCAAATGACACCCCACTCGCTTGGGTCAAAAAAATATTTTTTTTACCCTCTTTACACTCTTTACCCCTTTTACCCTCTTACTGGTCCTCTAAACACACAGAAATATAATTATTTGAGACCTCGCTATAACTTTCATACAAAATTTACCAAATATCCTAACTCTGTGAATTTTTTCAAATTTTTCTGTCAATCAGTGTCGAAACGTAGGGGGGGGGGGGGGGGAGTAATGGTCTGAAAGTTGCACTTTTTTGAAAATAACTCAAAAACTGTGCATAGCAATATTCTAAAAAAAATTGCTATGTTTTCTAAATAAAGTGTTCTTTCAAATGACACCCCACTTGACCACATTTTAAATAGTGATTTTACCCCTCCTCATATCCACCCCCTTAATAAATCTAAGTATGAGAATATGACTCTTTTATATATTTTTTATTAAAAACGTACTAGTTTTTCTATCATTCCAAATACATTTGAAAATTTTCGAAAACGTCATTATTCAAAATTTTACAAAAAATGATGAGGTGTAAAATTCCAAAATAAATTTTTAAGGAATACTGAAATGAAGCCTTTTCATGTGATACCCTACTTGAATCTCAAAGGTCTCACATCGAACCCCTGTAAACCAAACGAAAACCACTTTAGTTTTATATGCGTCATTTCATGTGGACAGATTAGTTTTATATGCACCTCAAATTTCAAGTCCATAGCATTTATAGTTGACGAGATAATCGATATAATGTGAAAAACTCGTTTTACTCTCACCAAAAGTGTTCCGTATAAAAAACGGAACCCTAAATATGTATGTCTGTCTGCCGGCCGCCGTCATTGCTTACCCTGCAGGGAAAACCGCTGGAGGGATTTCAAAATTTTTTTTTTCTAAAAATAGGTATACTCAAGGGACAGGTCCGAGAGGACGCTGTGTTCGATAACTGTACCGGAAGTGTGTCAAAAAAATCATTATACGTGTCAAAATCAGCAAATGTTCATATTTTTGGCTTAAAAAACGTTCGTTTGAAGTGATAACGAGTAGGAACATTGAATTTGGAGAATTCTTGATGGTAGGGATTGGTATGTGAGATCAAAAGCTAGATTATTGCATTATAAGTTTGTCAAAAAAATGTTGTCAAGTGTGTCAAAAGAAAGATTTTTATTTATTTTTTTCCCCAGATTTTTAGTAAAAAATAAAATCAATTATTTGTTTGAAATGAAATATTTTTATTATTATAAAGAATTATGGCATTATAAGCTTGTCAAAAAAATAATGTCAAGTGTGTCAAAAATGATTTCATTTATTTATTTTGCAGTACTGGATTGGCAGCCTCCACGAAGTATCCACAACGGATACGGGCGTACTCTGGGCAATGTGATGTGGAACGAACGGTTGTGGTACCCAATCCCTTCGTAGTAGTGAAGCATTATATCAAATAGTCAATCGAACCCTGTGCGTCTGTACTCCATGATGGAGAGGCACAAAACGACGTCTGTTCTCCATGTTAGGGGCGGTCGAAAATCTTAGTCTTTTCCGCTAGGTGGCAGACTATAATGAAACTTAGTGCGGTGAGCAAGCCCCGTTATCAACCACTTATAAGTGGTGAAGAAGGATCGAACGTTACGGTGCAGGGCTTCGGCAGCCCAGTGCCGGCGGCTAGAGGGAGTGCGCAAGCAGCCTCCCAGCCGTCTAGATCAAGCGACTGCAAACCATCGGAAGGTACCCCAACTACAAGTTCACTTAGTAGAGAAAGTAGTCAAGTACTGAAACCAAATCATAAAAAGCAACTTGATGTGCAAAATCCATTCCAACTTAGCAGGAAGACGTCTAGATCTCCTGAAAGAGAAAGAAGCAATATCTTGCTAAATATAAACACAAATGAAGTGGAAAATAATAGTGAAGAACGTCAACCAGACTATGAAGAAAGAGAAGGACTCAGGCATCTAGAAAAAGAAAATTTAGAGCTCAAGAAAAAACTAAGCAAAATAAAAGAGATAACATCAAAGCTAAGCAATGAAATTGCTGCTTTAAAAAGAGAAAATCAAGACCTGAAAATAAGTCGAGAAGCAAGTGAATCGGAAATGACTGATAATCTAAATATCGACAAAGATATCAGAAGACGAACAAACGTATTTGAGTATCTAACAGATGAAGAGGAATTGCAAAGAGAAACAGATTGGATACTGAAAAAGAGTAGGCCAAGTAAAAAAAGTAAAAAGAGGAAAGCTGAATTTTCCCCTGAGTATGTGCCATCAAGCGCTACAATTGATAAAGACAAAGTTATTATAACAAATGAAACGAAAGAAAAAAAGCCACCGCCAGTAACTGTAACGGGTGTTTCAAGTCATGCGGAAATTCAAACCATAATGAAAATGGTAACGGATAAAGAGTACAAAGTTACTGCTCTTAACAATGATGTCGGGAAGATCAACACATCAAACTCTGATGCATACAGAAATTAAACAATGAAACTAAACATTGACAAATATCAATGGGTTACATATGAAAACAAAAACAAACGCCCAAACAAGGTAATGGCAAGAGGACTACATCCCACTTGTTTGGTCGACGATATAATTGAAGATCTGACACGTAAATGTCTTAAAATCTTAGATGCTGTTAACATCATCAAAAAAGAAAGAAAAACCAACGAAAATGGATCCAAAACAATATATAAAAGAGGACTTCCTCTTTTTATGTTAAATTTTGAGCAAAACGAAAATATAAAAGAAATTTATAATACAAAAGGGATACTCAATATGAGAGTGAAAATTAAACCTTTAAAGAAAAACTCCTTGAGAATACCACAATGCAAGAAGTGTCAAGGTTTTAACCATACACAAAACTACTGTGCACGTGAACCAGTATGTGTTAAATGTGCCGGTAAACACTTAACGCAAGTATACCCAGTTAACAGGGACACCATAGCCAATCGCATAAATTGCAAGGGGCAACATCCAGCAAACTATCGTGGATGCGAAGTTGCTATCCAACTCCAAAAAATAAGAGATAAAACGCGCAAGCCATCACAAAACAAGCAAAATAACGCTGGTAGATCCAATGAACGATACCAAGGAGAAACTGTGTGAGCAATCTAACAGCGCGAAAAATGGAAAATCATACGCACAAGTACTAAAAGGCTCAGAGTCAATCAAAGACTCGGAAGTATTAGAAAGTATCAAGAACTGCATGGAAGTAATTCTAAGGCGGTTAGATGAACAAAGCAGCCTAAACGAATTGATATTCCAAAAAATTAAGCAGATAGAAAACTTAAAACCAATCGCCAAGAAAAAATAAATATGAATACAAAACTCAGAATAGCAACCTGGAATGCAAACGGGTTAAACAACCACACCGCAGAAGTTGAAATGTTCTTGAAGTTAGAAAAAATAGATATTTTTCTAGTATCAGAGACTCACTTTGTTAAATCATCATATATAAAAATACCTGGGTACAAACTTTATCATGCAATTCATCCAGCAGAAAAAGCGAGGGGAGGATCAGAAATACTTGTCAGAGATAACATAAAGCACCATGAAGGTATTAAAATCGAAGAAGAAGTAATGCAGGTCACGTCGATAACAGTTATTACTAAAAATAAAAACCTTGTTGTAGCCGCTATATACTGTCCACCAAAACATAATTTGAAAAAAAATGATTACTCCAAACTCTTCAATGAACTAGGCAGTAAATTTATCATTGGAGGAGATTTTAACTCAAAAAACACATATTGAGGATCAAGAATCACCACAACAAAAGGTAAAGAACTGTACGAAGCAGGACAGATAAAAAAGTGTGATTTTCATTCCGGTGGTTCTCCGACTTACTGGCCAACCGACCTTGGTACGGTACCTGATTTAATAGACTTCTTATATGAATATGTCAAAAAACTACATAGATATCGAAAATAACGAAGGGTTGTCATCAGATCACTCTCCTGTTATAATGACAGTTAGTGAAAAGGTAATCAAACGGACATATGCACCTTAACTAATAGGTAAAAACGCTAATTGGAATGTTTTTCGTGAGTGTATAGAAGAGAAAATAGGTCTAAAAGTACCAATTAGAAACCCAGAACAGCTAGAAACAGAGCTAGAAAGGCTGATTGAAGCTGTACACTTTGCAGCAACGACAAGTAGTCCAGCAGCGCATCCTAATCGTATTCTTACCGCAAACTTTCCCTTGGAATTAAGAGAATTGATAAAATCAAAGCGCAAGGCACGTAAAATCTGGCAGACAACTCGATCACCAGAACACAAAACTATTTTAAATAATCTGTGCATACAAGTAAAGACAGCCATTAAGGAAGCAAAAAATGAATCTAATTACAGATATTTCTCAAGTCTTTCTGGTGATAAAAGCAATGAGTATTCACTCTGGAAAGCAACAAAGGGACTCAAAAGACCAATAGTGCAGATCCTTCCGATTAAAAAAGATGATGAAACATGGGCCAGAAGTGCTCAAGAAAAAGCTGATCTATTTGCAGAATTACTAGAGAACACCTTCAAGCCATTTGGTCGACTAACAGAAGACGAAAACATAACTAAAGCGAGCAAAACCGATTCACAGGAAATTTAATATGTAACATTACATGAACTTAAAGAAGAAATACGTACCAGTTTGGTTCCAAAAAAGGCCCCAGGCTACGATTTAATCACCAGTGAAGTTGTTAAAATGCTACCTGATAAAGGTATGCGCAAAATTCATATCATTGATCATTAATGCTGCATTCCGATTAAGGTATGTGCCTATGCAATGGAAAGTAGCAGAAGTGATTATGATCCTAAAACCGAATAAATCACCAAATGACAAAAACTCGTATAGACCGATATCATTACTCCCAACGATATCGAAGCTTTTTGAAAAACTTTTTCTTAAAAGGCTTAAGCCAATAATAGAAAATAGAAACCTCATACCTTCGCATCAGTTTGGTTTCAGAGAAAACCACTCTATCATTGAACAAGTGCACAGGATCACGAATATTATTGAAGAAACAATTGAAGCCAAAAGGGTATGCTCCGCAGTCTTTCTTGATGTCGCTCAAGCTTTTGATAAAGTTTGGCATCATGGCTTAAAGTATAAATTGCATAGAGATCTGTCCAAACAGTTTTATGAAATTTTAAACTCTTATCTGGATGACCGCCACTTTAGAGTCAAATATGATGATAGTTATTCAACATTGAAAAAGATTGATGCAGGAGCTCCGCAGGGTAGCGTCCTAGGACCGGTATACACAAGAGATTTGCCTAGCCTAAGCAAAACAACCATTGCAACCTTTGCAGATGATACCGCAATTTTGACCACCGGAAAAACCGTAGAAGAAGCAACTAGCAAACTGCAATACGCTACTAATAAAATCCACAACTGGACAAAAAGATGGCGAATTAAGCTGAATGAAACAAAATCCTCTCATGTTAACTTCACTAACCAAAAAGTAAGCCAAATACCTCTGAAAATTAACTCAACACAAGTTGCTTACGCAAACACAGCAAAATATCTAGGTATGACTCTGGATGCTAAACTGAGATGGAAGGAACATGTTAAAAAGAAAAAAGAAGAACTGAATTTGAAATTTAGAAAGATGTACTGGTTACTTGGTAGAAACTCAGTACTATCTATTGAAAACAAACTGCTTCTGTATCGTCAAATACTGAAACCAGTGTGGACGTATAGCATCCAGCTATGGGGCTGTACTAAGAAATCGAACGCGAAAATCATCCAGTTGTTCCAAAACAAAGTGCTGCGTTGCATTGTTAATGCCCCGTGGTACATCAGAAACGAAGACATCCATAGGGACCTAAAGATAGAGTTCGTGAAGGATGAAATAAAAAAATATGCAATTAAACACACCACGCGTATACGCGTACATGAAAATATTGAAATACGCCAGCTAATGGATGTGCCCGTTGCTGACAGAAGGCTTAAAAGAACGAAGTCACTAGATTTGATTTTATAATCAAAAGCATACTTAATAAAATAATGTAAATGGGACTAACCAATGGGTTACCCCCCAAAAAATGTGCTATAAATATGAAATGTAAATTACTAGATGAGCGTAGCTCAGTTGTTCTTTTATATTATTAAAAGAAAAAAAAATTTATTTTTTACCCAATTTTTTGGAAAAAAATGTAGCTGTTTTTATGACGTAAATGTAATTGAAAATGAAATTGGACATGGAAATTTTTGAATTTGTTATAGTTTTTGAAATATTTTTGGAATCTTGAAAAAAAGTTTGTATTTTTGATTTTGTAATAATTTTTGCAATATTTTTAGATTTGTGGAAAAAGTTTTAATTTTTGATTTTGTAAGAATTTTTGGAATATTTTTAGAATTTAGAAAAATTTAAAATTTTTATTTTATTATAATTTTTGGAATTTTGAAAACAATTTCCATATTTGGTTTTGTAATAATTTTTGCAATTTTTTTAGAATTTTGAAAAAAGTTTGAATTTTTAAAAAATTTTTGAATATTATTGGAATTTAGAAAATGTTTAAATATTTGATTTTATTCTAATTTTTGGATTATTTTTGGAATTTTAAAAAAAGTTTCAATTTTTGCTTTTGTTATAATTTTTGCGATATTTTTAGAATTTTGATGATTTTATTATGACTTTTGGAATTTTGAAAAAAGTTTTGAATTTTTGATTTTGTAATAATTTTTGCAATATTTTTAGAATTTTGGAAAAGTTTGAATTTTTAAGAAATTTTGGAATATTATTGAAATATAGAAAAAGTTTAAATATTTGATTTTATTCTAGTTTTTGGATTTTTGAAAAAAGTTTGATTTTATTTAATTTTTTACAATTTTTTTGGAATTTTGAAGAAATATGAATTTGTGATTTTGTAATATTTTCTCGAAACGCTAAATGAAGAGGTTTTTGAGTTGTTTGCTGAGTGTATGATCTTTTCACTAAATTATGTTAATTTAAGATCTGTTATAATTTTCCGGCAACGTATTGATGTTTCGTGTTAGTTTTGTAATTAATTTCTAAACAGATAAAAAAATACTTGTACTTTAACAAAGAGTTATGTTTGATATACATCGCTGCCCAAAACTAAAAACCATGTCCTCATAAAAGTTTTTTGCCGAAAACTATATCAAAATCCTTAACCCAGACCGAAGTCTTGATATCTCAGAGCTGTGAGATTTCAGCCCCTCCATATTTTACAGTAACATTATAGAGAACTTGAAATAAAAATAAAGCAAAAAATTTTCAGTGAAGTTTTTTTAATGAGCTTAGCCAGCTTCAACTACTTACGAATAATAGAAAGTTTGGAAAAATTCGCGAATTTTAATACACATAAGCTCGTTACACTTGAATATTTAAATCCATAATAAAATTATCTAATGAGCTTATTTATCATTTCATTACGCACGAGTGCGTAATTAATATATTATGTCACTGCTACCATTGTGATTTTGTCATAATAAATAAACAATAATGAAATATCCCACATTGAATTAATGAAAGCTGTTAGTTTGGTCGTTGAAAAAACATATATAATAGTTATTTATGTACCAAGGGTGTAAAGTTACACATTTCAGCCCGAGCGAGAATTTGTTGTCCGACCCCCAAAAGGGGGTGTAAAGTAAAAATACGAGGACGTTAAGTAATAGAGATCGAAAAAGTTATGTTTACGTAAACCTAAGTAAGCGTAAAATGGTTCATTATATATAGAAAGTATATAAAGTAAATTATAATCAATTTGTATTACAAATCTTACCTGATTGTCTTCTTATGTAAACTAATTTCAAATTTGCATAAGTAAACAACAAAAATATTTTCATATTTTCGAAATTTTAATATTAATCAAAATACATGTAATTTTTTAACAATAATAAATTATTTACAAACATTTAATATTATAATAATATATATTTTATCTCATTTCCTTTTACATTTAATTAAATTTTGTTAGT
Source organism: Diogma glabrata (assembly GCA_963693315.1). NCBI lineage: Eukaryota > Metazoa > Arthropoda > Insecta > Diptera > Cylindrotomidae > Diogma > Diogma glabrata. Next base: position 277,660,428 of record OY856188.1, on the reverse strand, counting down.
TATATTTTTGTTTTTATTTTTTAAAACTCATTTCTGTGTATAACCCTTATGAGCCAAAATTATTAATAAAAATGAAGGCTAAAACTAAATATAATCTGGAAAACAAAAAATTGTAGCAATTTAAAAATTTTTGTTGTACTGTTAAATTTTGAGTAAATAAATTTTGTCTTCGATTTCGATTGACTCTGATGCCAACGAAAAGGAATTTGGCTTTGCAATTTAAAAAGGTTTTAGTTTTTGTTAGGACTCATAAGCGTTGAAATTTTATTTTGTTTTTATATTTTAATTATTTAAATTAATTTAACAACAATATTTTAAAATATTAATCTGTTTTTAATTTTTATTGTCTTACTATTATAGTTTTTTGTTTTTAACAAATAATTTCAAAGAAAAGTTACAGTTTCCTGTTTTTGAAAAATTTTTATTTACTTATCATATTTAATAATCATAAATTAATTTTTTGTTATAGTTTTGAGGTTTTGAGTTGGAAAATTTAGAATATAATTTAATTATTTATATAAATGTTTTAATAGTAAAGATTTGAGGTAAATGAACAAAAGTAAAAAATTGTATATAGAAAACTTTTGAAATATAAGTTTTGATTATTAGTTTTCTTAATAGTAGAGAAATTACAAGAATTTGTTGTGTATAGTTGTTAGTTTAATTAAAATAGTGTAAAGTTTTGGAAGTACAATTTAATTGGTCAGTAGAATATAACCGTATCGTATTGAGTTTTTTCTTTCCCGTGTATAGTGGGTTAAACTTATGACATAAGTATAAATTTTACACTAAAGCTTTAACCAGCTCTAGCTGTGTCATCTCATTTTTCAATTTTGTAGATCGAAAATTTAAAAAAAATTTGTTTCTGCAATTTATATAAATTATTTTTAGAAGCATCAGATTAATAATCGCTCCATCCAAACGTTTGTTATTTTTGCTTACAATTTTCAGTATTTAAATTTTGAGAAAAGAGGGATCTGATTCTGATTTGATGTTTTCTGGGATTTATTGCACTGTTTCATAGAAAATTGTCTCAATGCTAAGTTGATAATAGAAATGTTTACTTATATTTTAATATGAATGTTGATTGTAAAAAACTTGATTGCAGAATAATTTTGTTTAATTGTGTTTTCAGAATTGCAAAAAACGTTGTGTGCAACTCGTTGCACAAATTGATTTTTTCCGCACTTATCGTATATTTGTCCAACTCGGCTTTGCCTCGAAATTACGACGCGTGCGGAAAAAATCAACTTTGTGCAACTAGATACACAAAGTACTATTCAGGTTGTATTACAAGGCGTCAAATGTTTATGTTTCGTTGAAGTAAGGCTATTTCGATATTTCAATTTTATTTTTTTTTTCGTTACACAATTTTGATCCCTCACGCTAACTTGCATACGTCAATAGCAGTAAATCAAGTAAAGTAAGTAAATCAATACTTAAAAACGTTTACAAATCGCAAAAACTAATCTCTATATGCGTTCATTAATACTTTCACTTGTACGGTACTAAAACATTATTATTTGTCAGAATCGTTGAAACTTTTCCAGACGCAAATCAGGAAAAGTTGCAAGTTTAATAATGAGGTGAAATTGAATAAAATTGAATTGATCGGCCGTGCTAGCTATATTTTTAATCGTGCCAATCGTTCAGTCAACATACAATTTTAAAATTTGGTTTTCTTTGCTGTTTCTTTTAATCTATCTTTAGGTGTTGTCATTATCATAAACATGACTTTATTTATTATATTTATTCTAAAAACCAAATTATATATGTTAATTAATAAAATAAAAAACAAACAATTATGAATTTCAAAATTGGGAATATCGATTTAGATTACCCTACTTAAACCTTTTTGCGGTTGATTTTATATATTTATTAATTAATTTATCAATATTTGTGTAAACTTGGTAAATTATGGCATATTTTATGTCAACCAAATGAGACAATGAATTTATAAAAATGTTGTAATTTAATTAAGTAATTTTTCTTTCTTTGGTGTATTATTTTTTTATTTTGGAGTAATTAATCATATGACGTCGACTCTCTCTCTTTCACTTCTTTATCGAAACATATGAATCAACAATTTATTCTCTGTTTTAGGTTTAGATTTAGGTTTCACTAAAATCGTGATTTAGAGTCTATTTTTATGGCCAACATGTTCCGGACGTAATAGTAAAAAAAATTCCTCCAATCCACTAAAACTTGTTTTTGATATTTGATCCTCTACGTAATTGTTTGCATGAAAATATTTAGTCGAAAATGTGCAAACATTTTAAGGTCGAATGATGCGTGTCAAAGGAAGACGATAGATAACTATGCTACAGTGGCGCCCATTTTATGTCCCAATTTATTTTATTGTTGTTTTTTAAGTATAATTTCACTAGCAAATGTTGTTAAATTATAATACGTTATTGTTAGTAAGTCTTAAAGGATGCCACATTGCAACAGGTTTTCTGAGAGAAGACAACATTTGATGCCAGTGTCTTAATCCCTTACCACTTGTACCACCACCAACGATTACATGACCAATTGAGTAGCTGTTACCAACCACATTTTTATCACACGAACTATTATAAGATAAATTATCAGCTATTGTGCATACAACAGTTACTCGTATTTGAATTGAATTCAACATATACGGTGGAACACTAAATATCATAGACTCATTATAAATCGGTGATAATTCATTTTTCTTTAACATTGTTTTCTTTTTCGAAACTTTCTTATTGTTTTTCAATAAATATACCTTAACATAAATATTTTTATTATTATTACTATCAATGTTATTATCAATTAAACTATTATCTTGATTACAATTTTTTATTGTATTATTTATTTTTAAGTTACGAGCTTTTACAACGACTATTGTTAAACGTTCTGCTGTTGGTAAATAGCTCAGCGAAAACATTAACTCCCCGTTTACATTTTTTTTATTGTGTTTCGAATCAGATAATGCTAGCCATGTTGTTACCGGAAGATGTGAGATGTTATTTAGCTTCATTTCTGCTTCGCCTATAAGGGTATGTGCTTGACTATTGGTGTGATATAGATGAAACCATAAGGAACGACGTGTTTCTTTTCGATTCATCCAAAAAGAAAAACTTTCATTGTAACTGGGACAAACGGAGTTTTTAAATATCTGAAATTGGAAAAAAAGTACTAGTTGAAAATAAGCTAACCTTCGTGCTATCTTCAGCGAAAGGAATGTACATGACTTTTTGAAGTAAAAACTTCTTTTGGCGCACCACACACAGATTTTTCTGTAGGTAGTAAGTAAGGCTGATCCGTCATGCTCTGAGATGAAAGATTTATCTATTATTTATCAATCTATCATTTCTTAACGTTTCAAATTGCGTTGTGGATATCGTGCTCGACTGATGTGTTGTAGGTAGTGAGTTCAACTCCTGGTGTGGTACATATTTTTTTATTGTTTTTTTTTTTAAATTTTTATTAAATACCATAAAAATTATTTTTTTTTTATTTATGAATTCATAAAAATAATAAAAATTTCTTTATACGAATTTTAAAAAATTGATCTATAACGCAGTTTTTTAAAGCTATATTGCTATTCTCTTTTACAATTTGCATTCGAGTCATCATGCTAAATAAATATTGAATATAAAATTGATATTATGTCTGTTTGTACTTTATGCATTAATGCATTAATCATCATGAAAATTTGGGGAAGTTGTTGTGTACACTTAATTTGCATTTTATTTAACTATCGTTTTAAACAGTAGTTTGCTTTGATCAATGTTTTTTGTTGAACATAATTTTTATGAAATTAAAAATAACGTAAGAAAGATAGTATAACTTGAAGGCTGAAACAATTAAATTTGTATATCTAGATTATATGCATTGGAATTTTATCATCTTTACTAAATATGTTGTCGGTTTGGAACTGTATGTATTACATGTTTCTAAAATTAAGTGAAGACTTAATACTTGTAACTTGATACTTGATAGAATCGATTATATTGATTTAAAGCTCACAATTTCTATACAAAGAAGCATTGCTTATGTATGATTAAACGTGGATGGCAATCTTGATAAATAAAATAATTAAAAATGGTGGCATTTAGCTGATAGCGATTTGCAAACGACAACAATGCGCATTAATATCAATGAATTTGCTTAGCTTTCCGCAGAAAGATTTGTAAAATTTAAACTTGTTGATCTATGGATGCGACAACCACGCGTACTTTAGTCTCTGCTATTGGCATATGAGTGCTATTTTGACAATTATTTGGTTTACATTGTGAGGTTAGTGTGTGTAGTTAGCGGTTTATCGTTCTGACTTGTTTCTCATTTATTCTACTAATACGATATCAATTAATTGCGATTTCCAATGAAGTTTTCACTTCTGCCGTGTGGTCTTAAGCACACTCTCTGTTTTTTATCGATCGAAGTTTTATTCTTATCAAATTTTGTGCCCACGTTTGTTCCACGTTCCATTTATAAGTGTCCAAGTCATTTTAACTTTCTAAAACCGAGAAGATTTAAACCTCCAGAGGTAGAGGTATTGTCACCCTAAACAAAGGTGATCGATATATGATAGATAAGTCTGTCCGTTCAACATAGTCAATTTACTAACGGAATTAGGTAATACTTGTTCGAGGAGTCAAGGGACTCAGCCTTTTCTTGCGTCCTTTTCCATTTCAACGAGCCACATGCTTCCATCTTCCCTTCCTCTCTTTCCCAATTGTTACAGTGGTTTCTGAAGCTTGCTTCTCAAAGGAATTACTAACATTCAAATTCGTTGACTTAATGAACAATTTATTAATATTACGAATGATTACGTAGCGTTATTAAATTATTAATTGAGCCAATGAAAAAGAGATTAGTGATCATTGTTAGTATAAATACAATATTTAGCGCATTAGATAACATTACTTAACAACAACAAGACACAACGAATCCATACCTTTGTCTGCACTGGTCCAGTTTCATCAGGTACCATATAGATTCTTACAAATGTATTCATTAAATCAGTGTCAACTGGTCCAATCAATTCTTTAGCTTCTAAAATAGTAACTATAAGTTCTTGCCCTAAATCTGTAACACTATTTCTGAAATTAAAACACAAATAATGATAATAAAATTATAATTAAAATTAATTAGTTATATTTTTTTTTTTTTTAAATAAAATGTGTTGTGTAGTAGGCATTACAATATGTGTCACAACAACACATAAAAACCTTTTAAGACCAAGGTCCCACAACAACATGCGTTCTAAGGATGTTAATGGACGCAAATCTGTTTTTTTTAATATTTTTTTGTTAAATAATGGATAACTAAACAATAAATCCTATCATATATAAAATATGACATAGGCCAATATTTCGTGATAGGATAGGGAAAATAAAAATAAAATAAGAGATAAAAAGCAAATTTGTTTTAAAAATTTGCAGGAACAAAACTAAAATTGGTTTGCCAATAGTCCAGCTAATGGCATAATCCTTGATTATGGGACGCAGTATATTTTCCAATGATTAAAGCTCAGATATATAGTTATATGAAGGCTCGTTTCTTCGAGCAAGCTACAGCGTTCCAGCATCAAGGAATATTCATTAGCTAAGATTGAGAGTGCTACCGTTGACTAAATACAGTTCATCCGCCAGCACCCCTAAGATATCACCTTGGCTAGTGATACCTCACTGCTATTGCCAGTGGTATGTGATATCTCACGTTAACTCATATGCCAATAGCAGGGACTGGAGTACGCGGGGTTGTCACACCCGTGGATCAAAAAATAGAAAAAAATTAACAAATTAATAAAAACTGATCCCTCCATGCGGATAATGGTTATAGTTTTCCATTTAAACATTACTTTGTCAAACTTACTTGTCATATTGTAAACCTATACACAAACATCCTGTAGCCACAGGGGAAGGAGTTTCTAGATCCGATAGTAGTATAGATGATTGTGATGTAACCGATTCACACGATATAGCTCTTTGAACAAACGAGTTTGTCGATGTTTCATCCAATATATCAATACTTTCCGATGAACAATTTGAACCAAGTGATTTCAATGAGTTTTCTCGATGCAAATATTTTTTGGTCCCATTCTTCATAACCTTCCCTAAATTGTATTGTTCTAAATAATTTTCAGATAATGTTTTATGTAGTTTAGTTTTAATCAAAAGGTTTGTCGAATTTTGTTGTTCGATTAAATCATTTTCAATTAGAAACCGTTGCTGTTGACTATCTAGTAGAAAATCTGTTTCTGACAATGATCTCGCTCGGACCGATTGTTTCAATTGAAGTTCATTTAAGGATAATGTTGATGTAGCTGCATCATTCAATTGAATCAATGATCTGTTGTCATCATTATAAAATTTCTTAGAGTTATTTTTAATATCTTTTATTCTAGTTGTGTCATCAGAATTATTAAAGTTTGAAAAAATAGAGAAAAAATTTTGTTTATTATCATAGCAAGAAAAAACGTCGTCTTCTTCTTTAATCTCATTTTCTTTTAGTAATAAGTTGTCAGTTTCTTGATTTTCATTGAAATTTTCTTTAATTTTCTCAAATGAAAAATATTTTTTGTCAATTACACTACAACTACTATGTGCTGATGATGGAGTTGATATTGTAAATGGGTTCTTTGGTGATGGGGTTGATGTTGTTAACGATGGCGATGGTGATGAAGAGATTGTATTTCTTTGATTTGGCAACGATGATTGTCGTAAAAATTCGGAATTTGTTTCATGGATTAGTGTTTTTGATTCATTTGGCTCTATTGTTCCATTTAAAAATGGATTTGTACATAAACGTGGAAGTTTTGGTATATTAAATATATTAGAAGATAAATTAAGTGGAGTACTTGTGCTTGTTGTTGGCGTTGAAAGTTGGCGTTTGGCTGTTGGCCGTGGAATTGCTGATGATGTTACTAAACGATCCAGACTGAAAAGAAAAAAGTTTAATAGAAAATTGTTTTTCTATGGATAATAGATTTTATGACGGAAGGACATGTTTGGAGATAATCATTCTTGAGAAGCTGCCTGAGCTTAAAATTCTATCGATACCAGTGCGATACTTATGCAATCGTCTTTAACTGCAAAGTGCAAAATTTGAATTTGAATAAATAAAAAGGCTACTTAAAACCACGCAACTTTTTAAACGTCTTCATCGATTTGATAATTTGAATTTTTTTAAGACAAAGTCGGCTCCAAAAAATTGCTTTGGACAAAAGTTATGTATTACCGATGTTAAAACGTTCTAAAGGAGCGTACTATTCCTTTTCTTAAATTTTTGAGGTTGTATAAAATGTGACCATTTTTAGGCAAAGCTCATGACCGAGTTAAAAAAGAATGACCGTAACTACTTTTCCTGTTGTTTCTTTACTAATAACTTTCCTGCTGTTTCTGTAACAAGTAACCGAATAAAAAATCTTAACGTGGTTTTTACAGCTCTTTGAACGTATGAAAGCCAAATAAAATTTTTAATCATAAAAATTCAAACTTTACAAATAAAAAAAAAAGTTGAAAAAATTGAAATACTAACTTTGTTTTAATGCATTTTTTGGTGGTGAGAAAGAATTTTTTTTGTTTAAAACAAATAACTTAAGCGAACAAAAAAGTATTTCAAATATTCTGATTTTACTTTAAGAAAAGGAAAAATAATACAAGGTATGGAAAACTTTATTATAATATTCCTTATCTTTTTAACCATTGTCTTTTCACTGCGTTAATAAAGTAGAAGAAAACAACAAAACTGTTGCTCCGGTTATTTTGGATAAACTTTCTGGTGAAATAGACTTATAGAGCTATTTGTAGAAACTATAATCAATAAAATATTTTAATTAAGTATTCACTTGCGTAAATAGTATCTTAATATACTCCTACTAATACTAATAAATCAATGCTAATACTAATACATACGAATAATCAGGGTTGTGCCGTGGACAAAATAAATTACTTAACATGTATAGATAACGCATAGATTAAGTGTAAATTACCGTTTACGTGTACGGTCCGTTACTCTGCCAGCTATACAACCTTGTATGGGTCATTGCTGGTTATTTTCTCTGAGCCATGAATGCCAGCCGTTTATTGTCCAAAGTTATCATCCAGCAAAATAATAATAATAGCCCAGTCATGATTGCAAGTACTCACCCATTCTTGCAGCACTGGTCACCAGCTGCATAGCCCTATATGAGGAATGATGATTTGATTGATATTGATAATGATAATGATAATTGATAATAATAATGATTTTTAGTATGGGTGCTACAATACCTCCATATATGTTACGAAACTGTTTACCCCGTTAACATTCCTTTGTTTGGACAACTTTCTTATGCATGAATCAGAGTGTTCAATACAACTTATCGTTTTTTTATTCATATTTTCTTTCAATCATGTTTGCAATGAGATTTTGTTTTTGATTCTTTTAATTAATTCTTTAATTCTTTTTTTTGTTGTTTGAAGTTTTTGTTAATTAGTGATATTGATAGTTGAATTTGCAATTAAACTATAAAATATAAAAAAGGAATTTTCGTTGTTTGTTTTGTTAACAGTTGATCGGATTTGGGAAAAGTACAGTAACATATACTAGGCACCATAGTGTGAATATTTAAAATTTATTTTTTATTATAAAATTTATTGTGGTGTTGCCATAATTTCTTTTTATTTGAAAATGAGATTAGTTCATACATAAACAAGAACTAGTTCTTTTGTCTTTCAAAAGAAAATTCGTGAGTTAATAGTTCGAATGATATAACAAATTGTTCCCAGTATATTATGACGCCACAATTTTCACATTAACGTGAAAAGAATGTAATATAAATATGATTAAGAATTTTTTTTTTTTTGTGACCAACGGCTACTCTGATCCGGGCGAATGTTGCACAAGAATAATAAATCAAATAGAAATAAACATTGTGGCCCATTTGATCCGAGTGATTGTTGCATAAAATTAATCAAAATAATCCAAACAAATAGTAATACAAGTTGTGTATAAAAAATGTTGCGTCTCTGGTGATCGTTGAATAATAATAATAAAATGATATAAATCAATCGTTGCAACAATGCTGATAGTTAAACACAAATAATAGCTGAATAAAAAACTAATGCATATGGTTGTTAAATAGATGATTGATTTTCGGACACACATGACTGAAGCTCGCTGGAACAAAAACTTTGCTAGGCACGCAGTCCTCCGATTGCTTCCTGTTAGTGACAACACTAGCACGTCCAGTGTTCATTACACCTATCCTATCCACCCATGTGTAGAACAAGTATTTAATTTACGTAGATGACTTAGATTACATATATCATATAGATTACATGTCACGTACTCTTTTTTAGATTACGCGTAAAGGAACAACCCTGCTAATAATGTTAAAACATGATTCAAGATAAGAATTTTAATCGAAATGATTTCGTTACTTTTATATAAACGTGAAATATATTTATTTTAGTTTTTTTAAACTGTAGAAGCCAGCTGAAAAAATTTTACGTTGCTCGTTAATCATTTTTTCTCCGATAGACAGCAAATATAAATTTTGCCGACTTATTTCAGTCAGCAAAGTGGCACTTTTCCTGCCTAGGCAGCAAAGCAAGCACTTTGCTGCCTAGGCAGCAAAATAATTAGACTTCATAGAAATAAACAGATATTGCGATTAAAAAAAAGATTTTTTCTCCGATAGACAGCAAGTATAAATTTTGCAGACTTATTTCAGTCAGCAAAGTGGCACTTTTCCTGCCTAGGCAGCAAAGCAAGTACTTTGCTGCCTAGGCAGCAAAATAATTAGACTTCATAGAAATAAACAGATATTGCGATTAAAAAAAAAATTTTTTTAATCGATTTTTTTTTTCATTTTTAAAATTTTGCTTTATTTTTAAAGTAATAATTATTAAATTACATATCATTGTAATTAATCGGAGAAAAAATTATATGTTCAACTCGGCAGCAAGGTAGATTGACTGCCTTGGCTGAATTCCTAGCCTCGCTCGCTCGGCTATGAACTATCAGCCGCGGCAGTCAATCTATTACTTTGCTGCCTAGTTAAACAAATAACTATTCTTTGGTATTTTAATTAAATAAATTTAAATGTTAAATTACCTTTCTTCTTGCTTGTTTTAGAGAACAACTTTATATATTTGAAAATGAAAATTAAACACATGATTGTATCCTAACGTTCAATGGTGTTTTTCGTATTTTAATTTAATTGAATTATATTATAAACTGATTTACTATCGAATAAAACTCATTCAGATCAGATTATTAAGCAATTTTGATTTGCTATATGTCATTATGTTTTTGTCATATTTACGAATTTGATAATAAATAGTGGAAGGATTTGGGGAAAGGAAGGGGGGGAATGGCGACGGAAGGCCGCTTGATTTCGGTATATCATGGTATCGCTTTACCATGGCATTTTGGAAAAAACGAAACCGAATGATCAGAACCGGCATACGTATAGAGTGAATGTTCGAATTTGCAAATTCTTAATTTCTATTTCTTAACATTATTAGAATAAATTCAATGGTTTATCATCAACCAATTCATCAATAACTATTCCAAGTTGATCTGAAACAAATATAAAACTAAAATTTAAGACGGGTCGTGACTGTAAATACCTGTGCCCGTTTCCTCCTGGTGTTTACATTTCCAATTCTATTATTATGATGAATAATTTTTTTTCCAGTCATAAGTATTATAAATACAAACGATTTCGATACAAACGAAACAACTTATACATAGAACCAGAAAATTTAAATGATTATCATATTAAACTAGAGAATTAATACGATACATTAAATCGATGGATAAAATCGATTACCGTTATTAAAAAATGAAATATTAATGGATCATATGAATTCCGAAGAGAAAATTTCTTTCTAAAACTTCAACAAATCTTATTTTGAGAGTACAAATAGTTATATGTCACTATGCAGGCTATTTTAACATTTTACTAATTCCTAATAGAAGACCAGTTAATATCAATATCAAACCTTATTGACTTTCACGATCAACGCAAACTCGAAATAAATATTTAGATAAAAGAAATAATTGAGAAGAGTATTTTTGAGAATAACAACACTCCTCTAGTTCGCCTTTGCTAGTGGTCCCTAAAAAATCAACAGATGGCAGTAAATGCTGTCGAGTTGTAGTTGATTATCGGCAAATGAACCCTATAACATTGGATGATGTTTTTCAGCTTTCTGGTATTTTGGATCTTTTGGGTGACGCAGTGTACTTTACCATTTTGGATCTAGCTGATGGCTATCATCAAATTTCCCTCAGTCCAAGAGATGAAACCACATTTAGTACTCAAATAGACTACTATTTCTTTACATGGGAAATGTGTTCAAATTACCTTTCAGAGAATTATAAAGAATGATCTATCTGGATTGCATGGTCTTAAATGCTTTATGAATCTGGATGACGAAGTTGTCTACGGCCAAAACCTTAAAAATCACAATAGGAAATTGATCGATTGCCAATGTTTTATAAAATATAACCTTAAGCTTCGACCGAAATAGTTTCTTAGTAAAAAGATTCGCTATTTAGGCCACATGGCAAAAAGCCAGGTTACTTCAAAATCCTTGCCATTTAAGATTTTTCAATCCCTAAGACTTCTCAACCTGTAAAATCTTTTTTAAGGTTTCATCGGTTACTGTCGTAGATTTATCACCAAGCTTTCTTAAATTTCGAAACCTTTGAATACTTTGTTCAAAAAGGAAATCAAATTCATATGGGATGCATTTTGTCAAAACAGCTTCAAAGTTTTAAAAGAAAAAATAATTAATCCTTTAATTGTGCAGTACCTTAATTTTGAAAAGCCATTCTACGTGACGACTACGATGTGAGTGATGTTCCACTTGCTTGGGACAGTTCTTTCTCAGAGAGCTTTTGTAGTTTTATTCTGCAGATTTGGAAATCCATTGTTTTATTAACTGGCCAAGGAACTAACTTTTTAAGCATGTTCTTTAAAAAATTAGAGGTTCCATCGAGCTTTAATTGAGTAGCTAGGTAATTATACAGACAAAGATGGGATCTGGGAATCAAATTGATGGCTTCCTTTTGCCTTATTCATATACAACTCTATCCCATCAACAGGCTTAGAGTGCCATTGGTGCCATGGTTTCAAACCTAATATTCCTACAAATCTTAAACATTTGTCAAGAGTTTTCGTTATGAAACTGGGAAAATTCTCAACTGCTGCGAAATAGCACGAACTAGGTTAAGCAAACATAAGGAAAAGTCAAAGTTATATTATGATCGAACTCGAGTATTGTAAACAAATGAGCAAACTAAAGGCAAATTCGATCACATATGGAATGGTCCGTTCGAAGTCGTACAAATAAATATGCATCAGCATCGCAATATTTTTTCATATTTTTCGAATTTGACATGTGAGATATCTTAATACATATTATTATACAGATCATTTTCTAATTGATGGTTTAATAGGTATTTACATATCCATGGGCGTAATCTATCTTTCTATGATCTTTCTATGTTAATCTATCTAACCATGGGCGTAATTTAACTTTCAGACTTACTAAGGCCGTATGTACAACGTTTTACGGACAATAGCTGTTAATAATAATACTATAATGTTTTGCTACGTGTTGTCCATTAGCTAGCCATTCTCGCTAATAATCAGTACTGCTTACTTTGCTTTGTATCAAAGCTTGTATCAATCCAATTTAGTGTGACAGATATTTCAAGAATTTCTTCTATTTACCGTATCAATTTTTTCACATCATATCCAGCAATCAATCACATATGAATAATATGAATATCAGCACTTACTTTGCAACTTAATAATGTAATAACAGGAATGTAATTTGCACATAAATACCGATGTAGGTAGCACAACCGTTTATACAAACAACAATTCCAAATAAATATTTGTTGTTTATGTATAATTATTTTCTGTACATAATTATTTATTGTTCATAATTACTTTTAAATTATTTTATGCAATAATTATAACAAATTCTGAATATTTTAACAGAAAAAAGTAGCAGTCCAATAAGAAGATAAATTTATTAAATCTCTATTTTTTAAAACAAAAATCTGAATAATGAAAAAACAAAACTTTTTTTAATGAATTTTGAAATGAATACTTGATGAAAAAGTATTTTTTTGAAAACTAGATTAAAAAATTAAACCTAAAATTTTATTAATCTATTGCTAAAAGTTTGAAACGATTTAAAAGAAGAATTTTAAATTAAACGCAAACGATTGAATAAAAACTCACCACAGGACAACTGCACAACTTAACTGTAGAATACATTTTTTTTTGAGTTATTTAAACGCGTTTGACATTTTGAAAATTAAAAAAAATAAATAAACATGCCATGATTTTCTCTAGACTTCATACAATTATTTATTTATTTGTTCTAATTTTATGATAAGTTTAATAATTTTATTTTGCCGGCGGCAAACTAGAAGATATACGTTTAAAGGGGCCGGTAACGTTTTAACGGGCCTTTAATTTTCAGGCGTAAAGTTCAACTTTCCGCCACTATAATGAGAATGTTAATTGTGTTTTACGATTCATTTGTGCGTAAAATTACTTATAATATTACCTAGTTGGTAGGCTACAACCTATGTGGTCGAAAATAGGAGCAAATTAACCTAAATTCGACGTCGATTCGACGTCAAATCTCCCTAAATTAGGGATAAATATACTTAATTGGTGGAAAAATTAGGCCGAAAAATACATAAATAGAGCATAAAATTGCTTTAAATCAACGTCAAATTGGTCAAGTCCACGTAATTTTACACTTAATTTTTAAGTTATTATAACCTATAAGTCAAATTTTAAGTAGATGGTTTCCAATTATCGACCGATATTGTTGCTTGAGACCATTTAACGATGATTTATTAAAATTACTTGTTTACATTATGCAATAGTGTGGATAAATACCTTAAAACAAATGTAAAAAAAGATTTTGACCGTAAGTGACAAACCGCCAGTTGGGATGCAATCCTTGAGAAATTTTAAAAAATCCTTAAAAGCAAGCGTTATCAACATTGTCCATTATTATATGAACCTAGAGCATGTACAAAAGCTTCATTAAAATTTTTAGGTTTGCATCAAGAAAAAAAGTATTCAGTGGTATGTGAAAATCAGTGGTATGGAAAAACATGAAACCAAAACTCCAATAAATAATCAAAAACATTACATGCTTGTTTAATTTTAACACTTTATGCTATTTCATTTACAAATCAAATACAAAATTTTCCAAAGTGTTAAATCAATCGAAATATTCCAAATTAAAACTATCACAAATTTTTCTTGATTTCCAGAAATAGAATATTCTGTTTGCATTTAAATTTTATGCGCATAATATTACAAAATATTTTGAAAACTATAACACAGAAAAGCTGTTTGCGATACGAGTGATTGTGCTTTTGAATAAAAATGATTTGATTAAGATATTCAATAAGCAAAGAAAGGAAAAATTAAATTAGGTGGAAAATGTTCATCATGAATATAAGTATAAAATAAAAAAGATAGGAGTGTCATATAAAATAATATTATTTTCATGTCAAGAATAAACAAGTTTTTCTTTTTTCCATAATAAGGTTAATTAGTTTTAGATGCTTTTTGATAAAACTTAATTTAAATATTTTGAATTATATTTAGATCTTGATTTGATTTCATTTTGTTTTCAAGGTGAGTTTTCTCAAGGATAATTGTGATGGAAATATTTCAAGTATAAGTGGTTTCGTATATAGTTTTTGGAAGAAGACTGACTTGATTCAATTATTTTAAGTTGTGAGCTCAAACTCTCACCAAATGACTGACGTAAATCATTCTTATTATTACTAGAGTGATTTTCCATATTCTTTGATCGTTAGAGTTATATAAAGGCTCATTTCTTCAAGCAAGAAATAGCGTGCCATCATCAAGGATTATTGCACGACTAAAGTTAAGGGTACTTTCGTTGGTTGAATACAGTTAATCCCCCCCCCCCCCCAACACCTTTAAAATGTCTTGATGTCTTGCATGTTTGCTAGTGATATCTTCCTACTATTGCCAGTGGTATGAGATATTTCATATTAACTCATATGTCAATGGCTGGAACTGCAGTTCGCGGGTTTGTCACGTCCGTAAATCAAAAATAAAAACAAATTTACAAATTAATAAGAACTAATCCACTCATGCGCCCATAAGCCATACGATTGTCTGGCAAAAGAAACTAACAATCAACGGGTCCATTAGCTTTTTAAATATTCCATTGTTTGATTCGAAAAGTTTGACCGTCTTACATTAAAAGAAAATAGCCATCACCATTTGAAAATTTTGTCTAAATTTTTTTATCTCTTCTAATCATGTCAATTTGTCTATCCTAAACCTAAATCAATTAAATGAAAATTTTATATTTAGTTTTACAATCAAACAAATTCATGATAGAACCTATTTGAATTTTTTAGTATTTATACACACAACCCAGCTTACTCTATTCAATTTAGTGGAATAGCTTCACTTAAAAGAAGGGAACATCCTCTATCCTCATTCAACCATCATTTCATTTAGCATAGAAAGTAATACAGTATGCTAATTGTTTCAGAAAAATTTAAGCATATGTAGGTAATAAAACTCAATGCTAAAACTCAAAACCGTTACGTATTTTCATTTCAATATTTTTTAATTTTTTATCCCTCCCTTATGATCAATCATAATGTTATGAAATCAAAATAATGTCTAATAATTTATAATGTTCGCTTTACTCAAAACCGTTATTCAATTATTTTTTTGGTTGTATGATTAAAAAATCAATATTGGATCAGCTGTTGTTTTTCTTCCCCAGATTAATGATGAATTTGATGGCTTTGGTAATAATATTATTTGAGTATCATAAGCTTTCTTGCAACAGCTTATCACGAACCTGATATCCTATCAACTGCTCGTAGTGTCGTGTACACTCCATAGTTCTTTTTAAAAGAATATATCAATATTTACGTCATTTTGGATGCTTAGTTTTGGCGTATCATATTGTTACAACATTTGTTTTTTTGATTGTAAGCAAGATGTAGAAAATCAAAACAATTAGATAAACAACAAATACTTTTCATGGTTTCGTATAGAAAAATGTTTGAAAGCAAATCTACACATAATCTAACAACTATATCCGAAAATTTAAAAGTAAATTTCCTTTTTAGGGAAAACAAAACTTTATTACATTAATACAAAATTTGTTGCTACATCATCCATATCCTCTCGTTTTTACTTTCATAACATTACAACTTTAATCCATTAACTTTAACAATAAGTAAAATGTATAAGTACATAAAATTATGTTTTTTTAGGAAAGATATCGATTATGGAAGGGAATTTTAGGTAGATTTCATTTGGTTTATTTTTATTTCAGATGAATAAATATTGTTAATCTAGACCTATTTTAACTTTTGAGATGTTAGTTTTACAAATGAACATCAACACCTCATCAATTATAACCAGTCTAAATCAGCAAAAAACCTGTCTGTTTTTCTGACGGTCAGCTGTCAACGGTCAACGAAAACTACTAAACCGATTTCAAACTTTTTTTCCTAAAACTAAAAACATTACGTGCGGTTGTCATAGCCACACCGTTCTGTATCTGTACTGCTGTTGAATCAATTAAGAGGTTCGATTCGCCATATTCAATGAGGAGAAAAAATGTGTATTTTTGCTGAATCTAAATATTAATTACAATTATCTTATTTCGTGATTATAAAGTGAAACATTATATGTTGGCACTTTCATCACTCTCATCAAGCGAGACGGTTGTATCTTAAAGATTTCAAATGAGAATAAAAGGAACAAAACCAAGTTAAGTGTGTCTATTGAGATAAAGTATTATAAAATTAAAATTAAATTTAAAAAAAAAAGTGGAAAACATTTGTTGGTCTTTAGAACAAAAAATATTTTAAAACCAAATTGAACTTCAAATAATTCTTTTATAAAAAGGAAAGAGCGTTAAATAGTATTTAATCTAAATTTGTGAGATGTGTAAGTGTATTAGTGAAAAGTAAATTAAGAGGACAAACGTGACCAAATCGCATTTTATAAGGTATGATTTGTATGGTTATATCACCTTTTTTATATTAATTTTTTTAATGAATTTATCCTAATTAGTTTTTTAATTTGCGTTCTATTTTTATTATTGTTACAATTTTTGTTACCAGAGTAGGCTCTTGTTGGGAAAATTTAAATATAAGTTTTTGTCTCTTCATAATCATGCTCTACTTCAATTTATTTGGAAGATATATTTTTATTGTTTTTGTCCCATTCTTTTTAATTTTATCTCTATTCTTTTCTTTTATCTTTATTTATCTTTTATAATGTTTTTAAGAATTTCACAATTAGTAGTACTCTTTTTTTTCATTAAGCTACTAAGTTTTTTTGCCAGTTTGTTTTATTTTAGTTTACCATTTTTCCCCTTCCTTTAATAACCTCACCTTACCTCATTAGCAAGCATTTTATTTTATTTTGAAAATAAATTTTTGTTTTTCGTCTTATTTGGTTTTTATGCCACTCCATAATTTTTAAATTTAATGTGGTGCACTGATAAACTGTTTTCAAGATTATTCTTACCAAAAAAGGATTGTATACTGTTACCTTATTGAAAAAATAATTAAATGGCTTATCTTATTTAGCGTTTACCACAATTATGGGCCATTTTCAAAATTTGCTTACATTTGCTGTCCCAGAGGTAAAAATAGAAATATTTAACATAAATTAATCTTTAAAATTAAATTAAAGCAATGTTTTACATAGAGGAGACTGTGTTAAATATTTGTAGCCTAAAAAAATAAAAAAATATTAAAATGTTTTAAGAAATAAAAGGTTTTAAATGTAAAAGTTTGGAAAAATGCTTGTCCCCTTCAAGTTTTATGAAATTTGACTCCTGTTTTTGTAGAATAATAATGCTTTTTAAAATAAACAGTGTTGTTTATTTTAAATATAATCTATATATATTGAACATTTTTAGTAAAAAATTAATTAAATGATTTTGTATTTTATGATATTACTAAAAAAAGGATGTCTCCCACATTTTGTCAAGTCCGTTACCATGTTATTAATTTGACAACAAATAGTTCAAATTTTTATCACCAGAAGACAGCACATATACAGAATTATTGCTAAACTAGTCAAGCATCTTTTTTAGCCATTTTGTATTATTCGGACCAGAAGAATTGCAGTAGTGTTAAGAATAGGATTTCTTCAAGGCTGGTATTTTTATTCTTTGTCAAGTCTGTTACCATTATTTTTTAAACTAACGTAGTATTTTTTATACTTTTTCAGTTTGATATTATTTATTGGACCGGTTTTAAAGGCGATTCTATTTTTCGCTAATAATTATTTTTTGCAGATCTGGCTTTTTTTTTTTAATGTTTTAGTGTAAATGTCTAGTCCGTTACCAGTCAAGTCCGTTACCATGTGGTTGGTAACGGAATTGACAGAATATAACAAACTGACAAATATATTATCACTAGTTTACAAGAAAAATCTCCCTAAATAAAACCCAACTTTTCTTATAGATTTTGATCTTCTGAACACGGATATCATATTAATATTTTTTAGATGGTTCTTGTTTTTTAGATATTCGCAGAAAACCAATTTTTTCTTTGAACAAACCGGTTATTCCGGTTTTTGGATGGCATATTTTACAAAACAAACAAATTTAATATACTAATGTTAGAAATGCATAGTAAAAATACTAACAAACATTTTGAGGTATTTTTTGTAAAAATCCATCAAGAATTCTGGAAGTTACACTCGAAAAAAGTTGAAAAAAAATCAAAAATTTATGTTTTTTTAAAAATTTTCCATATTCAACGCCAAAAATTGTGAACAACAATGATTGTAAATAATTTTAATTTTTTGAAGCCTACAGTTAATAGCCAATATTCTTTCTTTTAAGTTAAAAACACGAGTTTTGGTGCAGGATGCACCAAGTTATTCAGGTTTTCCCAAAAAAAGTCAAAACTAAAAATTTGGAAAAAAAGTGTTTACTTAGAACAATTTAAATTCTGCAACATAATTGATTTATATATATAAGTCGTTATACAGATTTTCGAGTTAAAATTGCAACTTATGGTCAAAACCTGGTGGTTACACAATGTTACAACGTTAAATGAACATTTTCTCTATTGTACCATCTTAAATGTGTTAAGTTGCAGTTAAGTTGACCTAATGTGTTAAGTTGACATAACTATTGTTCGGCATCCACGGTGTTTATCTTCATTCAATTTTATGCCGATGTAATGAAGGTATGTAATTCTTATATATGAAGTGATTTTTTTAGCAGAATGTATTATGCAAATTCCACAAATAAAACAAAATGAAATTGGACTATTTTACACTTGAAAATTCTTGAGGCGTCTCATTCAAATAAATTTAACTTTAAACTTTATTATTTTAAAAGAATTCTTAACTGATGTTTGAGAACGACTGAGCTTGTAAAATATTTTTGACGATACGGCACAAAAAAAAGGAAAAAAATACATAAACGCGGTTGAAATAAGGAAAACTCAAAATAGCTCGCCGTTTTTTTTTCGAAAATCGGTATAACAGCATGTAAGTATTGACATGAAAAATATTATTAAAATACATTAGTAACGATTTTGACATTTGGTAAAGGTTTTAGTCAAATCCGTTACCAAATGTCAAATCCGTTACCGCATAGTTTTCAAGGGTATTCATATATTAATTAACTTTTTTTTATCTTTTAAATTGCCAACTCTCTTTCAACCAAGAAAGACAAATATAATCCAAATGAAAGTAAATACTTTAAATAAATATATACTTGCTTTATTTAGAAAAGTTCTTCAAAATAATTCAATATTTTAAAATTCTAGGGTAATTTTTGCCTCCAATTTTAATTTAAAAAAAGCAAAACTGATCCATTGCATGTTTTCAACTTTGGGAATATAAATCACCTTAAAGCAAGTTGATTTTGAAAATTAAAATGTTTTTTAATGTGAGAATTTTTACGATTTGTGTATGGTAACGAACTTGACAATTTGCTATGTATCCCAAGTTGCGACAGCATCTACATGCTAAATTATACAAAAAAGTGTATGACTATCTACTTCTCTATATAGTCCCAACCTTGGTCTTAGGACCTGTAATTATTTTTAAATGAAATATTAATTTTTTTTTTTTTAAATTTTTAATCTGAAATGTAAGCGTTTGGTGAAAATGGCCCTTATTCTTTATAAAATAGAACAATTTCTTGTTTAATAGTAGAAAAATAATATATTATAATATTAAATTTGTAAACTTTCATACTCATAGTATTAATATCATTCGACTCGCTCGCTCGTTCGGACAGACTGGAACCTTGTTTCTAAAAGAATTGGCGACCAGACCAACCCTTTAATAGAAATGGGAAGCCTCTAAAAAATTGACGGCTACTTTCTAAATTTCAACTGTTCGAAATTTCCAATAAAAGTGTGTTTTATAAGAACTAGATATTATAAATTTGCAGGTACACAAAAATCTGGACTCACAGTGAAGAGTAGGGTATATGTTTGCTGGCAATGCTGATTATCTGGATATAAGAGAGCTTGTAGTATCTAGCCATTAAAAGTTAAAACTCTAAAATGCCACTGATTCCACCATTTTCTCTATTATTGATTCATATGGAAATACAGGAATATACGCGCACGCTTACTAACCCTAATCAGACATTTGATAATTTATCTCTTAGATTCAAATTTACATATGGTCCTTCGAGCCGAAAATTATTATTTAAACCCGATTCCGAAAAACTTTAGTCGGTCACGCGGTCAATTGACACTAAATCTCACGCAAACTATTTTTAAAACTAACTTTAGTTCTTTATTTAAAAATCTCTTGATTTTTAAACAATTTCTATTATAATAAAGAAGGCTGACTAGTTGATAGTTTAAAATGTCTGAATGAGCTAGAGAATTACGGGAATTAGAATTATATGATTACATATTTAATTTTATTTGTTTAAACGAGCATTATTTGAGTGGCTTTTGTCTCAAGAGTCTGTTAATTATTTATTTCAAGCGATTGTTTAGCTTTTTTTCATTCTCCACGAAATTTTTGTTTTGGTTCTCTTACTTATGTCTATTATCACAGTTTTTGCATGTTAAAATTTAAATATTATCATTATTATTTTTAAATATTAAATGTCCACACACACATCCTACTATGACTTATTTATTAAATTTTTGCATGATTATTCAATACTAAATTTTTATTTAACGAATAATCTTTATCTTATTTCCACAGGTTTCATAGTCTAAATTTTTGTTGTCCTTCAATATTGTAATTTAAAGAAGTGATTTCATTTTTTTATCCAAGTTTTTGAGTTGGAGGAAATGCCATCTCAAAATTACTAACCATGCGAGTATATGGCGCAATAACCATTACCATGTAATAAAATCACTTTCTTTTTAAAAAAATTGTAAATAAAATTTTATTTTGTTAGTTTATATAATATATTGACAATTTTGTAGTTGAAATCTTGGAAATAAAGAATTATTATTATTATTATTATTATTATTACTTAAATGCACACTGAAAAAAAATTTGAAGTAATGACAACCTCATCTCGAAGTTGGTAGTTTATTATTCATGCAAAGAAAAATTATTTGCAAACAATTTCACCGTGATTGGGACAACTAAACGATAACATTTTCCTAGCAACAGAATGAAGTTTATTTAAAATATAAAGTGTTATATCCAATATAACGGTAGTTGAATAAAGTTAATAACTATTTCCCTGAAAAAAAATTTCTTTGGCCTTATATCATGAATTTTTCATTTTAAAATTTAAGTATTTGAGATTAATTGAACTATATTTTATTTTCACATAAATATTTCGTGTGATTGTCTCAACTTCATCGGTTTATAATTGTAGAGTTGTTGAAGCAATTTCGTAGTTTGATTCGCCATATCTGACCGCACGGTGAGGTTGAGACAACTGCATTTCGATTGGAAATAGGACATGTTTTTTTCAGTGCAGACATTTTCTTTTTTTCCACTTTGATTATCATAAATTGTGAACGAAGAATGGAACGTAGCTGATTTCTTTACCTAGAATGATATCATGTAAACTAATCCACCATCGTTTATCATTTATTCTTTTTGTTTTGATTTAATTTTTTTCAATTCTGCATTTATACAAATATCTTGAACCTCAGTGTTGAGTTAGTTAAATGAAATAATACATAATAAATCAAAGTGTTTGCAATTCCCTTAAACTCTCAAAAGCCAATTATATTTAAACTGAAGGAGCATTTTAAAAATAAATAAATTAATTCATTATTCCATTTCTTTTTTTAATTTATTTTGCAAACAATCAAAAAATTTAAATAGCAGTAAAGCTTTTTCATGCTGTTATTTCTACAGCACAACAGGGTGCTATTCAAGAAAAATTCAAAACAATAAAAAGCACCAAACAAAACGATATCACAAAAAAAAAAACACTTATTTGAAAGTAGTATCACATCAACAATCTAGTATATTTAGTAAACTTTAACTTATTTTTAAAAAGAAAACTAAAAACTCAAAGCTTTTTGTTTGTTTGAATTATCTTTCTTTTTCTTCAAAAGTATATGCTTGCTTATATGACTAAGTTATAGGTATATTATATTGTTTGTTTATTGTTGAAATTTACAAGGATTTGCTTGTCAATCGAAGCATTACTAACCGATTTTATTGAATTATTTTGACGGCTGTGAAAATGCTTTAACTTATTCAAATTTTAAGGCTTCAGCTTCCTAACAACTAGTCGAATTTGAACTTATTCAAGATCCTGGCCACATCCCCATCCCCATATATTATTTTTGATATGGATCAATTAATATTAATTTTTGAATGAAATCTACCTAAAACTTTAGTTCAGAATCTCAAAAGTTAACAATTACTCGACTTCGTAAAAAATTATTAATTTGACCTCACTCCAATCCTCAAAACATAGACCTATGAGCGTTAGACTCTCAAAGCTATAATTTATGTTAAAAATTTACTAAACTTTTTATCAGTGTGAATTTTTTCAAATTTTTTGACCAATCATGTTCGGAACTTAAGAGAGAGGATAAAACTCACCCTATTGGCCATATTTGGTTTTTTGAATTAGCCAGTTTGTAAAACTTAGGTTTTTTTGGCCAGTTTTGTAAAAGTTATGTAAAACAGCTATGTCAGTTTTTATTCAGCCTTTCAAATAACACCCTACTCACCGAAGTAAACAAACTTTCTACCATTCCCCACTACCAACCTCGCAATAAATAGATCTATGATTATATCATATGGTACACACAGACACCGCCCGCTTACCAATAGTGTTCATTTTTTTAAATTTCTTCACCCCAAAAATGCTGAAATAAAATACAAATAGAGATTGGTTTAAGGCATATTGTCATCGCTCCAAAATAATTTCCATTTTTGCGAACTGTATATTAATTTATCATAAATTAATTTCTTATACACATAAACATAAGCGTAAATATCGATTTAATAATAGTTTAAATATAAAAAAACATTGACATATACCAAAATAAACTACCATCACTTTATTGATAAACCTAGCTAGGTAGATAAAATCATGGGGTTGGTGGTATAAAATAATAGCTTTGTGTTAAAATAATAACCACATCTGGAAACATAGTGAGCTTATATCCCTTAAATACTTCAATTGATGGATAACTGTTTTCATTGATTTCTCGTTGCTATAATTTTAGAATAAGTATTTACAATAAAAATACAATATTTATAATTCGACTGAAAACAATAAACCAAAAATTCGGTTTCATCAAAATCGATCAATTTGTGTTGGAATTTGTTTAAATTTAAAATAAACGGGTGTTTGGTAGAGGCCCTAGCAGTTCGCTCAGTAACACCAAAGAGCTAATCAAATCTATCTCGTTCACATCAAGACCATTTATCAAAGTTTGGTCACAATCCTTCAGTGAACAAAAACTGTACGGAGCAAACCGAAGAATATTTGTTCTGAATATATATAAAAGTGAAAAAGTTGTATAAGCGAAAGTTTGGTTAGAGAACTGTTTTGATTCTTGTCGAAAAATTATGTTCTAAGTTTCATCAAAATTAATTATCAGAGCTTAAACTTATTAAAGTTCCAGATAAAGAGCTGCTCCGGAAGAGCTTACGGAGGAAATAAGAACGTTGAAAAAAAGACAAAAATACATTTAACGAAAGTGAAAAACTGGATGTTGGGATGAAGAAATGTTGGATATCAAACGAGATCCTTATATGCGCCATATCTTATCAAGATCGATTATTAGGAATATATGTTATTGCAGTTAAAAAATAGCTGCTCACCAAACTCACCACCAATATTGCTCAAACACTTAACGGGCGGACTTTGAATTTATTTTCCTTAAAGCTCATGAATCCACTTAAAAATTTTTTTTTGATTTTGTATATATAATTCGGTTTTAAAACGGTTTTTAATCATCTTTTAACACAAATTACTGATGTCATAACTGGTGATTTCAATACAAATTTGTGTCTAATACAAAATCGGATGATCTATTTGTTTTTCCAAGCGAACATCTCGACTAACATTTAGGCCAGAAACGGTTTCCCCACCACTGTACCGGAATCAGGTATGTATATCAGCTATGCAAACTGTGGTTTTTATCTAAAATGGACATAACTTTAGTGAATTTTAACCAAATAATACTTATCAAAATGAAATCAGAAATAGGGCTAAAGATCAGAGAAAATCAATCAATTTGTCAATCAATTCGAAAACGAAAACAAACGAAATAAAATTTAGTGTAAAAATCCCCAAAATTTTATTTCGTTTATTTTCGTTTTTAATTGATTAACAAATTGATTGAAGGTCTGTAGTCTGCTTTAAGAGAAAAAATACACGAAACAACCAACATAAACGAAATAAGAAAATTTAGTTTATGAAATGCTTTTGGGGGGATAAACGTATTATTTTTCTTTGTTTTTAAATATTATTAGGAACAGCAAATTTTTCTTATATTTACAGTTATTATTATTTTTATGATTTTCGAAATAAGTAAATTTAGTTTATGAAATGCTTTTGGGGGGGATAAATGTATTATTTTTCTTTGTTTTTAAATATTATTAGAGACAGCAAATTTTTCTTATATTTTCAGTTATTATTATTTTTAAGATTTTCGAAATAAGAAAATTTAGTTTATGAAATGCTTTTGGGGGGGATAAACGTATTATTTTTCTTTGTTTTTAAATATTATTAGAGAGAGCAAATTTTTCTTATATTTTCTTATGTTTTTAAATATTATTAGAGACAGCAAATTTTTCTTATATTTTCAGTTATTATTATTTTTGTGATTTTCGAAATAAGAAAATTTAGTTTATGAAATGCTCTTGGGGGGGATAAAAGTATTATTTTTCTTTGTTTTTAAATATTATTAGAGACAGCAAATTTTTCTTATATTTTCAGTTATTACTATTTTTATGATTTTCGAAATAAGAAAATTTAGTTTATGAAATGTTTTTTGGGGGGGGGGGGATAAACGTATTATTTTTCTTTGTTTTTAAATATTGTAAGAGACTGCAAATTTTTCTTATATTTTCAGTTATTTTTATTTTTATGATTTTCGAAATAAGAAAATTTAGTTTATGAAATGCTTTTGGGGGGAATAAACGTATTATTTTTCTTTGTTTTTAAATATTATTAGAGACTGCAAATTTTTCTTATACTAGGAGGGTCCGGCGTGCTTCGCTGCACTTATAAATAAAGTTTTGACGTAGACATTTTGTTGACGTAGAAGCAATGATTTCAAAAAGTGGTAGTGAGAAATGCTAGCATATAATTTTTGATTTTTCTTTTTAAATATATGAATGAAAAATAATCAGAACTCTAGCTGATCAGTTCGGATATATGAAAAATTAGCGATCAAATATGTTTTCAAGTAAGCTTATTTGATCTCTAACTTATTTGATCGCTAATATTTCATATATCCGAACTGATCAGCTAGAGTTCTGATTATTTTTCATTCATATATTTAAAAAGAAAAATCAAAAATTATATGCTAGCATTTCTCACTACCACTTTTTGAAATCATTGCTTCTACGTCAACAAAATGTCTACGCGAAAACTTTATTTATAAGCGTAGCGAAGCACGCCGGGTCCTCCTAGTAATAATAAAATTTCATTTCAAACAAACAATTTATTTAATTTTTTTCCAAAAAATTAGGTAAAAAAATAAATAAAAATCTTTCTTTTGACACACTTGACAACATTTTTTTGACAAACTTATAATGCAATAATCTAGTTTTTGATCTCACATACCAATCCCGACCATCAAGATTTCTCCAAATTTATTGTTCCTGCTCGTAATCACATAAAATGAACGTTTTTTAAGCCAAAAATATGAAAATTTGCTATTTTCGACACACATAATGATTTTTCGACACACTTCCGGTACAGTTATCGAACACAACGTCCTTTCAAACCTGTCCCTTGAGTAAACCTATTTTTAGGAAAAAAAATTTTGAAATCCCTCCAGCGGATTTCCCTACAGCATAGGTAATGACGGCCGGCCGGCCGGCCTACAGACAGACATACATTTTTTTTGCTTTTTTAGAATCAGGACGTCCAAAATCGTCGAGAAATGTGAAAAAAGGGGTAGGGGGGTAAAAATTTCACTTTGAGCTCATGAATGTAATACTAAGGTCTTTCAGACCGAAGTTAAATGCTTTTATTCAACTGACGAAACTTCGTGTTCTTTGCACTTAAGGACATTATTTCTCGACGACGCCAAATATACATTTTCAAAGACATGCGTCAAGAGATATATGCTTCCCTCTAGTTCTAATTTTATTTCCTATTGTCTGAAAAGTCCCTTTAATTCTTATATACTGCACATCCCACCTTTATTCAGTCCTCGACTGTAATTTTTTGTCTGGTCCCTAGCTCAGTCGGTAGAGCCTGAGGGTTTTTACCTCGGGCTCTGGGTTCGAACCCGAAGCCCTTTTAACTTCATGTTTTATATGATTCTCAAGACGAATGAAGTCATCCAAACTTCTTCCTTTCGTCCTATCGTGTAATGGGGAAAATTTTGTGTGTCAGTCGTACTTTCATTTCCCGTTCTCTTTACCTTTAGTAATATACTATATCGTTGTTCGAAAAGGTACGTGTGCATTTTCAAAAACTTCCCAATCCACCTGTTAGCAAAAACAGAGTTATTAAAACTATTTTGAAGTTGATCTGAAACTTCCCGGAAGCCCGTTTTAAGTTTTCCATTTTCTTTTCATTTCAGCACTTATTTCGATATATCAATAACCATCAACATATCGATAAGTATCGATAAGTAAATATTCAATAAGTATCGATATTTTATCATTCTAATATCGTTATTCGATGTATCGATTAATATCGAAATATATCAATATTTTTTCCAGCACTAATATTGAAAACGACACGCTACCAATTACCTTTTCGGTTTGCCAATGTATTTTTGATCATCCCAGGTCGACATAGTATTCAATAATCAAGGCAAATATGAATATCATCAAGTAAGAATATCTTACCTTATTTAATTCTTATCAGATGTCATGATGGGTATGATTCCTGTCACGATTAAACATAAATTTTAGAAATTTTTTATATAACTCAAAAACAACTAAGAATGCTACGTTAATAAACATTCATATGAAACAGTTACATCTGAAAGTTTCAATGTAGGATAATACATTCGGAATTTCCTTATTATCATCTTAAAACTTTTTATTTTACTTTTATTTTTACTTTATTTCTACTTAAAATTTAATAATTTGAATTTTCCATTTCTTTATTTTTGACTGAAACGAAACTTCTACAAATAATGTAAGCATATGTGAAATACATTTGCGTAAATTTAAATAAAATGTTTATTCAACGAAAATAGTACATTAAACTTTAAAAGCTTCAGTAATATTTATATTTAAAAAAAAATAAGCTTTTACTTGATATACGTTTTTGTAACTGAAAAACCATAATTTACACCAAGAAAAGAAAGGTGACAGGCAAATAATATCTTTTGTTAATAATTCAAATATGAAAAAATAAACAGTTTCCGACTTTAAAATATGAAAAATAATATATGTCATATTTTACACACTTGTACGTTTCAAAACGTTGGACGAGGAAAAGTTGAAATTTCGTTATATAAAACACAACACAAGCTCACTATAGAGAACAAACAATGTTGACGCAGCTATAATAACAAATGAAACAAATATTATTATGCACAACACATTATATTTTTATTTATTTAATTACAGTAAAATTATGAACAGTATAGAAATGTTCATATTACACTCGGATAGTAAATCACAATCAAATAAATAAAGAACTACAATAGCACAAATTACTACCAACCAGGTGAACCAATATTTTTCCTGATAGCTCACTCAATTGTGTTACATATTCCAAAAATTTAAAAACTTTCCACAAATGTCTTATTAAAATCAATAACTAATCTTCTTTACAATATACCCAAAGTAAAGCCGTAGGAGTTTTGGTTTTTTATTTATAGTATTTATTTACACACATGAAGAGAGGTGTCAGTAATCCGAAAAATCTTTGTAAAACCACAATTTAAACCCAACCAAAAAGTCTAAAAATATTGCGGTATACAGATTCTTACCACATTTTCATTTATGTAAAAAAATTAATAAATTTTTCTAGAAAAACAAATAAATAAACAAAACATTAAAGCTTAACGTAAACGAGTTTATTTAAGAAAAAAAATTTACTTAAAAGGAAAACGAAAACATGAAAAATTGATAACTTTCGACAACCATATATACGATATAGCATCACCTAAAATGAATTACTCATCCCAAAGTTTGCTTACCTTTGATGTTGTTTTATAATTTTGAAATCATCATCAAACTGTTTGTTGTAATTAATTTTGTTTATTTTTGTACCACTTAGTGGTATTGGCGCAGGTGCTGGCCTCAACGGTTGAGGTGGTATGTGTGTTTCTGTTATTGGTATATTCCATGTTGGTGATGTTGATGAACTTTGTCCAATTTGTTTGTAATCTCGATCAACCGAATCAAAACGTTTAAAGCTGCCGGTTGAACCGAGAAGTATATCTGAATTTGATTGTATCTGGAAATGAAAAAGGGTTAAAACGTTACATGTGTTTAAGGTATGAAAACTAATTGTATACTACTCTATATAACTGCATATAGATTATTTTTTCCATGTTAAGGTTATATAGTTGTGGCGAGAAAGTTAGAGAACAAACTGATTCCTCACATAATTACGAATTTCTACCCAAAAAGGCTATCCTGAATGGAACAGGCTACCAAAATCAATCACGGTTGTTATAAAGCATTTGCTCCTGAAATAATTTCATCCGGGTTGAAAAGGGTATTTTACCGATTCAACGTTGTCGATATATTACCTATCATTCGTTCTCTCCATAATGAACAGTCAGTTCAATGGTTGTTTCTGTTTCATTTCTCTTTCTCGCATTTTCTCTTTTTTATATAAATATATGTGGATGCAAGTGTTGAATGTGAGACAGTATTCGTGAATAATCCAATCTTGCGTAACATAAAAAACATGATGAATTTTCTTTTCTCACAGATTAGGATATTCAATTTTTTTTGATTTATTTAAACAAAGCACAATTTTTTGTGATAAATAATAAAAATTTTGGACAAATTATAAGAATTTAGTGCGGCAATAGATATTAATCATAGTTGGAATTAATTAACTTTGTTGATAGTTGAATTTTAAATGACGGAATAGAACACATCTTAAATACTTTTACTTCTATTTGAATTTCTTTTATAAGTCCAATGGAAGGAAAAATTTTGCATTAGTTTTAATAATTCTTGTACTTAGTATGTGATGATTGGTACAGCGATTCTTATTATATGGTAATATAATTATTCATATCCAACAATTGCCGTGGTCACTGGCGTATCGTTTGTTCATTATCGATTATTGTATCATCTTGTTATTCATATTCAACGATCGTCGGCACCATTGGCGCAGCAATTGATTGTTGTATAATATTAATTTGTAAACCAACCATTATGAGTCAATGATCAATGTCCAATAATGGGGTGAGCAAAACGTTTTAATTTGAAATGTAGTAAAAGTGGTTGAAGTGGTGTGGGTGATGATCTTAGTTTCTCTCACTTTAGGGTCGTCAGACTCTTTGTTCCTTACTCATTTAAATCCGTTTTTCTTGCTAAACTTATGCTCGCAATTCAGCATTGGTACTGGGCTGATTAAAGGTAAATTTGAATTCACTTCAGTCTGTGCCGAAAATTAAAAAGCTTTTGGCATGTAACTCCTCTTTAAAGTTCCTGATAGTGATTCCACTATCAAAAATTCACAGTGTCAATTATACGCTGCTGGAAGCCTAAAACACAGAGGCATTCGTAAGCACTTGGGTCGGTTTAAAATATCTGGCTGAATTTGTCAACTTCTGATAGTAGGAATCGATTAAATATATAAAGAAACCATCTCAGTGGTGGGAAATATCCTTAGCTACAGATTTGGTTAGATTAGGAACTATGGACTACGGAAGAAAAACGTAGTAGTAACGAAATAAAATAGTGACATTCGAAGGGTCCACCGAAAAGAACATTCAACATTTTAAAAAAATATGTTGAACAGTTTGGATATTCATGAAATCAAAACCAGCCATAAAGCTCTAGCAATCGCAAGTTTTCTATATAAAACGAAGATATTGAAAGTTTGGACCGTGTTATGCAGGGTAAATCAAACTCCGTGATTGAAATTCGAACCACTGTTCCTCACACATCAAATTTGCCTTAACAGAAATTTTCATAGTTGTTTTCATTTCTCCTTTACACATAATTTCTTACACTCAATCCATAGTCATCATCTACTATAGTTTCCGTTAAAAAAAATTATTATCCTAAAAGAGTTGTGTGATATTTCATAAAGCAATTTCCTTTATTTAATTTGTAATCGTTAACTGCTATAAAATTAGCATAGAACAGTTGTACAATTATTTACGCTATTCCCATGTAGATGTCCTACAATCGTTTTTTAGTCAATGTTTCTGTTTATAATTGTCTTCCCATTGTAGTACCAGATATTAGTAAAGACTTTTTGTTTTGTGGTTACACATATTTACCGAAACAGCATAAATAATAAACAGAATTATCGTGTTTTTCGGTTGTTGAGGTGTAAAAACAGAGTTTTGTTTTTATTATAAATACGTGGTTAATGACAGGACTCTCTCTCTTAGTCTATTGTGACTCTTAGTCAATTTTGTTTTTTTTTTAAATCAGCTGTGATTAACTTTGACGTCTCAAAAAAATTACTTTTTTGTTTGCTGCGTAAAACTTTGGGATGATAAATTTTGAGAACGGAAATATGCAAAAGGTTGATATGGAGGACTAAAACCCCAAGATTATGGATATAAAGCTAACTTTAAACAAGGATAGCCCGAAGGTATTAAGTTTTGTTAATTTTCAATTATACATATCTGTGACACAGAAAATGAATCTGAACGGTGTTCATAAACTGTTAGTCGAAAATTTTCTTAATAGCTGTGATATTCTGTTTACCAGTGAAGAAGGTAAACCGTAATTTTTTTTGTAAATATAATTAAAATAGCCAGATTCTGTGATACCAAAAAAACAAATACTGTGATAAACTAAATATGTACCGGTTTAAGGGCCAATGTATGTTTAGAGCAATGTAAGTTTTGTACCGAAAAAAATGGATTAATTTATAACTGTAATTTAAACAAAAAAAGAAACCAAAAATATTGTGAAAAAAACTGTATACTGATTTAACGTTGATTTATAAAAAAAAATAATAATTTATGTTGTGTGCCAAAAATGTGGATTAATTTATAATTGTAATTAAGATAATAAAAATAAAACAAAGTTAATGTGATAAACTGTATGTCCGTAAAATTGTTAATAGTCTAAGCTCTGTATATACGAAAATAAAACATAACACAATTGCTAATTAAATGATACTTGTAATTGAATATTTAAATATTGGATACAAATTCTATGATAACCGGGTTCTTGCTAATAGTGGTGATAGACTGTTACACGATAAAATAACCTAATTCTGTGTGGATTGTCTAAGGGAAATAATTCGTGGATATATGGATGGTAAATGTGGTCTGGAAATTGTCTGCATTAAATAATTCGTCACATGCGACAATTGCATTCGGTGTGCTGACCATTTTGAGATACAGTCGGTATGGATATTGTGCATTTTCATCGACATTAACGGTCTCCGTTATCCGCAACGAAGTTTCTTTCTTTTAATACCGACATTCGCCGGTATTATAAAGCTGTTATCAATACATCAAGTTTGGCCACCATTATCACCTTCACGAAGGCTGAAATAAAAATAGAAACAGGAAATACTTCTGTACTATCATATCTTGCTACAATAATTGTCGCCTAGCCTTGATTATAATAACCAGTTGGCAAACTGGCTGTGGAATGGCTTGAGTTACTGACTTAACGAGAATGCAGGAGTAGAGGAGCTTTTGGGGCGAGATCTGGACTAACTATGGGGTGAGTCATATTTTATTGTAATTTAATTAGAGGTATGAATGATTACAGTTATGTGTGAGGTGTATGAGTGATTGGATAAAGTATTTTTGATATCTACCTAGAGTATGGTAAATTTAAATATTAAATAAATATTTTGTTGTATTGTTTGCTAACTTAAAATTAGAGTATAATCACCAGTTTATTGTGAATATTATTTAATTGCTAAACATGCTTTGGGGATTGATATGGAAGTTTAATAAACGATTTTCACCGACGATAGAGAAGACCTTCCATTTATTACAGGCAGCTCTGCCTACTTTTTCATGGGATGACGATGCAGTACAAGTTTTTCTATCATTTGGAAAGCCATCATTTTTTTTGTATGTTCTTTAAACAAAGTTCCCATGAAACCATGGCCGTTAAATTCAGAATTTACTGCTTTAAATAAAGTTACAATTTGTTGTACATTTAATAAGATCTACTGTCTCTGAAGATGATTTGGATTTAGAAGATGTGAATAATGTAGACGCTGAAAATGCAGTTGAATATGAGCACAATTTACGCAATGATAGATCAAAAGAAAAACAAATTTACCGGTACCCCAAAACAAAATTTAGCATCTCAGATTGATGAAGGTTCGGATTATGATGTGAGTGGATGATGGTGTATGAACGTGTGAGCGTGTGTGTGTGTGAGTAGGTGTGTGTGTGAGTATGTGTGTGGGTGTGCCTGTGTGCGTGTGTGTGTATGGTGAACGTGTGTGTGTGTGTGAGTGTATGAGGTGCGAGAGCGTGTGAATGTGTATTAACTTATGGTGTTTGGACGTGGTGAGCTAGGGGGTCACCTAGGGGGTCGCCAGAGTCTCAGTCGTTCACTTGCTTTTTCTCCTATCCATTCTTATCATGTTTTCTCGTGTACTGTACAGTTATTTGTGCTGAAGTAGCAGGATTTCTTCTCTCGATCCCATTGGCTGCCGCTAGTCAGGGGCAAAAAAATAATCTCACTAGGTACGCGATCTGCTATGCCACTTCGTTGTCATTCAACGAAGCAGCGCTTCATTACAACCACTTATTCAAAACTAAAGCTTGAACTATGCTTGAACTGGTCAGTACAAATAGGAAAGTAACTTCTGTTTGGATCCCTAGACATTTTCAACACGTAACAGGTAGAAGGACGAATGAAAATTAAATGAAGAGATGTGAGGAAATATAACTTGTCAATTACAAGAGCATTTAAAGCCAGCTGCTCGGTTTCCCTTATAGATCTTCAACAAAAACTATTCAACATTCTGTGACAAATGTTCAACACCTAGGTACCACTAGGCTGGAGAACTCTCTGGCTAAGGATCAACACTTGACTCAGAAGGTTAGATGAAACGTTTATGGAAGACGAGCAGTAGCTAGGTTTTTTCTGCACTTGCTGCGTCAAATTAGTGGATACCTGCAGTATATCTGAAATATATATGAAATATTATACAAAATCCTGATGACTTTAGACCAGGATACCATATTTATCCTAATTTTAAACCTACCGCCTTACATGTAGCAGACAAGAAAACTGTTATTAGGAAAAAATTAAAAGCAGCAAAAGGTGGTGTGTTCTCACTCCTCATGTTGAGTATAGAAGTTGATAAAGTGTTAGCAAAATTATTCAGAAGCGCCTTAGTATGGTTAACTGTTGGTGAACAACTACGGTACTCATACTCATACTCAAAAATGTTGCCAATATTTTTGGAATGAAATGGTCAGTGTAATCCCGCATCACGTTTTATCCTTTTTATCTTTACAGTTGAAATAATATTTATTATGTGATCTAAAATTTTCCCAAAACGAATAAGAATAATGACAGAAAAAATCAAAAGTAAAATTTTATGTCTTAAAATTATCTATGTAAGAATCTTTTGTTAAGGAGAAAGGATGAAAATATATTTCCTCTAACATTTTCAAAGATTTATTTATCTTTTGTATACCTTTTGTTTAATAAAAACTTTTTGGGACGATAAGAATACAAGCCATTGAAGATTTGTGAGCTTTTGTTGTCATTATTACATTTTATATGTATATTATTGCAACTATGTTACAGCAGTTTGAATGAACGCGTCACAGAGTTAAATTTCACGTGTAATAGTATTGCATGATTTATTCTAGTGAATTTTTATATAGTTTCATTTTATTTTTATGAAACATTATTTTTTTACAAGCTTTGTCTTTCCTTCTTAGTAAGCAAAATTTTTGATTTTACAAAAAGAATGTACGTTTTATGCATATCATCAAATGCCACAAGTATTCTTTGTTTTGCTAAAGAACGAAGTCATCGTTTTATTGTAAAGAAAACTGTTTATTCTTATAAGAAAAAATCATTCCTTCTACGTGCCTCATGTTTGTCGATTATCGTAAATCGTTTAAGATTTATCATCCCTCATTGAATCGTTTGTTATATATTATTTTAAAAATCCACATGTTGATTATTAAATGATTTTTATTTAAGACAGATTGTATTGAAATCGAACAAGCTTTATTCGAACACACTAATATGTCATATATGTGAAGTGAAAAAAAACCAAAACACCTTTTGCGGAACAAATATACAAACGAAATAAAATTGACAGCACTCTAGTCTCTAGACTACTAGTACAGTGGTATGTACGTCATGTCGAAGAATGGATTGGCACCTGGGTGTGGTTAGCAAAATTCTAAAAGTTTGCTCTTACTCTGTAGTTTTGTAACCTGGCCAACGAAGGGATCTTTGCTTGGTTTTGTAGTTTTTCAACTGGTAAACGTTATTTTTTTTATTTCATTCTTACTCCTAAGAGTGAAATTTTTTATTTCACTCCTTTGGAGATAGTTTCTCTTTTGTTGTTTTTTCATATTGTAAATGCAGAGCAAGAAAATTATTTTTATTTATTTATGTTTATAACAATTCTTGTATAGTTAAACAAAACAATCGGAATTAAAACGAAAACTAAGTATGTGAGTATTTGCAAGAAAATATTTATTTCGATTTGGGAGTGTAACGAAGCTGATTGTAAATTTACGTAATTTGGAGTCACACTACTTTCCCATACGCATTAAAGTTACATTAACGGAGACTTTTGTATTTGTTTTCGTTTTTTTTTCACACATAATTTTTTATATTCAATTCGTGGTCGTCTGTCGCAATAATTTCTGTTGATATTCATCATGAAACAGTTGTGCAATTTCCCTAATTTGAAATCGCTCTATTTCCTAAAATATAGGAAGAATCAATCAATAAGTTACTTCTCGTTTATTGTACTGTCGTGAACTTTTGAAGTTTTTTTTGCTTCTTGTTTTTTGAATACAATTTCGTAATCAATCTTTTTAAATCTTTTCCAATTTTGACACGAGTTAGTTGTGCAAACTCTTTAGTGGGTGCAAAACTTAACGAAAGAAAATAACCAAGAAACAAACTTATCGTTTGTTATTGTTTGTGAACGGCCTTTAATATATTATAAATAGAAGGCGCCAGATGGCTTTCGCCTGCTATTCTTTTATTCGACTAATTGTCTGATGAGATAAACAACTGTTTTTGCTTTTGACGTTTGTTGGAGGATGATTTACCATGAGATGTATATCTTAAAGCTTAATCAAAAAGATCAGGTATAAGTTTTTTGTATTGTAACTAGATAGTTAAGGAGTGTCATTGATTCAAAAAAATTAAAAAGAAAAATTGTCTAAGTGAAGTGAAATCCTATCCGTCAGATCATTGTAGTAAAATAACTAATTAGCAAAATTGAACGCGTAGAAAAATGTTGGATCATAAACTGTAAAGAACTAATTAGTAAAATTAATTTGCTTGTTGTGGTTAATGGTAGTATTAAATGTACCGAAAGAAACTATCTAGTGCGGGACTATTTGCAAATTAACAAAACGGGCTATCTCGTGAATATCTGTAAAAGCCTGAGAAAAATAAGGTTAGATTTTGATCGGAAATTTCAAATGATATTCACAATACAAGAAAAAATCATGAAATCGTGCCTACGATCCTTGTAGATGATCCGGGGTCTCAGTTTCATATCATTTTTATTAAAATTTTCCGTAATTAAAATTGTAGCAAGTTATATGAACGGTACTTCATGGTCTGGTACCACCAATACACATTCCACACACCAACACTGTCAAGCAATTAGTGTTTTTTACTTTGACCTCGAGTGAGTAGCAATGATACTGTACAAATTAATTGTACAGTCATGATAGAATAATTAACAAATTGTTATTATCTGAATTAATTGTATATTTGTGCTAAACTAATTACTAAGTGGATGTTAGTTGAATTCATTGTACTTTTGTGTTAAAATAATTAGAAAATTGATATTGTTCAAATTAGTTGTACAGCTGTGATAAAAAAATTATAAAAAGAAAATTTATTTATTTATGTGTTTAGTTCTATTAAAAATAAATTTAAAAAAAAAAGAATTTATATGTTCTGTGATCGTAGTTCCATGCATTTTAAACAAAATTCTTAGTGAGTAATTAATTTAATTTCTTTTTGAAAAATAAAACAAATAAATAATTTAAAACCAAAAAGGTGAATGTGATGGCAACTTTGTCTTATATCAATGCAAAATAATTTTTCTGTTTGTTTCGTAAGCATTAAATGGAATGAAGTTGGGAAAGTTGTAACGAGTGTAATCATTGCAGTCCCGGCAATGTTATTGAAACGCCAAAATAAAGAAGTTCTAGATTAGTACAACTACCAAAAATATACATATATATTGAGTTCGTTCCACTCGTTGGTCATATATTTCCACGAGGCAGTCTTGTAAATATTTTTATGCTACGGTTGTCACAAACTCAACCAAAGGAATTAGAACAATAGTTGATGATATTGTGACAGGCTTGTTATAAGGGGGAAGAAGACGCATGTACGGTGAGGTTATCAAGGGATGGTACAACTAGATCTATAATTCTCTTCAAACATTGTTTTCCTTCATTTTGAATAAGGGAAGGAGGGGTGGTGCTATTGTTTTTTATTGTGATTGCAATTGTCAAACTTTGCCTGCTGTGACATTCAAAAGGATACTCACTGCTAAAACAATTGCACCCGTTATATGACACCTTTAAAATTATTATTTGACGATGGGAGAATTTTTGTGGTATCGATACGGAGGCCAGTACTGTTGACTATGGTAAATAGTGTTATGATCTCAAGCGCATTTCAATAGTTGGTGTATTTGACTAAAGTTCAACGATTACTGGATTCAGTCGTGATATATATTTTACATATAATTGTTCAACATCTAACCGCCGGAACTCGGTTCAACAAGTATTTATTTCAACTATTTATTCGGTATTCAACTGCATTCGCTGGAGTTGACCAGTGCATGATTTTACCTATATTTATTCGGAATTGATTTACATATAATTATTCCCCGGATTCAACAATTATTAAGGAGCGGGACCATGATGCGACGCGGTTCATTACTGTTATGACACCAAATTCAAAAATGATTGAATAATTGGACTAAAGGATTGGGATCCACTATTACCATGGGGTGAGTAAACTTACCTTATTTATTTGTAGGTATTTATGGATATGTGAGTATGGGTATATCTGTATGTATATATATGTATATTTGAATGTGTGTGTGTGTGTGTGTGTGTGTGTGTGTGTGTGTGTGTGTGTGTGTGTGAGTTTATAAGGTGTGACAGCGTGTGAATGTGTGCGGATAATTGTGGGGTCGGACGTGGTGATCGTGGTTTGTTCACATGCGGAGGTCGCCAGAGTCTCAGTCTTTCACTTGCTTCTTTATTTCATCCGTTCTGATTATGTGACACGCGCACAATACTGGTATTTGTGCTGGAGCAGCAGGTATATATACTGTTCGTCCCCACTTACTGAAGCTAGTTTGGGGCATAAAAAAACTCGCTAGGGTGCGCGGCCTGCTATGTCACTTCATTGATCATCAATGAAGCAGCGCTTCATTACAGGAGTAAGGACGATATTATTTTATTTTGTAAAAAGACAGCATTTTATATCTACAATTCCTGGTATTTGCGAACTGTTAACATTACTCAGAGTTAGCTGAAGATGGATTCACTCCAAAAAATACGCTCCAATCTTATGTCATGTAATCCAAAAAATTACTTTTGTAGCCTCGACACTTCGGTTCAGAAGTCCCGACGCATAAGCTTGAGGAGAAAACACAGATGTGAAAGTGTATCACTCCCTACTTCTTCAGGAACCCTTCGAACAAATTTGACTTAAATTGGGAGCCATTGTCTGAAACGACTACTTCC
This sequence comes from Diogma glabrata, assembly GCA_963693315.1. Lineage (NCBI taxonomy): Eukaryota > Metazoa > Arthropoda > Insecta > Diptera > Cylindrotomidae > Diogma > Diogma glabrata. Next base: position 277,621,704 of record OY856188.1, on the reverse strand, counting down.
AGACAACAAATAACATGGAAGACGTGCGTTTCAGTACCTTTTTAGCATCACTAAAATTACGATATTGCCAGACTTCGAATAAGGTTAGGGACCCAAAATGTCGATAAATAGGCGTCAACCCAATCCGACAGTTTTGAAATGAGTGACCATGGGAGTACGTAACACCACTTTTGGAGCTTTAGTTGTTTCACAAATTTTACACTTAGAAACAAAATCCTGAAGATGCTTAGCCATGTAGGGCCAGTAGTGGGGATGCTGAAGTTCGTACAAGGTCTTAGTGACCCTAGCATGAGCAAAAGCAAATGAATCATGTGCCATTACAATTACCGCGTTTGCTAATTTTTCGGGAACCCATCACGTCCAATCTTCTCAAACAGTGGCACGTCAGTTACTTCGAAGTTAAGTTTCTTATATAGCAGTTCGTCAGACGTTTGCAAGTGAGGAAATGACCCTTAAGAATCTTCCATATATTCGCTAGATTTTAGTGATGTTCCAATCAATATCAATATTTCCTTTTGGGGTAATTTATTTACTGAGATCATTCTCGAAAGAACATCGGGTACAAATCAAATCCCTGCAGTCTTAAATTCCATTGTGTCAAATGACCCGATAGATCTTTCTGCTCCATCAACCATTTAAGAGAGGAGTGGTCTGTGATATCTTTGATCAAATGACCCTCGATGTATGCTTTAATATTTTTATACCCAGGATAACGACAAGCCTGACGCAGTAATTTCGTTGTATCACGCTCAATTTATTGGAACTGAAAGCAGTGAAGTATTCAATACCCTCTTTGTCTAGGGTATACCCTCCCTTGACCAGAATATAGCCCACACCGTCATTCCTACCGCCGTATTGGAGTACGAATGACTCTCACAGTCGGGATTGAATAGAACAGGAGCTAATGTTAATTCTGTCTTTGATGAATCAACAGGTAGCAACCGCTAAGTAAGCAATTCACAAAACTTGTTTCACCGTTCTAGGAACGGAACAATCAGCGATGGCTGCGGCTTTATAGTTGTCAATTTTTAACACGCCGTTGCCTACCATATATCCTAAGTAATGCATTCAGGAAGTAAACATCGACCCTATTTCTACGTTAATCGTTATTTTTGCGTGACTTCTTCCAGTACGCCGATATGTCTTTCGCACGTATCGGACACTATCAGAAAGTCATACGTATCTGTGACTATCAGAGGTAGACGAAGACGCATGATCTCAACAGAAGAGGGACAATTTGATCCATTATATTTGTTACGGTTTGAGGTGCATTGCACAATTCGAAAGGCATTCTAATGAATTGATACAACGGCCGACCTTTTTCCTTCGATGACAACTCTAGAGGAATCTCAAAAAAGACTTTTCTAGAGTCGGACCATAAACAAAGCTTTCCTGGATTACGTATGAGTACTACAGGTGAACTCCATGGCACGGTACTCTTCTCTATCACCCCTATCACCCTGATCGAAATTTGTTCGATGGCTGGAGAAATTGATAATGCTGTTATTTGATGGGAAATGAATCACCAACATGTTCTAATGCATGTGTGCAGCCCAAGCCTTTCATTGAAAATGATGGTAGGGGAATTGCACGATGTAGTCGAGCGTTTTGCGCAGGCAAAACACTATCATTGACTATATCCACAATCTCTACTGGAGAAGAAAGTAAATAATATGTCAAAAGTTAAAAATAAATAGTCACTTCTATAATGGCGATCAGCCTAAGAGGAAATAAAAAATTAAAATGTTGAGCGAGCATTTATATATATATATATATCAGGTGGATAATTCATTTTGGAGAAATTTATTAGTTTATCTTTTCTTTGATTTTTATTGTGTTAAAAATTTATAAAAACAAATTAATAAATTTATTGGGTTAATTATTTTACAAAAACTTTAAAAGAAAACAATTTAAGTGGCATTTGTGTGAATTTTATATGAAATAAATAGAAGTGAAAGCTTTTTTGAAGTGAAAACTTCTTTAGGCGCGTTGTGCGATTTTCTATGGGGGAAAATTTATATATTCGAGTATCATCACTCATATGTGTTTTAATATAACATATCTCTATATACGGTCGTAACGTTTCAAAATGCAATATGAATATCGCGCTCGACTGAAATGCAGGTCGGGAGTTCAATTCCTGGAGTGGTAATTTTTTAAATTTTTATTAAATACCATTAAAATTATTGTTTTTTTATTTATGAATTCATAATAATCATCAAAATTTCTTTTAACGGATTTTAAAATATTGATCGATAATGCAGTTTTTTAAAGTTATTGCTACTGTCTTTTTCCGTTTCGTTCATATAATTATCATTTCGATATTAACAAGAAAATTAATTATTTTTTTGGCAGGGAGTGCTAAAAATAATAAAATATTGGTTTTCCCATCATTATTTTCCATAATTTCATTCCTGTGAAATAAAATAAGGAAAATAAAAACTACTTTTTGCAAATGAATTTCTCTTTAAATATGAGTTGACATATTCATCACAAGATATTGATTTAAACACAGTTTAAGACTGTGGACAAATATACGGTATTTAAATTTATCAATAGTGTAGTTTTTTATGGTTATTGCTATTGTCTTTTTGCACAGTGACGTCAATACGAAGTAAAGTTTAGATTGTATTCAGGGGATTTTACGGCACCTCACTATTTTCTTCAATTTTTAAAAGAAAAGTTTTGGCTGTATTCAAACCAAACCAAAACTTATTTGAAACTTATTTGTGGAGACTTACTTATTTAAATAAGTAACCTAAAGAGGTGACTTATTTGCAATTTTTTTTTTCATAGAAATATCTAATTTGATTTGTCAGTATCAAATATTTGTTTGTTTGTTCACTAGCTGCTTTTAAGGAATAAAACTTCTTTTTCGATCCGTAATAAAATTAATATGAAAAAATAGTTTTGAGAACTCTTAAATGGATCAAATTAAATAAATCGTTCTAAGTAGATTTATTTTTGAGTTTGAATAATTTATGTTGTTGTCAAATTAAGTATGCTAAATCATTTAGAACAGCTTTTAAATACTTATTTAAAATGGCGGTGAATAAGTCAGTCTTTATAAATAAGTTTCAAATAAGTCATTGTTTAGAATGCAGTCCCAGTTTTTTATACTTCTGTTTCTTATACTTTTTGTTGTTGTTTTCTTTTTTCATTTTTTTTTCTATTTTTTGTTGGTGATTGTTGGACCTTGTTTGAAGTGAAAAGATCTTTAAGCGTGTAGTGCGATTATGTATGGGAAAAATTTATATATTCGAGTCATCGTCACGCTAAATATATTTTAAATATAAAATAAATATTAGAAGAGCATAAGATAAATATTAATCATTTGCTATTTTTTTATTTCTTACTCTCATTTTCTTGATTTATATTTTTTTTTTTCTTTTTTATTGAATTTTATTTTTTTCCGGCTTAAGTGTGATGTGTAAGTTTGGTATGTTGTAAGCAAAGATTTTGTTGTATTTTTAAGTAAAATAAAAAAAATTGCGTTTGTCACATTTGATTTGTGTGTTTTTGATAGTAAGAATTTGTAGTTCAAATAATCTAAGCCCTGAAATTATTGAAAATATATTAAAAATAATTTTACTCTCGTTCTGTTGATTCATATTTTGTTTTTTTCTTTTTTATTGAATTTGATGTTTTGCTCAGTTAACAACAGTGTGGAAGTGTGGTAAAGTAAGAAATAAAAATTTGAGAACCAGATGGATATTCGGCGAACTTATTTGCTTTATTTTTTATGAGTGTTTCTTAGGCTGAATCAGTTTTATAGTAGCGGTTGTTTCTTGCTATCTCAAAGGCTTTAAGAGTTTCGAAAGTATTTTTATAATTGTAATTTTTTAATGCTTTTCGTTTATTCCTCTTTACCTCACTGGTAACCATTATTTTGCGTCAACCCACAAACAGAAACATTTGGTGCAAAATGGAATAAACTGGCGCATATCAGTTTTTGTTCACTAGGAGAGAACAAGGTTTTTAGCTATGATAGTCGTCGATCTTTGAAGTACACAACTTGGAGTTTCTAAAAATCTATCTGTAACATATTATTAGTTATTAAGAAAACCTTATGGTTTCACTTGCTAGAAGGCCCCCAAAAAAGATTGACGTAAACTTAGATTAATATAAAACACACCCATCCCTTAAAAATAAAAGCGTTAATTTATTTGTTTTAACCGTATCCAACATCAGTTCTATTTCATGAATTTAATTTGCATAACACGGTTTAAATGTTTAAAATTGTAATACGATCTCAATTATATTTTTTTTCATCATGGATTATTTTTACAAAACCATCTTCTTAGAAAAGGAGTTAATGTATTTTAATTAAAAACAAACAGCGAATAAAATTTTAAAGTTGATATTGATATTAAATCTTTTATAATTTTTATGAGGTAATTTTCGTTTCAATTCGTTTTGGTAATTTCTTTTAATTATGGAAACTATTCTACTGATTTTCTTCCAGATACTAACGAGCTCGTTTAAAAATATATGAGACTAAAGTTCATTGTTTCAACAAGGTTAAATAAACCAAACGCAGATCTTAACTTATGAATTTAACTGGATCAAAGGTCAGGAAGTTGACTATATTTATGATTTGTTTAAAAAAAAGATATTGTTAGATACCAGAATTAATGTATTTATTTTATTTATCTTTTTGGCATAGATTCAGAATATTTTAGTATACGTTTTCAAGCAACCCACCATGTTTGAGAAATTTAACAGTGTAAATAGTTCTCTTTGCAAAAACTAAAATATTTTAGTTCCCATAGTTCCCTTTAGTTAAAAAAATTATAATATAGCAGATCATACACCAAGGGAGAGAAGTGCATGTTTTTCGAAGCTTGAGAGCTACATATCGCTGAGGGAGATGACGTGTTCTCTCCTGTGATGTATATACTATTTTTTGCACGACCACAATATAATTATGATGTTAAAAACTAAATCTAATCATTTTAAGAGAACGAAAATTATAATTTTTATTGTTCATCATAGTATAGGCGGTTTTTATACAATTTTATTTGAATTTGTCGTAAAACATTTCTGTTTCCATGAAAGCTTTCATTGTTGTTATCGTTTGTTATTTTTTACTCCCTAGGGAGCGGGAATCCGCAATAAGTGGAAATCCACGGAATTGAACTTTATATACACTCGTGCAGAAATAATATTATAGTTTTCCAAAAAATATTTGTAGGCCCACTTACATTCTCAATTTTTTGGCAAGATAAATTAAACAAATAACAAAAGTCGACTCACCATATATCCATTAGCATGATATAATTTATTCTTTGATAAACTAATTTTTTCCTCCCCATTTGATTGTATCCAAGCAATAGCTCTAGGTTTCAAAATATGACAAACAACCAAAACAATAACGAAGATGATTGCTATGACTATCAAGCTTGTAAATGTTGTATTTATACCTTCCATCTCCTCCTGGGATTCTTATTTTCCTTTTGATATATATTTTTTTGTTTCAGTTTTCTACTTTTAATTAAAAATATCCTTTCTTTATTACATAAAGAACTGCTTCTTTGTTCTATCGACTGCAAAGAAAAAATAATAAAAATATATATTGTATAATATTGTAAGGTAAGAGTATACTATACTACGGATCGATAAGGCTTATTTTTTGGTTCCAGAATTAAAAAAATTGTCTGCGTAACATTAGTCACTTTTAAAGGTTTAGCAATAGTAAATGATAAATTTTGAAGTCAACATTTTAATCAACATCCTAAGTCACGAGTGTAGAGTGACGACGCAAAGTCAATTTATTGCTATATATTTATGGCTGGGAAGTATAGACGACTTTAGGGGAATTTAAATTTGGAGGGATTTTTTGTGAGCAATTACGCTTAAGTACATATTGGAAGTCACTTGAATTTTGCAATTCGAAATAATTTTACATTTTCTCTAAAATTCCTTTAGAAAATTTTTTTTTGTTTCGTGCCAGGATTAGAACTCACGCTCATCAGAGTCTCGGAGACACATATTCAAATCCAGTGTGTCTTACACAACTTAGCAACAGCGGTGATGACCAACCATATTTTAGTTTTCATGTTCAGGTAATTTCTAACTTAAAACTTCATCATTTTTCATTTCACAAAATATTTTTTTAATGGAATTTTAGAGAAAATGAAAAATTATTTCGAATCGCAAAATTCAAGTGACTTCCAATACGTGTTTAAGCTAAATTGCTCACAAAAAACCCCTTCAAATTTATTTTATGTTTTTTATATCTTTCTAGTCGAAAATGTTTCCCATAATATGTTTCTCAAACAATTGGGAAACAAAATATATGAATATCATTCTTTTGACACATTTTACGATTCATTATACAGATCCCAATCCTCAAGAGATCTCTAGATTGAAAATAAAAACTATTCATTATTACTGAAAATAAACGTTTTTAAGTCAAAAACTAGAAAGTTTGCATTTTTGACACACGTCCGGTACAGTTATCGAATCCATCGTCCTTCCAGTTCTTATTCATTAGTATAATTTATTTTTAGAAATATTTGAAATCGTTCCAGTTGTTTTATTTGCTTTTTTTGATTTTTTTGGCCGTTTTAGAACATTTAGTTATGATCTAAAACGTCCCCACAAACGCCAAAGTGGAGCTAAGATTTTTACTTTTGGCTCGAGACTGTAATACGGTCTTTCAGACCGAAGTAATAAAATTTTATTTTAAATAATTAAATTTTTAGACATTTAAATAATTCGTTAAAATTTCCATTTTTCTTTTGGTCTCTTACGAATAATATAAAATGAAACAAAACGAAATTTATTTAATGATAATAATAATAATAAACAAAAGAATAATAAATAAAAGTTATTTTTACATTTCTAAAATGGCTAGTTGATGAATTTTTATTTTTGTCTTCTAAAATTATGTTCAAAAACATGTTTTAGTGAATGTAATGAAAACAAACACAAAAAATAAACGGCCATTTTGAATAATTAATTTTGGTAATATTTATAATATTTGTTTGCCTTGTGTGCTTTATGTCGGTTTAGGGATATTTCAATTTATTTTTTCCTTTTTTTTTCTCATTTCATTTTTTTTACTATCTATCTAACTATCTACCTCTTAAATCTATGTTTATGTGGTTTTTCCAATTTAGCTTATCAACAACCAGATTTGAAACTTCAATAAAAATTACATAAAAATTAAGTTATCTTTATTGTAGTTTTTAATTAAAAATCCTTATTTTCGATTCATAAGAATGGAAATTAATCAATTCTTTTTGAACAATTAATTGATTCGATTTTTTTTGGAAATATTAGCTCGTTTAATGCCAAACTCTAACTACTTCGACCAACTGTCAACTTCCAACACAAGATTGTTATTATTTTTTTTTGATTTTTGTTTTCAAAATTGCTTTTATTTGACAAAGATTGTTTTTAATTTTGAATTTTTTTTGACATTGGTATCGAAATTTTGGAATTTTTTGTTTAAATTTATAAAAACCAACTGGTTTAAAAAAAACCAGCCGTCTCTACTTTAATGAAATTCTTTATGAAACCCATCGCATCCACTATTTACATTCAAAACTTACCAAATGAATTATTACAAGAAACCAGCTGTCTTCACTTTAACATTATGAAATAAATTCTTTATGAAACTAGCTGCATCCACTATTAACGTGCAAAACTTTCAAAAGAATTATTACAAGAAACCAGCCGTCTCTACCATAACATTATGAAATAGATTCTTAAAAAAACCAACCGATCCCACTATTTACATTTAAATCTAATCAAAAGAATTATTACTAGATACCAGCTGCCTCCACTGTTTACATTATGAATTAAATTCTTTAAGAACAAGCCGCACCCACTATGAACATTCAAAACTTATCAACATAATTATTACAAGAAACTATCCACCTCTACTATTATAATTATGAAATAGATTTATTAAGAAACCAGCCGCACCCACTATTCACATTCAAATCTCATAAAAAGAATTATTGCAAGAAACCAGCTGCTTCCACTATTAACATTCAAAACTTATCAAAATAATTATTACAAGAAACCAGCCGCCTCCACTATTATCATTATGAAATAGATTTATTAAGAAACCAGCCACACCCACTATTTACATTCAAATTTCATCAAAATAATTATTATAAGAAACCAGCCGCCCCCACTATTAACATTCAAAACTTATCAAAATAATTATTACAAAAAACTAGCGTCTCCACTATTAACATTCAAATCTCATCAAAAGAATTATCACAAGAAACCCGCTGCCTCCACTATTAACATTCAAATCTCATCAAAAGAATTATCACAAGAAAGCAGCTGCCTCCACTATTAACATTCAAAACTTATCAAAATAATTATTACAAGAAACTAGTCGCCTCCACTATTACCATTATGAAATAGATTTATTAAGAAACCAGCCGCACCCACTTATTACATGCAAATCTCATCAAAATAATTGTCACAAGAAACCAGCTACCTCCACTATTAACATTCAAATCTCATCAAAAGAATTATCGCAAGATACCAGTTGCCTCCACTATTAACATTCAAAACTTTGCAAAATAATTATTACAAGAAACTAGCCGCCTCCACTATTACCATTATGAAATAGTTTTATTAAGAAACCAGCCGCACTCACTTATTACATGCAAATCTCATCAAAAGAATTATCACAAGAAACCAGCCACAACCACTATTAAAATTAAAAACTTATCAAAAAAATTATTACCTAAAACTAGCGTCTCCACTATTAACATTCAAAACTTATCAAAATAATTATTACAAGAAGCTAGCCGCCTCCACTATTACCATTATGAAATAGTTTTATTAAGAAACCAGCCGCACCCACTTTTTACATTCAAATCTCATCAATAGAAGAATCACAAGAAACCAGCTGCCTCCACTATTAACATTCAAAACTTATCAAAATAATTATTACAAGAAACTAGCCGCCTCCACTATTATCATTATGAAATAGATTTATTAAGAAACCAGCCGCAACCACTATTAAAATTAAAAACTTATCAAAAGAATTATTACAAAAAACTAGCGTCTCCATTATTATCATTATGAAATAGATTCTATAATAAACCATCTGCAATAGTTTTTATATGAAACTATAGTTGTTGGGGTATCGGCTAGCTTTATTTCTTATCAAAATATCCCAAGCACTATGTTGACTCCAGTGTATGAGTGTTGGTACAAACCGATATTATAATGCATCAAAACAAATTTTCCAGCTGGATAAAATAGCGCGCAATGGAACTGTTACATGTCGTTTTTCAAATGTTTTATGCATTACAATCTTAAACCCTGAATTCATTTACCGAATTCATTCATTTAATTCATTTATTCTCTGACTGATCTGCTAACCCTGCAGTAGTCCCCCTTAAAAAGAAAATGTGATTTTTCGTGATTCAAATGGTTCGATAATGCGAGGATAGACAATCCTTCGATTTTTTTTAACTTCCTGGCACAAATCTTACTGTCTTTCTCTGCTGCGTAGCTTTACGCGATTATTTGGGCTGGATTGAATCAGTTGCAAGGAACGATGGCTTTATTCGATTAATCGATTAATTCGATTAATACCTTAAGTGGTAGTACCACAGGGATACAACAAGATAACGAGCAAGGAAGGTGTTTTTATCCGGTATGTAATGTGTTGAGTAATGGGTAATGTGTTAATCACAATTGCGTTGAGGATTACCAATGACGTGGTCCTCATTTTGTTGATGCCAAACATCTGATAAATTTCTTGGGGCTCGACTGACCCCCTCCCCTCTTCATCCTTTGATATATGTGGATCGCCACAGGAACTTCATTGTGGCTAATACAATTGTTTATTACAATAATATTGCAGTAATAAGCACATGTTTGTTCTGGTTATCAGTTGTCCAAATTGGTAACGATACGTTCCTTTCAAATGAGACACTGATGTTGTAGTTATGCCATTTATTTTCTCATACTCCCATATCCATGTCAGGTATCCTTTTATTAGATGATTTGGCGAAGATGAATATGACACATCTTACATAGTTGGTCGCTTCAGAATTAATCGATGATTTTCTCCTTGTTCTCCTGTTGACTGTGATGCTGGCATTGCACCTGACTTTGTCTTCTTGATAATCGATCAACATTTCTTTGTTTACTGTCTTTTTTATGTGACCTAAGGCCTAAGTCCTTTGTGGTTAAAATAAACCACGAGGGCAATTTTTTTTTAAATCAAAAGAACACGTGCCGCAAAATCATTAAAGTTGATTTTTTGATAAAATCGTAGATTTTTTAAAAAACGTATAGTTCTCATGATATTTAGAAACAGGACTTGTAAATTTTCGTAATTTATAAATAACATAAATAATAAAGATGACGAAAAGTCCTAATTTTCTTCTTATGCTATAGAATAAAAAAATAATCGTGAGAAGAAAAATCAACCGTCTAAATTTTCATGTTTGTTTTTAGGAGTTTCGAAGATTGAAGAATTTCGATTTTAATTTCAAAATATCATTATAAATATACGTTTTAGGAAAAAAAATGATTTTGTAGAGAAATAAATTTTCTTCAAAAATGGCCGTGTTTTTTTAAAATCTGCATGTTTTATGAGATTTTTTATCAAAAAATCAACTTCGATGATTTTACGGCACGTGTTCTTTTGATTAAAAAAAATACACTCGTGGTTTTTTTTATCACAACGAGAATTTTTCAAGGGATATCTCAGAAAATTTAATTTTTAACGACCAGTCTAATGTACATTCAATAAATAATATTGAAAACGAAAACAAATAATGTATTTTCACTATGCTGAGTGTCGACCGTTTTGACTTTATGTGCCATGTTACTTATTTATACAAGATTGTTATTTGAAGTTGAGAAAATTCGCTTATTCGAATTAAGCTTCAAATTTTAGCAAGTGCAAGTGAAAGCCAATTAAAAAAAGTAACAAAAGCAAGACAAAAGTTTGCATCCCAAACCTTCTGCCGCTAAATTCTGTAACTGTGAAGCGGTGAAGTGATAAGTTTTTCAATGAAAAGAAACGAGGAAATTTTTAATACTTCACCATTTCACAATTACAGAATTTGCTGCTGGTTTCAAATTTTTCTGGTATGCGGAAATTGACGCATTTTTTGTTTGTTGTCTACCAATGCTATTCTTTTTGACATCAAATCTGTCAGTCTCTTCTACCTATTCCATTTTTGGTAATACTCTCTCGTCGTCATTCTGTTCTCCATTTACTTTTCATTCAGTTCCTATTCGAGTCACCATGGCTTTCAATGCAGACGTCTAATTGGCCAACAGCAGTACAGTATGTAACCTGTCCCACCTGAAAGTTCTGACGCGCAGACAATTTTTTTTTTTGATTAGTTTTGTTCTGTGGGCGAAAGGCAAGACCCTTGTAAATTCTGACGCACAACCAATTTTTGTTTATATTTTTGTGTATTTGTTATTGAGTTGTTGTTTGGAGGGTGAAAGGGAAAATACCTAACTCTTTTACAAAATGCTGTGAAAGGATCATGAGTGAAGGTGACATGGAGATCTTGTTGACCTACGATGGTTTTTTACCTAGGTCATCCCATCATGGTTATTTCACAGGTTCTCAATGGGGTCAGAACCACCAAAAATTACGCTCAAATAATCTAACTGCCATGGTCTTGAAAATTCTATTTGTTAAAGCGTAGCCTGTTTGAGAATATGATGAGTGTAAGGCAGTAGATCATAACAGGGATAAGGATCGACTGTAGTTCTCTCTACACCCAAACCAACCTCTTTTTCTCAACACAGGGTGTTCTGAAGGTGTATTTATTTATTTATTTATTTTTTTTGCTTGCCAGGAAAATGTTTTTTTTTATGATTCACAGAACGAATGTAGTAAGCCAAACTTCTTACTTTTTTTCTGTCCTGTAATAGGCAAGAAATTCTGTGTCAGTCGTACTTTAATTTTCTGTTCTCTTTACCTGTAGTAATATATTATTGCATTATTCGAAAATGTGTGTATACGTTTTCAAGAACTTCTAAACCCACATGTTTGTAAAAACAAACACAATTCTATAAAATATTCCGGAGTACATCTGACTCTTCCGGGAAGACTGTTTTATAATTATGGAAAAATAAAAAGAATTTAAGTTCTTTTTTGTTAAATGTTGTTTTTGTTTTTTTTTTTTAAATTCCAATTCCAAGCTTTTAGAGTATTGAGTTTTTTTTTGGAGACGGGGTTGACTAGTTGGTTTGACCAGTTAAAGTTTTTGTGTTTGATTATTAAGAGATTGATCAGTACTTTTATGTTGTACCCGTTTTATCAGTCTTATATATTTGAGACTGCACCAAGTTTTGGTTTTGATTAATGACATGCTGAAATTAAAGATTTATGGATCGAAGCAAATAGCTTACTGTAAACAACGATATATGGTCCTAAAGAATATTAAGGGAGTCCAGCTGAACGAAACAGGACGATAGGTATAGAGAGTTGTAATGGAATAGGGTAGGTGGATAAACTTTTGTTTTAGATTATATTCTTTGTATAAACATAAAATGATATGTTAACTTAAATACAATTTAGGGAAGGTTTTGGAACGGCAGCTGGCTTCTACAGAATCTGGGTGGTGTAAGACATAGCATGCAGTTTAATTATTTGGTTTAGATAAAATAAATGGTTGATTTGCTTAATTTTCTTGTAAGTAGGTTGATTGGAAGAATCTTCGTTAAAGTGAGCTAGCAGCAAGGTGTATTTCGCGTGCAACGACCAATTGGTTGGACCTTAACGGTCTACCAAACCTCTAACTACAAACAATTTCATTATAAAAGCCTTCTGCCGGAAAAAATATAAACACAGATTGAAGTTATGATATCTCAGAGCTTTGAGATTTCAGTCTCGCCATATTATTTGACTGTTTTTGAATATTACTTTTTGTATATTACTTCGGTTTGAAAGACCTAAGTATTACATTCTCGAGTCAAAAGTGAAATTCTTACCCCCACTTTTTTTGGTATTTCTCGATGTTTTAGGACCTACTGATTCTAGGAAAGCAAAAAAAAATGCATGTCTGTCTTCCAGCCGGCAGGCGGGCCGTCACAACCGACGAAATCTAGAAAACCGCTGGAGGGATTTTAAAAATTTTCTAAAAATAGGTTTACTCAATGGGAAGAGCCGAAAAGATGGTGTGTTCGATAACTGTACAGAAAGTGTGTCAAAAAAGTTGCCAAGTGTGTCAAAACAAGGAAATTTGCATATTTTTGGCTTAAAAAACGTTCATTTTAATCATTAAGTGATTACGAGTAGGAGCATTGAATTTGAAGAAATCTTGATGGTCGGGATTGGTATGTGAGACCAAAAACTAGATTATTGCATCATAAGTTTGTCAAACAAATGTTGTCAAGTGTATCAAAAGAAAGATTTTAATTTATTTTTTACCCAATTTTTTGGAAAAAAATAAAATTAATTATTTGTATGATATTAAATTTTATTGTTATTATAGAGAATTATGGCATTATAAATTTATAAATTTGTCAAAAAAATATTGTCAAGTGTGTCAAAAAATGATTTCATTTATTTTTTAGCCAATTTTTTTGAAAAAAAAAATTAGTTGTTTTTATGACGTAAATGTAAATGAGCATGAAATTGGACATGGAAATTTTTGAATTTGCTAAAGTTTTTGAAATATTTTTGGAATTTTGAAAAAAAATTGTATTTTTGATTTTGTAATAATTTTTGCAATATTTTTAGAATTTTGGAAAAAGTTTAATATTTGATTTTGTTATAAATTTTGCAATATTCTTAGAATTTTGAGAAAAAATTGAATTTTTGAACTTTATAAATATTTTTAGGATTTTGAAGAATTTTGAAGGAAAGTTTCATTTTTGATTTTGTAAGCATTTTTGGAATATTTTTAGGGTTTTAAAAATTTTTAAATTTTTGATTTCATTATAACTTTTGGAATTTTGAAAAAAGTTTTAATTTTTGATTTTGAAATAATTTTTGCAATATTTTTAGGATTTTGGTAAAAGTTTGAATTTTCAAGAACTTTTTGAATATTATTGGAATTTGGAAAAAGTTTAAATATTTGATTTTATTCTATTATTGGAATTTTGAAAAAAGTTTCAAGTTTTGATTTTGTTATAATTTTTGCAATATTTTTATCGAAAAATCTCTAACAATCGCAAATTTATTATAATAAACGAGAACATTCACTATGGAAGGGATTCTTCACAAGGGGGCCACGTAAAGTATTCTGAGGGCCGCGAAAATTTTACCAGATTGTTTTTAATATAAATGCAAAACAAATTTTTTAAATCAAAACAGTTTTTTATCGTTAGGTGTACGAATGTGTATGCCTTATTTTTCAATAAATGCTTTAATTACTGAGAGTGATGCATATCATTTTGGGATTATTATATTTCGAATTCATGAAAAACATACGAAGTGACATAGCGGCAGTTAGGTTGCAGAAAATCAATTATTAGGAAGACACCCTCCTCCATCGTTTTATATAATTTCGTCCAAACGTATAGAAATTTTTTAAAAATGTTTTTATATAATATCAAAATTGAACACGGACCTACAAAATTTAAATTTTGAACGATGTGAAAATTTCGTCTTTGTATCCAAATAAAATTATATTCATTTTTTCTATAAATTTGGACATGTCAACATATATGGCATGAGTGTATAGCCTTTAGGCACACCTAACAAAAATTATAATAACATTAGCTCTACTGTACTGTTCGTTTCAATATCTGAGCGACATCAACTTTAAAAACTAGTTTGTCAAGGTTTCTGCAAACCTTTCAAAAGCAAAGTGCAAACAAAATAGCTGGAATGAAAATGATAATGGGCTAAAAAGAAATATTTATGGGTGAAGTTAGTATATTGTATAACGATGCTAAGCCGATACTCATTTTCTTCGAGTATGAAATTAACAGCAAAAGCGAGTGAAGGCTGTAATACTACTTTTTCTAAGACATTTATTAACATGAAATACGTGTTTTTATTTATTTAATAAAAGCAACACTACTTTGCAAATATATAAAATTTCCTTGAATTATAATGTAATTTCCTAGACTAAAAATTGAATATATTTTTGAATTAATTTTGATTGAATTTTTCAATTCGAAAGCATGAGTTTTTATCAAAAAAATTTTCAGTTTATATTTGGTTTAACATGCATTCGTTCGGGAAAAATTAGTTGCTCTAACGAGTTTTTGAGTAGATCACCAAAGGAACGCTTGCGACGTCAACAGTTTTTAAAAATTCGTTTTTGTGTTTGATTAAGGACTGTTTGCTGCTGAAAACCCAAAATAAAAGGAAACTGACGACCGCGAGAATATTTTAATATGACTGGCCGCAATTGTCAAAAACTTATTTTAAGGGGGCCGCGACTGCAAAAAGATTAAGAACCACTGCACTATGGTGCCATTTCTATATACATATGTACAAATATACCTGTAGTTCGATTACGCACAAGCTTAAGTACAGAGCATATTTTTGTTTTACCTTTTATTTGTCATCGTCTATAAAGATTTGTGAAAACTGATTTCTCTGAATTTTGAAAAGCATCGTGTAATTCTTTGCCTATTTTACAAATTTTTATCGATAATTTCGTTCCAAAATTTTTTATAAAAATTATGTTGAAATGAAATTTTGAATATTCATGTATCAAAATAAAATGATTGCTACTGCAAAAACTGGCCTTAAATCATCAAAACTCAAGCAAGTATGATAGTATATTTAAAGAACTTTAAATACTCCTGGGGTAAATACGGTCCTAATTGATTGATACCTGTTGAGTGGGATGAATTGTTGATTATAATTCTTCAAGCTTTTTACAATGGAATATTATAAATAATTTCACTTTTAAAAAAAATCGTTATTTCAACTAAGTTTTTCTAATTTTCATCGTTACAGAAAGGGCATTTTTTCATTAAAAACATATTTCAAAGCCGGGAGCATAAAGAATTCGAATTTATTTCTAGTGAAATTTCATGTTTTTTGTATTAAAATAAAACATGCCTTTGATGTGATTTTTTAATAAACATCAGACCCTTATTTTATGAAACAAATGTTGTCTTAAATGATGGAAATGCTTAAACGAAATGACATGCTATTATTTTAACAAATGATTGATTGGTAAATAGTTACAGAGTTAAGACTTTTTTTATATTTATTTCTGTATTTCTATTCCGCTAACCTTAATCCTTTGGCTTGATAAAAATCATATTAAACATTGAATAGAAAATTTCTTTAAAAAACCAACAACCTCCATCAAATTGTAATTTAAAGAAGAAAAAAACAAACTAGGACAAAAATGTATTTTACAATATTTTTGTAGCATTATTATTTTTTTTCATTTTTATTTTTCGCCAATATTGATTTTCCAAAATTTTTTGTATTATGATTTATAAAGCAGCAAAATTAGTACTAAACCTAACGTTGGTCGATTAATAACCAAGAAGTACATGAAAACTAACCTTATTTAATATATTAATCAGTTTTAATCCGGTTATAATTGGGGTAATTGCACCGAATACATTTTTTTCATTAAATAAACAAATACTAACCTGGACAAAGCTTTTCTCATTTTGGGTTTTTTTCATATGTTTTATTCCATGAAAAAAAAAATCGTTTCTCAACACATCTTAAAACTTTAATTTTTATAACATAACAACCTTTGCACAAATCCCTTATTAAACTTTTACTAGAAATACACACATTATTTTTTTTTGTTTTGATACCAAAAACGCACAATAACACTAATTTTCTGTTTTTACTTTATTTTCCATTACGATTTCTTTTTCGTGTAACACTTAGGTGTTTTTCCTTTATTTTTTTTTTATTAAGAAGTTGTAAAAATAAAAAAATAGAAAAGATTTATTTAGGTTATGATAAAAACAATAAGAAAACACTAAGTTCAAGTTTGTTGTTAGATTTAAAGCGAACCAATTCGACACGTACAACTTTTACGCATTTTAAAGAAAAACTAAATTGAAAGATGAAAAAAGTTCTCCTTCAGCCTTTTCTTCTGCTGTTTTTCAATTGTTTTTATGATATGATATGAGGATCAAATTTTACGAGATTGCGCAAAGTTTGATGAACTTGAAAATAAGGAAATAAAAGGAAATACTATTTGTGGTTAGGAAAGTGGGTATAAGTTGCTTGATATTTAGGATGTTTATTTTATTTGATGTTGTGAAATTATATTATGGGTTAACCTATATTTGAAATTTGATTATATATTTGTTCAATGCGTCTTTTGCTCCCACAAGTTCCGACAATGTAATGGTGGTGAGGTTTTGGTATTTTTGCTTTAGTTCACAATATTTGTAAATAATAACAAATATTTTAGAACAAAAATATTTCCCCTTCCACATCGAATTTTCTTTAAAGAAAAAAAGCTATCTTTATTGCAACCAGTAAGCTCAAGAGCTTGATATACCTGCTGCCGAATTCTTTCATTTAGTTTAATCAATACTATCAGGCCAAGCTAAAAGTGCTATTCTACGAGGTAACCTTTATAATTCCAATACTTTTCAATAGGTGTCGCTCGAATCGTGAAGATCCATATTTTTACATTTGGCATCTCTTTCAGCCACATATTACAAGTTTCAAGTACAGATCTGTTTGTAATGAAGCTGTTATTCAAACTCCGTAATTTGGAGTCGCACCTACTTTTTCGCGCGCATTAAATTTACATTAACAAGAACTTTCTAATTTAATTTTACCCTTTTCCAACACACTTTCTTGCACTCGGTTCGTAATCTTCTTTTTTTACAGAATTTGTTTTCAAGTTTGATATGAGTTAGTTGTGCAAACTCTTTAGTGGGTGCAAAACTTAACGAAAGAAAACTGCCCAAGAACTAAACTCATGATTTTTATCGTTTTGTTATTGTTTACCAACGGCCGTTAATAATGATATAAATAGAAGCGAAATAGGGCTTCTCTCTCTCTTACTTTTTCTATGCTAAATGGTGAACAGCTGTTTGCTGTTGGTTTTTTGACATTTTTACACATCAAGTTTTCTTGGTGTGCTTTTTTTTTTTTCAATTTGTGGCAAGAATTGATTAATTTAATGATAAAAACCAATAAAAAAAACAAAGAAAATATTAAAAAAAATTGATGCTAACTAATATGAAAAAGTTAGACAGTGGGCTGTTAAATAAATTATTGAAAAACCAAAAAGCTTATGTTGTTCGCATGGCGAGCTTCTATTATCGTTGTGTGTTAGCAAAAATTGTAAAAATCTATTATCGTTGTGTGCTAGCAAAAATTATAAAAATCTATTAACGTTGTGTGTTAGCAAAAATTATAAAAATCTATTAACGTTGTGAGTTAGTAAAAATTATAAAAATCGGGTAAATAAACTATTGAAAATAATTCCTATTGATTCGCATTTCCAATATTTTAGTATAATTTGATGTTAGTGAACATTGTAAAATTAGAATAAAAAAATCTGTTAAATAAAACAAAAAAAATCATAACCAAATTCTGTGATAAATTTTTTTAAAAAGTCTGTTAGTCAATGAAAATCGTAACTGTGCGAAGTTAAAAAAATAATTTTGTGATAACGAGTGTCTAAAAGGGAGACGATCATCCAAAAACCTATCTGTAAACTACAAAAAATTTACAAACAATCCACAATGAACAATTTATCACGTGCCACAGTTGCGCCTGACGTGCTGAATACGGCAGTACATTTCCGTACCGACCATTTTATATTTGGAATTTGGTGTGATCCATAAAAGATATTTCCGGAAGAACAACCACCTCTAAGGCGGAATAGGAGATTTTCTAAACATCTATAAGTATTACCGGCGTAATTTTACCAAACCCTGTACTGGATGAGGATTTGTGAGTAAAGAGGCTCTTTGAGGCGGGATCTGGACTAGATATGGGGTGAGTCATTTTTTAACTTTATTCTAGGTGTGGGTGTGAATGATTATGGATGTGTGTCTGGGGGTGTGAGTGTGAATATATGGTTTTGTGGGTGTGGTTACATATGAGAGAGTAGCTTGGTTGCATATGTGTGTGTCTGCCAGGATCCAGTTGGAGCCAAATAAGCGAGAATTTTACCTATATATTGTGAAGCTTGTTGATAAAAACTTATAAATAAATAGAATTAAAAATGAATGGCTTATTATTATTTGCTAAACCAATTGTAGTAGTTTATCGTAAGTTTGATGATGGTATGAAGGACAGATTTCGAGAATTAGCAGTCACGAATAGACTAATAAAAGAAGGTATTGCGGATGAAAAATATCGTCATTCTATTGTTATTCTACCAATGTTTGGACCAGTTATTGCATCTCAACGGATACTTTTTGGTTAACTCGATACTTCTTATACTACATTATAATGTAAAAGTGAATTCAATATTATTTTTGAAGAATTTCTTTTAATCTGCTTTTATTAAGTTTGGAACAAAATTTAGTATCAATGTTACAACGGCATTTCGGGCTATGCATCTCGGTTGTTAAACAGATGTGTGGTTCGGATGTGATTTTATAAATAAAAAAAAAACAACTTCCAAAACGTGAAGATATAGTGACATCATCAATTGATTCACGGTTTGAGTTGTACAAGTATGATCAGTCTATAATGGTAGAAGCAGTTGAACAACTCTTACTAAATTCTGATGTACAAACTGGCGCTTATGGGCATGAACGTGTGCATGGGTGTGTGTCTATGTGTGTGAGTGTGTGTGTGAGTGAGGGGGCAAAGTGTGAGAGTATGTGTGTGTGTGAGTGTGTTAGAATTATGGGAGTGGACGTGGTGATCGCAGTTCTTTTCGTCTAATGAGGTCGCCAGAGTCTTATTATTTGCACTTGCTTTTTCGTTTAATCCGTTTTTTACATGAGATACGCGTACAATACAGTTATTTGAACTGGAGCTGCAGGTAATGTCTACTCGTCCCCACAGGCTGAAGCTAGCTTGGGGCTAAATAAATCTCATCTAGGGGCGCGGCCTGCTATGCCACTTCGTTGATCATACAGCGAAGCAGCGCCTCATTACATGTTATATAGTAATTGTATCAAATAGGTAAGATACAATGAAGGTAGAATTATATGAAATAATAAATCTTATTTATACTCCGGGTGCCACAATCAAAAACTTTATAATTTTATGATTTCCTTTTAAACTTTATTTTCACAAAATACTTTGGTTGATGTTTCTAATATGAAGGTTGGTTATACAGAGAGTTTATACAAAAAAAATCTTAACGCTACTACTGGTATAATTAATTAATTCAATCTACTACTTCAATCTACTACTAATTTTAATCTACTATTAATTATACATTGAACGCTAGATGAGGCCACTGTTTACATTTAGCAAAGACATTAATAAAATGTTATTAACATAAACAAAAATAATTATAATATGCTTTACAGATATAATTAAATTTTCTTTCAGATTTCATTCCCCAACATATAGTATAGTTTTTGTTGCCGTCAAAACCTCGCGGTTTTTTGGAAAAAGAAAATGGTCAATTTCGTTTGTTGATAAAACACTACTTTCTGCCCAAAAAATCCATCAAAGAATATTTAGCATAATTATATATTACGGGAGCTGTGCTCCTTTACATAAAATGGTCCTAACGTGGTAGCTAAATTTCATTTGTGTTGATGTGTGTACAAACAATTGTGAGTGTCCATGGCACGCAAAATGTGTATCGTGCTGACAGACCGCCGAGTAAAGGTTAAAGATATAGCTGTGATGATGAACATCTCATATAAACTTGTGCAAAATATCATGCTATTGCTCACATCAAACTAAATCGATTGACCTCTTTAAAACAGTTTTTGAAGGTGTTCCAGCGCAATCCAACTGATTTCATGCGAAGTTTTCTGACCGTTGATGAAACATGAATGATCATTATACCCAGCGATCAAGGAACATTCGAAACATTGGACTTTCCCCAGCGAAAATGCTCGAAAAAAGGTTAAGACGTTGTATCCCACGATAAGGACATGGCCATTGCTTTGGCATTCGCAAAGCATAATCCAAATGGACTACTTGGTAAAAAGGAAAAACGTATTTGACGCAGAATGGATAAAATGGTGATCAAACGATTTAGCAAAGAATAAAATCCACTTCTATGGAAAATCCTCTGCTAACAACTTCCATCGTAATGCATCACGACAACTCACCGGTGTCACATTTCAGTGGCCAAATTAGTTGAATTGCACAACCAATTGTTGACCCATCCATTGTTGACCCACCCAGCGTGTACGCTGGGTGACTGGCAAGGAAAAAATTCAAGACAAAAGGTGATTTCATCGCCGAAACAGAGGCCTAATCGGCATACCTCGAAAAATCGTATATTTTAGATTGGTTTAAAAGGTTTGAATACGTACATCGAGCTAAAAGGAGATAATGTTGCAAAATAAAACATAATTTCAAAAAGAAAAGAAATATCAAAATTATCAAACACCTCACTACTAAATTAGCCGAGACTCGAAATAGACTTGACTATCGTTTTGGAACGTAGAACGTACTCTGAGCCTATTCGATTTTCCAAATAGTCCCTCTCTTTGGACGACTCTTTAGCCGGAAAGGTTTCAGATTAATTTTAAAGCTCTTTAGAAAACTGGTTACCGTAGAATCATAAAATGACCGATGGTTCTTCTTTTCGAAGAGAGTTTAGTATAATGGGTACCTTTTTAACTCACGCTTGAAAGAAACTTCCTAAATTCAATCCGATCAAACACGTTGTATATAATCCTTGTCATTGAGTGTTCACACTTAGTAGTTTTTGGTGATAGTTTTTGGTGATTTTAGTTTTTGTAGTAGTTTTTGGTGATTTCAATGAACCCTAACCGGGTTATCTTTCATAAAAATGTCCTAGGTTCAAATAATTTGTATTTGGAATCGAAAGATAACAGTGAAAGAATGATTGAGTTTGCTGATTGAGTTAATTCTACTAACAAAAATTGATTCAAAAGCATTAATAGGGAATGGATGGAAATCAAATAAAGCACCTGTGAAGATTCGTGTCTTGTGAAACTGTCGTGATGCTATTCAGAAACAGAGAAAAAGCTATCAAAAAGACCTACTGAAATGGAACTAAAGGTCAACAGAACAGAGATACAAATTGGTAAAGCAACCCGTTTTAAAACTTTGTAAATTGTAGACAAACGATGAAAAAGGATTGAAATCTCTATCAAATTAAATTGTGACAGGGGAATCGAAAGCTGGCGTCATACTTT
This sequence comes from Diogma glabrata, assembly GCA_963693315.1. Lineage (NCBI taxonomy): Eukaryota > Metazoa > Arthropoda > Insecta > Diptera > Cylindrotomidae > Diogma > Diogma glabrata. Next base: position 277,599,525 of record OY856188.1, on the reverse strand, counting down.
CCAAACCAAAAACTAATTAATACTTTTGCTCAGCTGATAAGGATTATTCTGGATAGTAAGATTTTTAGGGCTGGTTGTACAATTGCAGTTCAGCCGAGGTTTAAGCTGAAATAATGCCAAACCTGATATTCTGTTCGGTTACGCGTTGAACAATTGCGGTTTAGTCGCGAGTATGAGCTTAAGCCAGGGTTCAAGTTGAGCGCTCAATTTTGTTGGTTCAAGAAACTAACCTACCTTATAACCTAACCTAAGCTCCTATCGGGTTCTACTAAGCTTTAGCTAAAATGCTATTGTACAACCGTCCCTTAGTTGATTTTCGAACGGACTATGTCTCTCACATGGGAGAGAATTAATAATGTAGTTCAATTCAATGTAATGCAACATTAATTCAATATATTTAACACTAATTAAATTCAATTTTACGGCTTACATTTTGATATTCATGTTATCGAAATTGTAATCTTAAGGTGTTGTGCGTGTTATTTTTGACAGTTTTTATATAAATTAAAATGATAAGTCCTGATTGATTTTATAACGTCTTGATCGAACAAAATACTCGGTGTTATTAGCGGTAATTTTCTATCTTTGTTTCTCTTTTATATACATTGGTCACCTTCATGCACTATAACTGTTCAGAATTATTCATCACATGATCTCAAAACGAAAATCCAGTTGAATGAGAATAAAGGGAAGAAAATCATAATTATTTTCCTCTATATCATGACACATCTCTCCTAGCGCTATTTTCAATCATATAATAAAAAACATCATCATCATCATCGGATCATGAATCATCGGAGTAATTAACATTCATTGATTCTATAAATTTTGAATATATTATCTCGAATATGTGTTATAAATTTGTATTATGTATAGTCCGTTTTCTATGATTTTTAAAGTGAAGATTAGTGGATGTTGTTTTCGGTTGGGAGTCCTACCATTTTTGTTCAAGTACATATCGTAAATTGGAGATCCAGAAACAGTTTCTGATTGCATTTCTAAATACGTATTAGTTTTGATCACTATAGGTATTCGGTTTATGTACAAAATTTGATAAGTTTATCTGTTGAGTTATTAATATTGATGCACATGATAAGATAAAATTATCATATGCTATCATGTGTTTCACTGTTATTCCAATGGTTTACCATTTCTGATGTATATTAGCTGGCAAGCACAGAAGTTAAAAGGAGCTTATAAAGTTCGCTATGAGCTGGTTGGGATTCAATGGGCATAGCTCAGATTTTTGTAAAACAAAATTGCCAATCCAACATCTTTTGCACCATCTAAGATAAAGTATTTCCAATCCACTGATTGGATTGCAAGTTACTGTTTTATTTGATTGCAAGTTCTTTCCACCCTTATTCCCTGTTTACCTACGTCAATTCTGTTTTTTTTGACTTTTTGTTTTAAACTTAGGTACGTTCGAAATCAATTTATTGGTTTTTTGTATTGTGGAACTTTTTTAAGGGAGCCCGGTTCTAGTTGCTTACCGCTTGCAATAGCGAGATCCAAACTCATTAATATTATTTTCAGAGACCGAAGCTGCTTCATTTTTGAACATTGGCTATAGCTTGGCAAAAAGTAAATCTAATGACGATAATTCTTAATAACCCCAACTGATGCACTTGCAGTTCGCTTTTTATTCACTCTCTGACTCTGAACTAGCAACAAACATCTTCATTACAAGATAATACCCAAAATCCGTTTTTTTAGAATGAGACATGACCTTACTTTGATGATCGAATTTGGGATACCTATATAGTCACCTTAAAACTAATTTAACGCAGGTGTCTTTTTTTCTATGCCAGAGGTGCTTTGAAACGGGTGTCTTTCTTGGATCTTTGGCTCACTACAATACCGTGGCAAAGCTGTACTCTAAAATTCTCAAGATGTTTTATCATAATAATAACGTTGTTTGGTCGACCACCCATTATCGAAAAACATTATTAAAATTTTGTTGTTTTGTGTTTTGTCCACTGGTTTGGCATTATCTCAGATTTAGTACAACAGCAATCTTGGGAATTACACCTTTAGTACGATAAAAACACAAGAGCATGGAACATACTAAGTCATTGAGGACTAGCATATTATCCAGTTCCAAATTTTGAAGGCTCGATGGATGCGGCCAAATTTACAATTTTTGGTATTGCACTCAATGGAACTAAACTTTTCATAAAGTCTTGCATGCCATATTTATACGCAAGTGGTGGTGTTATGGTATTCAAGACAAATCACTTGAAGTCCTTCTGCACGTTTAGTGTGAAGCTCTGATTATTTTACTTGTTTTTATAAACTAACTTTTGAAATTGGTTCAGTAGTTATCGTATTCGGCCGATCAGTGGGCGGGCAAATATTTTTGGATCTGCTTAGACCTTTAATTTTGTGTTTCAAATAAAATGTGTTGTGTAGTTGAAATTATAATATACAACAACACCAAAAATAGTTTAAGACCTTGGTTCGACAACTTGGTTAAGGTGTTGATCGACGCCAATTTTTCATCTTTTTTATGTCTTTTTTCAAAATCGATAAACTAAACAATAAATCATATCGCATAATAAAATATGATAAAGACCAACATTTCATGATAGAATAGAGAAAATAAGTAGAATATAAGAGGCAAAATGGCAAATTTTTTGTAGAAAAAGTGCAGGAACAAAGCTAAAATGTAATTGCTAACAGAGCCTTCAGTCCACGGTCTGGGCCTCCCTAATGCTAGTCGCATACTCCTTTATCTACATGATCTACTCACCGTACTCCTCAATGATTAAATCCCAGATAGAAATTATACGAGGAGGAGGAGCTAGATCACGTCAAAAAACTTCACCAAAACATCTCAATTTCAAATAAACTTATACAAAAAAAAATGTATCTTTTGTCAAAAACAACGTGTCATGTTCAACTGCTACAATAAGATCAAGGTAGGAGGATCAAGGTGGGAAATAGATCATGTCAGAAAACTTCAAAAAATCTCAATTTCGAGTAAGTTTATGATTATAAAGTAAAAATGAAGTGCGTAATCTTTACACGCTGTTGAAGTAAAACTTCTTTGGCAACTGTAGCAGGTATTACTAAAAATATTAAATATAAAATAAAATAGATATGTCATATTGAAATTTAGAGTTTCTTTTTAATATTCTTGATAATATAATTACAACAATGTGTAATAAAAAGCCACATTTACATGTTTTTCAAAGTCTTACAACGTATTACAAATTAAATTTCACGATGAATGCATGTCCACTTAATTTAACAATTGGTACAATAATTGATGCATTTTTCAATAAATTTTGCAAATTTGTCATAAACCTCTAATTTCATATTTCAATTATGCTAATAATTGAATTGCCTTTAATACATTATGTAAAATTGCTTTTTATTACACAGTAAATTATATTATCATGAAATGCAACTCTAAATTGTAATATGACATATTTATTTTATATTTCATCTTTTTATTAATACCTGCCACAGTAGCCAAAAAAAATTATTTCAACTGCGTGCAAAGATTACACGCACTAATTTTTCTATTTAACAAAACAAATTTAATCAACACAAATATTTTTTCCCGCCCAGGAATAACCGGGATGCAAACTCTAAACACAATGACCACCATGACCATCGTGACACCACCATGACCATCATGACCACCACGACCATCATGACCACCGTGAACACAATGACTACCATGACCACCGTGACCACCATTACCACCATGACTACCATCACCACCTTGACTACCATGACCGCCATGACCAACATGACCATCATGACCACCGTGAAGACCATGACCATCATGACCACCGTGAACACCATGACCACCATGACCACCGTGACCACCATGACCACCCTGGCCACCTTGACTACCATGACCACCATGACCACCGTGAACACCATGACCAACATAACCATCATGACCACCGTGAACACCATGACCACCATGACCACCGTAACCACCATGACCAGCATAACCACCATGACCACTATGACCACCATGACCACCATGACCACCTTGACCACCATGACCACCATGACACAATGAACACCATGACCACAATGACCACCGTGACCACTGTGACCACCATGACCACCGTGATCACCATTACCACTATGACCACCATGACCTTTTACCACCATGACTACCATGACCACCATGACCACACCATGACCACACCATGACCACCATGACCACACCATGACCACCATCTACAATCGGCACATCCAACTCATATAACATTTAGTACGACACTGAATAAGTGAATAAAAAATATAATAACAAATGAGCAAATGAATGACTTGACCATACAAACCAAAAAGATCCACCCAACATGCTTCCATTTCTGAACTAGTTATTCGATTTTGCTCAAATTTCAAAACGCTGCTTTTTGTCATCTTATATTTCATTATATATGCCATTTACCAAGATTTGCGACAACTTATTTCTCTGCCTTTTAAAAAGCCAAATATGCTGCCATTTTTATTAATTTACGAATTACGAGTCTAAGCATCCATTGAAAACAAAAATGGATCAAACATATAATATTTTGAAAACTGATATTAAATGAAATTAAAATACTCCAAAAAGTCGGATTGAAAATCATTAAATTTAATTCAAAATTATGTTTTTTTAATTGAATTTCTGTTAAATTTTTAAGCATCGAAAAATATGAACTATTTCTATAATGCACCAAAAACCAGTGAATATTGAAAATATGTGTGTCATAATCGGATTGTATCGTATATTTGCCGAATATTATATGCGTTTTTATACTTTCGTTGCAAAATTCTCATCATGTCAAAAAACTCTACAAAAAAATTCAATTTCTAATAAAGTCACACAGAAAATAGAAAATTTTATGTTTCATACAATAATTGTCCGAAATGGTATAATGAAGGATAAGGATAATTATGAAAAGTGCCAAGTTTCATCAAAATGAAATAACAAAGCTATGAGCTATTTAAATTTCAAATAAACATTTGAGTATTTCTCAGACTTGCCCACGTCGCTTACACTCTCTTTATGATGTATATAAAAAAAATAGAAATCAATCCATGTTCGATACTTCGACGGCCGAGCAAAACGTTGAAAAATGCTAACAAAATAAAGAATTTTGAAAATTTTTTAGGCAGCAAAGTTTTCCTATAAGTATTCTTGTCTTAATTTTCCAAGGTGCAAAGCCCCAAAAAATGAATATTGTATAAAAAAATGTAAGAAAATGTGTATTGGATAAGACAGTTTTGCTATTTATAGTACCTGGTGTTGTACGTATAAAGTCTATGTTTTCGATTCATTAAATGTCTGTTAGGATACCTGGTATATTACAATTTTTGTAAAGATGATTGACATATTTATATTTCTTTTCCAATTGGTCGGTAGTATTAAAATCAAAGTAGGTATACTTTATAATTAATATTTATATTTATTAGAATCAATTAATGTTGCGGCCTCTAATTTAGTAGATAAACAAATTATATAATTGGATCAATTCGATAATCGTTTTTCATTGTTACGTAACACAAATAATTAAAATAAACATAGAATATGTGTATTGAATTGAATAACGAAATATTCAATATATGTATATCATCATGTTGTGGTTCTTGTGTTGAATGTTTAATCATCCAATATTATTGTTTAGAAAACAGCTGATTGTGGAACATAAGTTTATTGTTTTGATAAAAAAGTGTTCAACACAAACATAAAATGAATAAACAATTTTCTTTTCTTATACGCATACACAAAAATTCTTATATGAAATGAAAAAAAAATCCAATTAGAATACAAACAAGTTTAACTTCATTCAGTTGAAATAAAGCACGCGAATAGCAAACTCGTAAAAATAATTTTTTTTTATAAACAAGAAAAGTTAATTTTTATAATTTTTTTTTTTAATAATAACAGTTACACACAATTTTGTTAAGTGAAATTTTTAGTATATGGGGGAATAAAAGTATCCCGCTAAAGTGCAACTTTATCCTGCCGACAACAATTTTTTCTTTGTTTGTGTTTAATTTTGTAGATAATTTTCACATGAAAAAGAAGGAAAATAGAAAATTTTATTGTAGGAATTTTACAATAGCACAAACAGAATGTGTCAGGTTTTTATTAATTTAATTAAAAGCGATTAATAGAATTTAATAGAAGTTTATAGAATTTAATTTTCTTTATTTTAATTTCCGTTCCGGAAAAAACATAGAATTTTAAATAAGTTTTAGTTTTAACTTGATAAAAAATTAAAAGTAATAAATTTTGTAAAGTGGAAATTTAATTTAATTTGTGTAAATAAATATAAGTTTATATGTGAGAGTTTTAATATATAAAAAATAAAAAAAAAAATAAATTAGTGATAAGTGATAAAAATAGAGTTTTTTGATTGAATTTAATTGAATTTAATTAAGGTTTATAATAAATAAGAATAAGAAAAAAATGAATTTAAGAAAAGGAAGTCGTACAAAAAGTTTGTCGTTAAGCGATGATTTTCCTTTGCGTATATCACCAAAATCAAGTCGTACATCGCTGTCGAAAAAAATTGAGGATACCGGGAAAATTATGAAATACATTGACGACAGTTTAATCGGAAAAGGGATTGCATTCTTAGGACCATTTGGACGAAGAAAAGGTTGGTAGTTTAATAATTGGATTTTTAATCTTATTTTCCGTTTTGCTACTATACTTTGTATATTTGTTATATAAAAATATAAAAATTGATTAAGGAAATTTAGTTTTAAGATTTTTGTTAGTTTTCTAGTGTTAGTAAGAGAATGAGAAAGAGTTTTGCTGCGAAAAATGGGAAAAATATATTGTGTCATTTTTAGTGATTTAGTCTTAAACTAACACCTTGAACAACCTTGAAAAAGTTTTTATTTTTCTTTAGTTGAAATGTTTTTATATCGTAAATCAGAGATATAGCAACTAGGCAGTTTTATTGCATTTTGCAGTTTCATTAATAAATATAAAAAAAAATTCTGTTGCAACAGAAACCATATTCATATTCAGTTTCTATAAATTAATTTTTAATGATTCTGATGTAATGAAAATGTAGTCATATTGGTAAAGTGTCTATCTATTGAAAAGAAAATTGGAGATGGGTATGATAGTTAAAATAGTTGCATTTATCAAAAAGGGCTATTTGTTCTGGGATACGTTCAATAAATAGAACACTGGGGTGTGTGAAATAGATAAGCTCCTCGTGCTGCACCCTGGATTACGCAAATAGTCTATTTCAACTTGGTAGCCAAACATTTCATTTCGAACTCTTGGCTGTGATACAAAAAAAAAACAAAAAAAAAAAAAAAATAAATATGAACCAAAATCAAAATCACAATAACAACGGTACTTTTCAGCACCATAAGACAAAAAATATTGGACCTTCAGTCCGTATTTTGCAATTGAACATTGAAGGCATAAGCAAGTCAAAAACTGAACATTTACAAAGATTATTAAAAGATTACGACATCGACGTTATAATTCTGCAAGAAACGCATGCAGCAGATGAAGCGCAACTTACCTCTAGAGGAAACATTGTTGGTTACAAATTAATTAGTGCTATTTACCATCAATCATATGGATCTGCCACGTATGTTAAGTCAGAAATCCTGAACTGCACGCACGTACTTACACAGACGGACAACGATATACATCTTATTGTTGTTGATATATCGGACACGAAAATTGTAAACGTATACAAGCCTCCAAATACAGGATGGCCAGCTGCTACTCTACCATTATTTTATCATCCAGCAATATATGCTGGTGACTTCAATAGCCATCACACTCAGTGGTCCTACTCAAATAATAATACCAATGGCGTGCAACTGACCGACTGGGCGGATGATAACAACATGTTCCTGGTATATGATGCGAAAGACTTGAAAACCTTTAGATCTGCAAGATGGCGACGTGATTACAATCCCGACCTCTGTTTTTCCACAAAAAACGAACAACGTAACCCTATTCCAATATCTAGGGCTGTCTTACAAGGTTTTCCACGCTCTCAGCATCGTCCAGTAATTCTTGAGGTAGGAATCCAAATTCCACTCGTTAACTCTACTCCTCAACCTAGATGGAATTTTAACAAAGCTGATTGGGATAAATATAGGATGAAGTTGGATGCAGTGATTCGCTGGATTCAACCCATTCCTAAAAATTACGATAGATTTGTTGGAGCCATCATCTCAACTGCAAAGAAATGCATCCCAAGAGGCTTTCGTGAAGAATATATTCCTGGCTGGAGTAAAGAGAGCGATATATTATATGAGGAGTACCTTAGTAGTGGTGAGGCAGACGTGGCTGATGACTTAATATACTCACTGGACGCCGCGAGAAAACAAAAGTGGATTAAGGCTGTTGAAAACATTGATTTTTCCCATTCAAGCAGGGAAGCATGGAGTCTCCTTCGGAAACTGGGTGGGTCAAACTCAATTACTCGTGCTAACAACGAAATAAATCCAGAGGACATCGCAAATCACATAGTAAATATGTCTCGTGCTTCTATTAATCGCCTTCATAAGAGAACAATTAAACGCAAATTAAGAGAAATGAAGCGCAATTGCTCGTCTCCATCGAAGTATGCGAACTCTTTTAGTAGCGAAGAACTAGAATCAGCTCTGTCCCAAACAAAAAACGGAAAAGCAGCTGGCTACGATGGCATTTTCCCAGAATTTCTTAAGAATGCTGGAAAAAATGTAAAACAGTGGCTAACTAAATTTTTCTCGAATGTCCTAGAAACCGGTAACCTACCAAAACATTTTAAGACTACGAAAGTGATAGCGATACTTAAGCCAGGTAAACCATCCAATGAACCAGGAAGCTATCGCCCGATTGCCCTTTTGAGCACCTGCTATAAATTGCTAGAACGGCTCATATACAATCGTATCGCACCGATATTGAATGACCAGATCCCAGTCGAACAAGCTGGTTTTCGTCCCAATCGCAGTTGCACTGACCAACTGCTCGCTCTAACATCCTATATCGAAGCTGGGTATCAAAAACAACTAAAAACAGGCGCAGTATTCATCGATCTTACTGCAGCATATGACACGGTCTGGCGAATTGGGATTATATATAAGCTGTTCAATGCAATACCTTGTAGCACCATCTCGCGTTTAATTAACAACATGCTGAGTAATCGTGTATTCACAGTTCATCTAAATAATTCCTGCAGTAGGTATAAAATGCTTAACAATGGTTTACCACAGGGTTCCGTCCTGGCGCCATTACTTTTTAATCTGTACATTCATGACATTCCTGACACAACATCAAAGAAATTTGGGTACGCGGATGATTGGACCCTGGCCACTCAAAACAAAGACATGGGTGTTTTGGAGGATTTGCTCTCAACTGACCTAGCTATAATGAATGACTATTTTCGAACGTGGAGTTTATTTCCCAATCTAAGTAAAACCGAGAGCTCCTGTTTCCACTTAAACAACAAACTGGCAAAACACGAACTATCAGTGTTATTTAACGGCACTGTCATTAAATACAATCAACAGCCAAAGTACCTGGGCATTACTCTCGATAGAACTCTTTCTTTTAAACTCCACCTAGAAAATACGTCACAAAAACTTAAAACGAGAAACAATATATTGCACAAACTGGCAGGCTCTACATGGGGTGCTACTCCAGCTACCCTCCGAACAACTGCTCTAAGTCTGGTTTACTCAGTGGCTGAGTATGGCGCACCAGTCTGGTTGAATAGCACACATACTCAAAAAGTTGACTGTCAGCTGCATGCTACGATGCGTACTATAAGTGGTACTATCAGATCCACCCCTTTGCCTTGGCTCCCTGTGTTAACCAATATCGCTCCACCTGCACTCAGACGCTCGCATGCTCTCATGCGTGAACATAAAAAGGTAACCAACAACACCACGTTACCCTTGCACGAATATTACGGTGACCACACTCGTTGTCGATTGAAGTCAAGAAAGCCTCCACATAAAACTGCCAGCAACCTGCTGGCAACTGATTTTAATATCTTGGATGCCTGGGACACCTCCTGGCAACATTACAACACAACTGGCCTTTCTATTACTAACCCGACTTCTACCCAACCTGGTTTCGATTTGCCACGTCATACCTGGACTACATTAAACCGAATAAGAACGAACCATGGACGTTGTGCTGATTCTTTCTACAAGTGGGGCATTTCAGAGTCTCCTGAGTGTGACTGCGGCGCTCCACAACAAACTATAAAACACATTGCAACTGTGTGTCCAATTCGACGTTACAATGGCAACATCTCAGACATCCATTTGGCAACTCCCGATGTAGTAGCATGGATAGACTCGCTCGATGTAAACATCTAATGTTCAAATGTACTGCCCAATGTTCAAATATTTTACTTTTTAATTTACTTAAAAGACACGCAATCAAATCGATTGTAAGTTCATTTAATGTGTATCCATGTATTGTTTTAGGTAGATTTCATAGAGGAGTCTACCTATTTTTAAGTTTAATTTTTTAATGTGTCACAAAAAAAACCATACGCTAAATAAAATAGAACACTTTACTGTGTCAAGAAAAATGGCAATGAGGTCGAATTGGAGGAGCCAAGTTAGATTACCAAGTTTGATTACCAATCAAAATGGTGTTTAACCAAAACTATAACATACATCAACACATTGGTTTTCCAATTAACCGATATTCATTATATGCAGGTTTTGTAATCTCCATCAATATATTAATATGAAATAAAATTAAATATTTACTTTCAACAAACAATCATTTATTTTTATTAATTCACTTCTATTGTTTTATATCTTCTACTTATATTAAAAACTAAAACTATCTAACTGTCAAAATACAATAACATTGCACAGGATACCACATCTCCTTTTTTCCACTTAGTTACTTACATCATAATCTTTGAATTTCCCATGAGTTTGTGGGAATTTTTCTGGTATGTAAGACATTTCTTTTGTATATACATATTTCCAGTTGTTTGATTTTTTAAAGTAATCTAACTCCCTTTTTTGTTTAGAATAGTATAATTATCAATTCCAAAAGTTGGTGTCAACTTATTCTCTGTGATTAAATTTTGTAATAGCACAACATCTTCGATTTCAACATTGCTTTGAATAGCATGTCGTTTCTTATCTGCCTTTATTTTTGCAATTCCTTTATTTATTCTTTCTGTATCTCGAATGTAAAAAAATTGATTTCTATTTCGAGAAAACTGCTGAAATAATCGAACACAATTAGTAGATCATTTCCGGATGAAAGTGGTCCTTAAAAAGCATTTGCAAAACCCATCCAAGCAGAATTTGGCAGTAGTTTTCACATCATACAGGCTCTGGCTTCGATGGTGTTGTAACGAGAAGGTACCCTTGACATCCTTTGACATAATTTTCGACCATTCGATCAATTTAAGACCACCAAACTTTCTCACGAAGTCTCCTCTTCATCAGAGTCTCACACGGATGGCATTCATGTCCAAGTTGCAGAATGTTTTCTCGTAAACTTTTAGGAAGAACAATTTTGTTCAGTTCCTTCGGAAAAATAAATATTGTGTTAGATTTTCACTCCTCCAATTTCTAGAATCCAAAGCCAATCTAAGTAATGTTTTGATGATGCTTGCAATCTTTATCAAATGGTCAACACTCTACTAAATGGTACACACTCTACTAAATTCAAATAGTACACACTACACAAAAAAGCTCCACTTTCATTACCTTCCCAACCATCGAAGACAACGAGTGTCCAAGTGTTTAATATATAAAAAAAAAGTTTTTATAAAAACTAAAACAATTTTAAAACAAAAATAGTGCATTATGATGCTAGGACGTAAAGCTAAAGATTTTGGACGGATGTGGAGTTTGCAAATCGAGGCGCTAGCCGAGATTTGCACCCACACTAAGTCCAAAATAGCTTACGTCCGTGCATCAAATACTATTTTTTATTCGCCGCAAGCAAAATATTTTAAGAAAAGTTATTTATTCTAAATTAAAATTATAAATTTTCATAAATTTTAAAATAAAAATATGTGGAACAAGTAACCTTTGACAAAATATTTATTATTTTTTCCAAATTATTGTTTAGCTATGACAACAAATGATAACAACTATTTTAATTGGATAATGAAATTTTGTATTTGAGGGTTGCTTTGATAAAATTTTTATTTTTCATAGAATTTAAACAAATACAAATGCTTTTTACTTTTTTGGACGCAGCTATGACAACAAAATAAATAGTTGAAAAGTAATACTTTAAAGCCGCAAATCACAGTAATAAAGTAACACTTTAATATGCAGGCGAATAAAAAATAGTATATTGTTACTGAGAGTGATGGTAGGATAATCAAACAATTACTTGGTGCAATAAAACAATTTAAATTCTGAAAAAAAAATATTTCATATAAAAAAGTCAGGCAAGTGCGAATATAATTCGCTCGTTGAGGGTTCCATGTATATAATATTTAAGAAAACAACAGTTTTTGTTTGCATTGTTTCACGTTGGGTTGCATTTTACCCAAAGCTGTTTATGGTAGCTAAACAAAGCTGAAACAACGCCAGCTTATAAATCATTTATTTTGGAAAATATATTATCAATTGTTGTAGCTTCAACTGTTGTTGGTTAATGAATTTTTCTTTATAAAGTTTTTTGTAGAAAATAGTTTGAGAGCCAGTTTTGAGGATTTTTATTGAAACCAACGGAAAAAACGGAGAAAAAGTGTCGTCAAATTATTGCCAACGAGTGTATTGTTAACACAGTCGAGTGATTTGTCTACTGAACATTGAGGAGATCGGTATAGTATACCAACAGGATTCGTACTTCAGCTAGTTGAACATTCACAGTGTCTGCCAGCAGAGCTAAGTTCAAAGTGATGATGGCTACTATTTTTCTGCACTGGTGGTACTGTATCAGACTTAACGAAAAGAACAGATCCCCAACCTCGATTAACTTGACTGTAACAATTTTCTAGTTCAACAGTAGTTCAATAGTTCAAAAATTTCAAAAATGTTTGTAACTTCACAGAAAACATTTGCAATGCAACCATATTAAATGATAATCTATCGAATAGCAAACAGGTATCTGGTATGTTATCGCATAATTTTTCAACCCAACGACTTTCGCCTGAAGTTTAGTTCTTCTGACTTGTTAAACTGTAATGATCTAATCTGATCTTGTTTGTTCATTTCCTTACTTCGTTTCACTCAATATTTACAATAATATACATTTCCTACAACGTAGTAAAATTTATCCTCTTCTACGATTATTTTCCGTGAATAGTCCTTCACAAAACACAATTTTAGAATTTTAATCAAATGAATCAAAAGCGGTGTTTTCGAAAACTACAAAAAAATTTGGACTAGAAAAAAATTCACCTTTCATATGACTAGGCATAGTCAAAAATATTTTTTTTTTCAAAATTTCCACTCTCAAAACCCTTAGAATCACATTTGAAATGATGACCCGACCGCTATAGTTTTGATTCAATCTTTACAACATTGTCCATAACCATGAATTTTTTCAAATTTTTTCTTTTCTAATGTTCGAAGTTAAAGGGGAGGGGGACAGGAAACAACAACACCCGTTTATGGCAATATCAAAAAAACTAAGCAGTCGAAAAATCATTGAAATTTTTTTTGAAATATTTGGAACTTTTTCGATTTTTCTAGACCAAACTCGATTCCTTACAAAAAACTTTTGTTTTACTATCTCCTTGTCTATGTTCATAAAATATAGATGAAAACAAATATTTGAATTTTTTTTTGTTATCAGTAGGCGTGGGAAAACACGTTTAAAAACTGAGAAAAATTTCAAGTTGATAGCACTTATAGTTTGTGAGTAAATTGATTATGTAGAAATTTGGACGGACACCGAAGTCTCACCAATAGAGTACCGTTTTTACTTTTTTAAAGTACGGAACCCTAAAAAACCTTGAAGTGATCAGTGGTATTGTGATGTAAAGTTTTGTTTAGTGTTTAAATTTGCCCTCCATAATCTTAAATTTCATCATCAGTCTTAAGATTAATTTTTCAACGCCCCTTAAATATTGGGTCAGGTATGATTTTTATTAAATAATTTTTCCGGTTCTCCATAATTCAATTCTTCCTGCTCATTTTAATTTATATATTAATTTTTTTAAAAATAGTCATTTAGTTTTTTCTATTTCTTTTTGTATTTCTTTTTACGATTTCTACGGTTGCTTAATAACTGTTGTCATTGTTTCGTAACAGAGACACTCCAATTTTCATATGTTGTATAGTGTGAAAATTTAGGCCTGGCCAAATTTCACTCACTGGATCAACAATGTCAAAGGGAAAATCTCTGTCGCAACGCGATGGAAGCAGTAAAAAGCAACATATCAGCATCTATTTCACCAACATAAGAGGCCTTAATTCTAATTTGAATGAGGTTCATCAATACCTCGAAAGCAAGAAACCTGACATATTGTATCTTACTGAAACACTTGTCAGCGGCAAAGCATCGAAGCTGGATATCGATAAATACCGACTGCCTCTGATTATGAAATGGAGCATTTCTTTTATAGCAAACATAGTGTTTGTGTATTTGTGCGAGATTCACTTCCTTGTATGAGAATTAAGGCTAACGAGTTGAACTCTAAGTACCATAACTCTCCTGCATTGAAGATCTCAGGTGTTGATGAAATGATGTTCATAATAGGAATATACAGATCCCCGAACTCCCCTTAGGTTGTTCTTTTTCGAAAAGTTATCATCCAATCTTGATAAGATGATCGAAAACTCCCCCAAAGCAAGACTGGTTATTCTAGGTGATTTCAATGTTCATAATACAGACTGGTTGAAATACTCATCCCGCACCGACGACATGGGAAGACAAGTGGAACTATTACTAGCAGACTTTCACGGTTTAACCCAAATGATAGAGCATCCAACGAAAATTTCAGATAATATTAATCATAATAACAATTTGTTGGACTTGTTTTTGACAATCGAGCCAGAAACAACGCATACAAATGTTGATCGGCCCCTCGGATCATCGGACCATCTGTTAATATCAACAACAGTAAAATTCACAACACCAAATCCAATTAAAGCCAACCCTCGTCGCGTTTGGAGTTATAAACATGCTGATTGGGAGGGACTAAGAAGCTATTACGACGAAATACCAAGGAAACATGTTTGTTGTGTTGAGCAGGATCCTCGCACACCAGCACTAAGAGTCACTGAATTTATAAAAGATGGAATGCGATGGTTTATTCCAAATCGATTAATTACTCCCAAAACTGAACCTTGGTTCACGCGGGATGTTGATGAGGCGGTGAGAAATAAACAGAAAGCATTTCAGGCTTATAACTCAAATAAAACTCCGGAAAACCTTAGTGCCTATAAAAAAGCAAGAAGTTTGAGTAAATTCAAAAGATTTTCAGACAAAAATGCATTTATCAAAGGCAGAGCAAATAAATTCGCCGAATATCCATCTGGCTCTCGTAATTTCTTTCAGGCAGTTAAATCAGTGCAGCGCAATTTCACTCGATCATCTATTCCAACCTTAGTATTAAATGACATTCCAGTGAGTGACTCAAAGGAAAAGGCGGACCTTTTGGGTTGCATTTTCGCAATAAACTCTAACATAACTGAACCTCTTCATTCTCCTACACTCATTCTCCCACCAAAATGAAACCAATTATTTTTCAGAGTAATATCATACGTAAAATGCTTTTATCACTCAATATCAACAAATCTTTTGGCCCTGATGGTATTCCACCCATTATTCTAAAAAACTTTGCTAGACAATTAGCTCCTATTCCAACCAAAATTTTCTAATTATCCTACAAAACCGGAATATATCCCGAGTTTTGGAAGTTGGCTAGTGTTCAACCCATATCCAAAAAAGGCAATAAGACTGACCCTAACAATTATAGACCAATTGCAATTCTGTCGGTTTTAGCTAAGATATTTGAAAAATATGTTAACTACAACCTAATGGAATATTTAGAGGTTTCACGAATTATCGATGATAAGCAGTATGGTTTTCGTAAAAGTCATGCAAGAGGTGATCTGTTAGCCTAAGTAACACATATGTGGAGCAAATCTCTGGAGAACCACGGTGAAACCTTCAGTGTTTCTCTGGACATTTCCAAGGCTTTTGATAAAGTGTGGCATAGAAATCTTGTAGCTAAATTAAAATCTTATGGCATAGATGATCTTAATGTATCTTGGATTCATAGTTTTCTCACAGGTCGTCAATTTCATGTCAATTTAGATGGCATTACATCCAATGTTTTTACAACGAATGCTGGTGTTCCCCAGGGCTCTGCACTTTCACCAACCTTATTTCTTTTATACATAAATGATTTACTTAGTTCTACAGTGCATCCCTCTAAAAAGTCAATCTCGTGTAACAGCTACTAACGATAGAGAATTGTTAATTAATTCTATCAACGAAGACCTAGAGTGTATAATGCAATGGGGCGAAACCAATCTTGTTGAGTTTAACCCTGCCAAAACCAAATTATCTCACCTTTCAAGGATGGAACGACATAAAGACTTCTCTATCATGATAAACCACGAGGAATTACATGAGTTTAAATCTATTACACTTCTCGGAGTTGTCATCGAAAGCAACATGAAATGGAATAAACATGTGTTTAATCTAGCAAAAACAGCAATGCAAAAATTAGGATTCTTGAGTAGCTGTAAGAAGTTTTTTAACTCTGAGCAACTTTTGTTAATTTATAAGTCATTTATCCGCCCATGTATGGAATATTGTTGTCATGTATGGGGAGGTGCCTGTCAGTTAACAATAAAATGTTGGTCTAGACTCTGTGCAGAGAAAGGCAATACGGTTGATTGATAATCATGCATTAACTGATCAACTTGATTCACGCCAACACCGAAGAAATGTTGCTGAACTGTCAATCTATTATAAATACAATTTATACGATTCATCCTTTAGAGAAATCCAAAACATCCTCCCATCGTGTGTGTAGTACAATCGACAAACCTGACCTTCAGAAATGTCCCACCCATTTGCTGTTTAGATATCCCGTTGTAGAACAGTTCCCTATCAGAACGATTATTTCAATAGAGTAACCAAAATGTGGAACTCATTGCCCATCTCAGTTTTTCCCTGACGAATTTGCTCCTCAGACATTTAAAAAAAATGTCCATCATCATTTAAAACAAGCTACTTAGCTATTTCCCTCATTCCTTCCTTTCCCCTTTCCTCATTCCCCATTCTTTCCTAGTTGACATGGTACCTTCGGATATTCAAAGGGTCTAATGAACATTTCATATTTAGTGTGCTAAGCATGTCCAACTAATTAATAAAAAAAATTAAAATTATATAGTCATGAAAATGAATAAGCAATATTTGATGTCCCAGGTTTACATATCACTTTATACTTATATGACTGTAACCTCAACTCCCAAATTTCTATTCTTGCACAAGACTTTGATTTTAGACCAAATATTGCTTCAAGAGGCTTATGATCCGTTCCTAATTCAAATTTTAGCCCGCATAAATATATTTAAAATCGTTCAACAGCCCAAACAAGAGCAAGAGCCTCCGTATCTGTTCAACAGTAGCGTAGCAAATAGCTCGAAAAAAATCATTTTTAAATTAAAACAGCCCCAAGCCCCACTGGACTTGCATCAGCAATGACCTGAGTTCGGTCCTTAGGATCATAATATTCTAGAGTTTTATGTTGAACATAACTTTTTTCAGATGCTGAAAGCCTTCTCTTGTTCAAGTAACTATTCTAATTTTTAATAAGCTCTCGTAATGAAAACGCTAAGCTAAATCTGGTATAAATTTTCCAATATAAGTTACCACTCCCAAAAAACTCTTTAGTTCGTCTGAATTGTTTGGCTTACAAAAGTTTTTACGAGCTTCAATTTTCTATTCTGATGGTCTTTCTATTGTGATGCCGTTTGCCAAAAAAACTTGTTATTTACCGGCAAGTTTCTTTCAATTCTAACGAGTTTTGTATTTTTACAAAAGTGTCTGAAATGTTCATTAATTGTGCATGTTACAAAATCCCCGTGCACAAAATTGTTCATAATATATTTCATGCACCATACCGTGAACATGTCGTAAAACGCCTTAACACATATGTGCACACAAACGTTAGCCGCATGTTTCAAGATGAATAAAAAAAAACGAAGCGAAACGAAATTTATTTAATGATAAGAATAATAAACAAAGAATAAAAAAAAATGGAGAATGAAAAAGTAGTTAAACATTTTCTAAAATGACAATATGTTTGATATATTTTATCTTATTTTCATATACAATTATGTGCGAAATAAATTATTTTGTGAAGGTTAATAAAAATATTCACAAAAACAAACGGGCACTTTGAATGATTAATTTTAGTGATTAAAAAAAATTAATATATTTATTTAATATTTTTT
The DNA here is from genome assembly GCA_963693315.1 of Diogma glabrata. Classification (NCBI taxonomy): domain Eukaryota; kingdom Metazoa; phylum Arthropoda; class Insecta; order Diptera; family Cylindrotomidae; genus Diogma; species Diogma glabrata. The sequence continues at coordinate 277,581,177 of OY856188.1, read as the reverse complement.
GATTACCACTTTTCATGTCGGTCATGAAATGTTCATGATGGTTCTTCAAGTGCAGTTTTGTTCGATTTTGAACACGAACTATAGTTACTGCTTCTTCCATCTATCCAGCAAAGCTCCTTCAGCAATTTTTTTGTGATGTTGTATGTTCTATATTGGAACATAGGCTGTCAGCAAGTGTCCCTCACCTGTGTTAATTAGTTTTATATGGGTGATCAGCCCATAGTTCTTTTCAATTTATCAACTTGGGTTTCAGTTAATTGGAAAATCAGTGTGTTGATGGTTGTTAATGTTTTGCTCAAAAATACTTTGACCTAGATGGTAGTTGAACTCGAGTTCTCTGAGATCAAGGTCTAGCGTGCTACCATTAGGCCACTCAACACACCCTTTAGCAATACAAGCTTTATAAACTTGCCTAAAAGCCTCAGGTTGCACTTGGACTGTCAGTTTCAAAGTTTTAGTTGGAACATTGTCCAGACCAGGGGCTTTGTTATTTGCAACCTTGCTAAACGCATTACAGCCTCCTCAGCAGTTCCTTGTCGATTTTCTTTTGTGCTTCCTTGTGTCAACATGGAACGTTTCTTCAGGTTGTTGTGGGAACAGACCCTTTGCTATATCGCCCACTGTAGTGGGCCGGGTCTAGTTAGCTTCATTGCACAGGTTGTGGAGCCATTGCCTTTTGCTATGCCTTATGGGTTGTTTAAGATCGGATTTTGTACTACAGGCATTGCAGGCGAAGCATAGAATCGCAAGCATTTTGGACACGTTGATATAGTCCTCTAAGTGAAATTTCAAATTCGTCAATCGATCCACTAAGTCTTAGGATGTGCATAACATTACGTTGACTTTACTTTTAACAAATCTTGCGTAAGAACCGTGTCTAGCCTCCTGCAAGAGGAAGTTACCACAAATCCACAACTTGACTCGATCGTGTGCATCTGATGCCCAGTTAATATGATTCAGTTCTTTGTACAAATCGTACATTTTGAGTCCTTTCGAGAATCCTTTGTGATGTGTTCTTCCTCTCCACACATTCTATAGAGTTTTGATTTTTCGCTAGCACTTCTACAGCCTGCTGCTCGACTGCCAAATCCGGAGCATCTAAAGCATCGGACTGGTTCCACTTTTAAGATCACCCAGCCTACTCTTATTTTGCCATCTATCATTGCCTTTTCAGTTACATCAACGGGAAGACTAACTTGCGAAATTTGTGTTACCCAGTATTTCTTTTCTATTTTCCGTATACCCTACCTGCTGTTTTCCTCCGCATATAAAGCTGGTTTTTACGGTTGTACTAACATCCTTTAAAGCCGTCGATTGCTCTTTTTTTGACGTATTGTGAGTTTTCGTTTTCTTCATTCACTTTTTCAAGACACAAGTTTCATTTAATATTAGTTCTAGATTAGCTATGGTCCTTTCTCCTTTTTTCGAATGGTGCAATGCCGTCTTTCCACCTTTTTCCAAGCTCTTGCTTTGATGGCGTTAAGCGTTGTTGGGAAGTTTCATACAACGTCCGCACTGTACAAATTATCGTTTTGATTTCGGCATGGATGTTGGTTTTTGGTTTGATTAACAGCTCCGTTTCGGTTTCCTTGCTCCTTATCTGCTCCTGGAAGTGATGATAATGAAAGAGAACGCTCCATTTTCTCGCTCCACCTAATCTTTGCTGGAGATCTCAGCAATGTTTCACTCCTTTTAATGATGTTAACGAAAACTACATCATTATCTTCACCTTTAGTGTTTCTTGTTGTTCTATCTGCTACCCCAGCCAAGACTTCTGCTGAGATAACATTGCAATCGCTTGATATCGATGGTTGGGAGCCTGCTTGCACACTCTCTGAGGCACTGCAAAACCGTCTCCCTGCACCGTGTTCTCAGGTTTTAATTAAGTCTACCACCCCGTGGTAAAGGCTACGCTGCGACGGTTCCTAACATGAAGAACAGACTTCGTTTTGTGGCACTCCACCTGGAGCATAGACGCGCATTATGTTTGCTAGTTTCGGCTCACCCCCGAAAACGCTGTTTATATAGCAATACATATTAAATTAACCAATTTTGGACATTCTCCGTAAGTCTAACTTTGTACCTGTCATCTTTATTTTTTTTGCAGCGATTGCCTGCAATTTTATTCTGGTGAATGATTTTTATTCTTTATGCTCCCAAAATTTCCAAAATGTTATACCGTTTCAATCAAATCAAATGCCGTTTTCACTGATGGTGAGAAATTAATTGGCAGCACCTCAAAAGCTCATATGAATTAATCTAGGGTCATCTGAGCATTTCGTCTCGATAAAGTTTTCGAAATCATTCTTCTCGTTGTATATGCATACACTTTTACTGTTTCACGTTATATGACGTGAGCTGTTATTTTTAAATTATCAAAGTATTTCTCTTTTTATATAAATATATTTAGTTTTACGGTTCAATTTGTTTTTGTTTAAAAAGTTTTATCTTCACTTTGACACACGCCGCCGGTTGTTTTGTTCGCTTTTTTTTTATCAATTTCTGTTTGTTATTCAATTTTTTATTTTTCGAAGGTCGTTGAATTTGATAGTTACAAATTTGAAGGGCTTACATTTTGTTCGGAAATTTTTTTTATTGTACAACATTTGTTTAGCAATTTTTTTTACTAACTGAATTGATGTGATGACAAAAACGTATGGAAAATTTTGTTTTTATAAAAAGAACGAAAATCAGTGACATCATTGAGCGAATTTAGATCAAAGTGAAAACAAAAATATGTAATATGTTTGTTTTTATTCAATTTAAAAAATATAAACGCGTGAAAAAAAGTTGATGCAATATAAGTTTTAAAAGAAGTAAAAGATTGTTTCTGGCGGAGTTTTAGGATTTTGTTTCTTTTAAAAGTTGGTGAACATTAAATTTTAAATTTTTGGAATTGAAATTTTTAGTGGTGAATTTAGGAAGAAATGATCCCATTGGAAGATCAGTGTCGGTGTCGGCAAGAATAGTGTCGGTTGATCAAACGATGATCAATGAGTAGTTTTTCGTCGCTCAAAAGTTTGGCTTTCCTTGTTTTAAAATAAAAACGAGCTTTTAATTTTAAAACCAGACTTTTGGTAAATAATTAAAAACTATATAAAATACGTGATCATGTACCACTGCTTGTATTATAACTTATAGAAAAATGTGGCTGAAAAAATTTGCTGCATATGTTTCTTTTTTTGAGGAAGTCTCAACACTGTAGGATAATCTTTGATTATTCAGCTTCACTAAAGGATCATTTTGCATGTACTCATGAATGCACAGAGGTGATAGCTTTTATAAATTCAAAACATATATCATAATTCCTTCGGTCTGAAAGACCTCAGTATTACATTCATGAGCTCAAAGTGAAATTCTTACCCCCACTTCTCAACGTTTTAGGACCCACTGATTCTAAAAAAGCAAAATAAAAATGTATGTCTGTCTGTCGGCTGGCCGTCATTACCTACGCTGCAGGGAAAACCATTGGAGGGATTTCAAAAATTTTTTGTTTTCTAAAAATAGTTATACGAAATGCAAAAAACTTTAAAAAAATATGGATATATTGCAGCTTGCAAAAACAAAAATAAAATAGAAAATTACCTAAAAACCAAAAAAACCCAAACCTTAGACACAGGTGTTTATAAACTTACCTGTGACGACTGCAGTAAATTTTATATAGGCCAGGCGGGGCGGGGCGGTCCTTCACAAAAAGATTTATTGAGCACACCAATGAAATTAACAGAAGCTATCTAAAATCCAGATATACCCAACATCTAAAAACAGAAAAACACAAATACACCAATATAAACACAAATTTAACCATATTACATAAAAAAGAAAAGGACAACATCTAGATAGATTGGAAGAAATAGAAATATATAAACATAAAAACAATAACAACATTTTAAATGATAAAATCAACACTAAAACTAACAAAATATATGACATAATAATAAAAAATAGCAGTTGAAATAGTATATAAGTAATAGTTTAAGCAAAAATTGTAATAATAATTTAAGAACTGAGGATGACGTAAGTCGAAATCGATATTCTATAAAATAAAAAAATAAAATTCAAATTGTTACTATAAGGAAGTTTATGTTATTATTAAGAAAATAAAAAATTTAAAATAAACAGTAAAAAGTATATTTTAAAATATTGCATTTTAATTCAAAAGTGACAAAAGCACACAAACAGTGAATAATATGGAAAACCATAATAACACATATAACGTTAATAACGTTAATGGATAATAGTGTAACGATTATGGAAGACCATAGAACATCTTTCGAGAAAATACTCGTTAGAGAAAATAATTCTACTAAGAAGTGTAAAAATCAATAAAACTAAATCAACGTAACCAAAGTAAACATTTAATAGAAAGTTTTTGTTTTATCGAATAAAGATTGGTTAACGAAAACTATAAAAATTGGTAAATAAAACAATTGAAAAGAATAGATTTCACACCAAGGTGTCAATATTTGAAGATGGTCTTATTACGTTTATGTTGAAATAAAGGAAGGAAAATAAGGGTGTGTGTTTATCTAGAATATTACAGTACCATCGAGGCTATATCATGTAGTATATATAAGAGGTGTTCTTAGAGGATACAAACAGTATAAAATTGTTAGCGATAGAATTAGTATAAAAATATTAGCAGTGATATAGGCGAGTTAAAATTAACAGTGTTATAAGTAGAAAATTATTGTAAGTGATATTGTGAAAAATTGAGAAAGAATTATAAGTGATGAAATATTGTTAGTACAAGAAGAACTAAAAGAGGAATAGTAACAGGAGAAATATTTTTATTGTAAAATCTTGAACGAATAAAATTATAACGTTTAGAAAATCCATTGTGTTTTAAATTTCCTGATTTAGTGATCGAACTAAATTATTGTAGCTCGGTGAAGAAACGTTAAAATAGAAATTGGTCTTTTAACGTTATTTTATTTAATTCGCAGAAATCTACACTTTGGAATTAGCAAAGATCAATTTGAAAATTCACTACTACTCGTACGACTTATTTCTTTATCTAAGTAATCATAAATTAAATATTGAATTATTTCTTGTAGACCAGTATACCCTAAAAACAGGCAAAAAATGGAAAAAATTAGTAACAGGATGAAAACTATTGAATATATAAGAAAATATTGCGCAAATGATGGGAAACAAAAATTAAAGATGCTTCGAGTTGCGGTGGTGAAATGGGCTGAGCTTTTAGGGGTATGATTTTCGAAAAAAAATTGAAGTAAAGGTTATAGGTAATAAAAAGGTTTATAACTTTTATTTAAACCATTTTTTCACATAACCTAAAATTTGCCGTGAAAATAGAAAAAACCGAGGAAAAAAGGGATTTTCTTTTTTAATTTGTATCTCCCACAAAAAATTTTGTTTTCCACACAATTTGGTGAAAACGTACCTTATTATGTCCTTAATACGCTTATTATGTCCCTAAGAGTCGTCGCCTTAGTGACGTAATTGATAGCATGTCTACAAACGGATTCGAACATGGCCTGATGAGGAGGTTCGAATCCATCCGAAACACGAAAATTAGTAATGGAGTTTTTTTCTAAGACATTTCCAACCATAACTTCGAATTAAAAAATTCAAATTATTTTCTTGCTTACTTGAGCTTAATTGTCCACAAAATTTCAAAAAAATTGATTTTATATATGTTTATGTATTTCAACTGTAAATTTTAACAAATGATGAAAAATTGAAAAATTTTAAACAATGATTGAAAAATATCTTTTTAAAATCAAGTTTATTCAGTTTTTGCATTTCCTGGAAATGTTTTCCTTGCTGATGCTTATTTTTTTTTACACCATCTAAAACTAGACGTTTCAACAAACATAATGATTAATGTTTTTTTTTTTGAAAAAACTGTTTCCTATACAGGAGAATTTTTGTGTGAAAATGAGGTCACTTTTTTGGTTTAAAATCAATATTAAACGTAAAAATAAATATTTTGATTCCAAAAAATTACTGCGTATTAGGGACATAATAAGGTACGTTTTCACCAAATTGTATGAAAAACAAAATTTTTTATGGGAGATACAAATTTAAAACGAAAAGCTCTTTTTTCCTCGTTTTTTTCTATTTTCACGGCAAATTTTAGGTTATGTGAAAAAATGATTTAAATAAAAGTTATAGACCTTTTTATTACCTATAACCTTTACTTTAAATTTTTTTCGATAGAAGGTTTAGTTTCGCTGAAAATCATGAAAAACCATTTTCTACCCATAAAAGCTCACCCCATTTCACCACCCTCACCACTGCAACTCGAAGCACCTTTAATTTTTGTTTCCCATCATTTGCGCAATATTTTCTTATAAATCCAATAATTTTCATCCAGTTACTAATATTTTCCTCTCAAAAAGCTAATATGACTGGTCTATTGGTCTTCAATAGAAAAATGTTTTGGTGGTGAGTAAATTGATTTGTTACTTTTTTAAAATTACGTTCATCCCGCATTTAGTATCGGGTTCTAACATTTTCGGTTTTGATCTAATTATTTCTAACATTTCATCAAAATCTTTCGGTCTACCCGTACATCAAGACTACCCGTAAGAACACTGTTACGTTCCTATTCTTGTAGCTGCACCAAACTTCTGTCCAACTTGATTACTTTTTTGGCGATTAAACGTAGATCCTCTGATATAATTTTATTTTCGTTACTAATTTTTTACGAGTACTTAACCTCTAATGTGGAAATTTATTCTTCGTTTCAAAACAATTCTTTCTTACACGATTCACATTTTTCTAATTATTCTTACTACACGTGTCAGGATAATAATAATAATAATATATCTTCTTTCTTCTCGTGTTGCCCCCTTACAATTAATACACTAACTCTAACTTTAGATAAGTAGCGAAATCTGAAAAGTAATACCTAAAATTATATTTGGCGGAAAATTATTTAAATTTAAACTTAATTATTGTGCTTCTACACAGAAGCTATCCTCCCTAAGTGGAGCGAGATGCATATCAGTAATTAAATGTATATTGGCATGCTTTTTGGTTTACTCAGAAACTAATTTATAGAACGATCGGATACTTTATTTTCGTAATGTAGGGATCGTAAATCAAGGGGAACTTTTGCTATGTGAGGTCACTTATATCACTGAGCTCGATATATAAACCCAACGATTACAAAACCATATACCGCTTCGTAATTAGATATTATTTTCGCGCTTGAACTTTTTTTTGTGGCAGCACCTACGGCTATGGTCGGAAAAAATGTTACGCTTACAATTATGATTGGTTGAGTAAAAGAGTAAAACAGCACCACCTTACTTGACAAGTCACACACAATACTACAGAATGATCGAACCGAGAGATCGAGAGAATAAGTTTCGTCTGTACATGAACAAATCCGCCACCACCCAATCCTTTTTTAACAGGTAACAGTCAAAGTCTCAAGAATATGATCTTAAGATACTAGTCTTAATTATGCAGAAGGTACATTGTCTCTTGATGGAATTCATGTGAAATCTCCAGAGCAATTACTCTACAAAACTGTGATTTAAGTTTGATTCAATGACAGTACTGGCGTTCTTCTCTCACACTTCTACATACGAATCTAATTTTATAGTCCAGTAAGAACATAAATTAGCAACTTCTTCTCTGATAGACTGTTGTTACAGATGGTCTACTCTACATGGGCTGCAAATTCCATAAAACTAAATTTTAATACGTAAGTTAAAATAGTTAACCCATTAAGTACTTAAATTTGTTTAATATAATGCTAAATTAAATGCCTTTGATTGCCTCAAATTACCAACCTACATTCATTTTCAATACTTACACGTGACCTTGAAACTCGCTAAAACAACAAAAAATATAGCATAATCGTTACTCACACTGACCATTAAATTTGGTTTACGCGAAAAAATCATTATTATTTAAACGGATACAGACACACTTTTAAACTGGTTTATATAATTTAATTTGTTTTGAACGATTTAAGTTGTAATTTCTTGTTCTTTGTTGCTTTAAAATTTAAATGAAAACAAAAATTATGAGCTTAGTGTTGAATATACCCGAAGGGGTATAATAACAAACATTTTATGATGTTGCAATAGTGATCGATAAACGATCGTAAAAACAATCAGTTGGATTGTATTTTACTCAATGACTTATTACCATTCGTAATGTTTAGTTATCTTTATTATTGATTGAACGTGACGGATTGTATATTGAATGAAATTTATTCCCTCTAAAACCGTTAATATTTCACACCAGTTTTTTTGAATACATATCAAAAACAAAGAGAACCTTCTAGTTATTAAATTATTTTGTCTAATATTTTTTATGAAACCAGTTTCTAATTGTAAATAACGAGTTTTGCATACTATACACTGGTAACTGGTAACATGATCAAAACAACTTTTCAAAAGAAACTAGATATAACACGTTGTAGTTTGTAGTTCCGGAAATACAAAATATATATTGCAAGTTAATTGTATCAATACTTCTTTCATAATGAATAAACTTATTCTCAAGGATTACTTAAGATGAAAGCTATATATGATAAATATGAGCAAAAACCTCCTCAATTCAGTAACCAAAACGTTATAAATTTTATAGCTAAAATCAATTTCACAATGTATTTATAGCAATGACTTACTATCCTATACTATATTATATTATATAAGAAATTTATCTCAAGTTTAATAGAAAATAAAAATAATTTCGCATTGTATATCCTTGGCAGAAACAATGAATAGCTTAAGACTTAAGTTTTTCTGTCTTATTCGTTTTACTGTTAGATCTAAAGCAGAAAATTATTTGATAATGTGGGCGACATTTCCGAAGGGTAAAATGTGATGAATATTGAATTTAGTCAGAATTAACTAAATATATTTGCGAAACTGATTGTTGAAAATTTTTTAAATTAATCTCCCCCAAAATTTATTTTATTTTATGTTTTCACAATTCTGATTTCAAATATGTAAAAAAATTATTAGGTTAGTGGGTGGGTTGGTGGTTGATCCCTATGGATATTGATGAACGTTTGATCTAGGTTCAACTATTTAATGAAAATAATAGATTTCTATCCTTTTCAAAATTGGATAAATTGGGAAAGTGTTGCCGAGCAACAAACTTTTATAGCTTCCGGCACTGATGTCCAATTCAATAATTGTGAACAGCAAATTTCTCTTTCGATTAAGTTAAAATTGTACATTTTATTGGGTTACTATTTATGCTACATCCCTTTATTATGAATGAATAAACTAGAACGTTCGTAAATGGTTTCAAGTGACATGAGATAAAGCTGATAAGTTTACCTCATATTGTGAACAAAATGATGAGAACTTTCTAAACACCTCACTTGTCAATTTGCCATCCAGTGACCACAAATGTTATTCATATGTTTGGATTCTCAGAAGTATGTAACGACTGACTATTTCGAGTATGCCTCCAAAAATAAGAATATTTATATAAAAAAAGAAATTCGCTAATAATTTGCTAATTTATTTCGATTCCGGCCCATTAAAATGAAACAGACTTAAAAGCATTTTTATAAAGCAATAATATTTTAACATTTTTTTAGTTAATTGCACTAAATACTAATTAGTAATACTTGTTTGTGTCTACATAGTAATTTTTGATTATGTAAAGTTTGGTCATAATGTTATATGTAGAAGGAATACAGTTTTGTGCATTTGTAAATAATAAGAATGGTTGGAGGGGAATATTTTCTTGTTTGAATAGATTTTTGTTTGGATGATATTTGGAAGGAGAAATTATTAATTTTTGTACGTTATGAAGGATAATGTTAGAAAAAGAATTATAATACTGAAAAATCTTACTATATATACTTGACCATTTTTATTTTGGTCGGCAGATTACTTAAAATTAACACAAAACAATAACACATTTTGCTTGTTATGTGCCTTAGTTTAATTTGAATTAAAAAAATTGAAAAAAAAAATTGTTTGTGTTATAATGTGATTAATTTAATTTTAATTATTTTATTGAATGTTGAGAATTGAGTTATGTTTTTTGTTGAGCCAATAAAGTTAAATTTATTTGTTAACAAAAAAATAGATTGAAAATAATTATTGATTGTGATGATTAGTCCATATGGAGTTTATTGTTTACATCAAAAGAAGTTAAATGTTTCATTTTGGTAAAGCAACAGTGGCTGAAATAGAAGAAGCTATTAATTGGTTGAAAATATGAAAAAAATTGTTGAAATTAGTGGATTAAAAATAAATAAATCTGGAAATTCAGTTTGTATAAAAGTGTTTAACTTCGAAGATCAGTATCTTATTTAACAGATATAATGGGAATGTATGTGATAAAGTGGATGATTACGCTTAACTATCGTTTTTTTTAAGAATCGGGCAGTCGCGGAAATTTTCAAATTTTTTGTTTACAAATTTGGTATCAATCGATCGGGCTTGCCCGTCTCTCAAAAACTTTACGAGATGGGGGTGGTAGGACCCACCCTCACCCCTTTACACCCTATTAAAGTTTTAGCATATAAAAATCTGTATAAAACAAATGGGAAGAGATAAAAAAAAATTAATGGCACCATTATCTTTTATTCAGACGGGCGCAACGTTTGAATCCAAAAGTTGGTTTGCATCAACCCCCCCCCACCCCCCCTCCAACCAACCCAGTGAGAGTAAATCAAGCCTCCAGAAACGACAAAGAGATGCAGTAGAAATAAAAGAACAACTAAATCAACTAATTGAACTGAAAGAATCGATAATAAACAACGAAAGTAAACATAGAACTCGATCTCAAACCAAAAAAGAAATACTCCTTGATTAGTTTTTAAATAGAATAGCATTATCATTGAAATTTGAAATCAATCAACAAGCAGTTACCGAAATAAATAGCAAAACGTTTTCGTTCAATTTGTAATACATAGTGTTTTTCATAGTACAAATTTTTTATTACGTGGTTCTGCATTTCAACATCGCCAGTAGATTCAGCATTCTCGATTCGTAGAAAAACCAATATTTATTATGTATGTATATTTGAACATTACCTAATTTTAGACCCAAACCCTTATCCTCTAGTTTCTTCCCTAGGGCCCAAATACTAATTTCAGCATCACCATTGAATTCAGTGCCCTTGATTTATCCAAAATCAATACTCATAATATATATGTGAACATTTTCAGCTTTCAGCCCCCAACTCCCACCCTTTTGTGACACCCTTATATTTTTATCCCAATGTAAACATCACTGTTGGAGTCAGCGTCTTCAAGTATGTTGAAATCAACACTAATGACGACAATTTTGATACTATTCATGACCATACCCCCAACCTCCACTCCTTATTAAACTACCCTGAATTCGGTCAACATTTTTATCATCACCATTGAACTCAGCATCCTCGATTATGTAAAAATCGATAATAATGACAATAATTTCGATACTTTGTGTAACCGACCCCCCAAGCCCCACCTATTATTGGACTCCCCTGAGTCCGGCCCCAATTTTTATTATCATAATTGAACGCAGCATCTTCGATTATGTTAAAAGTGATAATGATGACGATAATTTCGATATTTTTTATAACCGACCCCCAACCCCCACCCCTTATTGAACTACACTGAGTCTGGTCAACATTTTTACCATCACCATTGAACTCAGCATCCTCGATTATGTAAAAATCGGCAATAATGACAATAATTTCGATACTTTGTATAACCGACCCCCCAACCCTCGGGGGTCGGACTCAGGGTAGACTTATCATTGGTCTATCTTGAGCCCAACCCCAATTTTTATTATGATGATAATTTCGATATTTTTATAACCGACCCCCCAACATCCACCCCTTTTTGGACTACCCCGAGTCCGGATCCAATTTTTATCATCATTATTGAACTCAGCATCTCCGATTATATTGAAATCGACACCAAACATGACATGCAAAAATTTTTTTTTCTACGATAAGAGTACCCCCTTGGGAGTAAAAAATGGTTATGTCACCGATCAGGGGGTAATATGAGGGATTGTATTTGTTATGAAATTCTGATTCTAACGATACCCCACATGACATATTTTACTCATTTAATGTGTCAACTCCGCCCACTAGGTTGGTTGAGGGGTTGGTGCAAACCAACTTTTGGACTCAAACATTGCGCCGGTCTGAATAAAAGATAATGGTGCCATTAAATTTTTTTTATCTCTTCCCATTTATTCTATATAGATTTTTATATGCTGTTTCTGTTGTTGGGGTTGAAGAAATGATTGAAAAAATAGTGATGAAGACTGTTAAAATAGTCACGGGTATTCTGTATATACTATGTAGTATTCACTATTTAAAATTATTTAAGACTTTTGCGATATGTTTGCAAGATTTCCACACCAAGATCTTACATTTAAGGTCTACTTATGATTATACATCTAAAACACATAATTTATTTCTATATATATAGTAAAAATATATATACGCGCTTGACACAACAATCAAACAAAACAAAATCCAACATGGTGTTCTTCGATCTTTCGATCTTTTTAACCAATAAAAGAGATACATATGTGAAATTATAGTGTTGGTTGTAATAAATATATTTTAAATTACGGAGCATTCACAATAGTAATTGTGCGTCGTCTCCACAACACTCCCCCTCTAGTGCCATCAAAGATGGAACGAAATTAGAAAAGAAAAAAATAAGAAACGAAGAGTTTTTTTGAACGCTAGAGTAATAAGATGAGCGGAATTAGTTCTAGTAGCTAAACCTGCTCGAAAAGTTGCATCGAAAAGAAAAATATTGAAAAATCCGGCAGAAGTAAAGTCATTGTTACATTCGTGCGGCTGAGAGTTGTGCTAGCTACACGGTGGCGAAAGGGAAATAATGACAAAATGAAGTAATATTTCATTTATGAAAGTAAATATAATTTCCGCTGAATACGGTAAATATATTTATTTTATATGTAATTGACCGATGTTACCCTTACATAATAGATCGATCGTCAATTGGATGATCAATTAATTTATTAAAATAAAAATAAATATAAACCCGGGAGGGGATTTTTATGGAATATAGCGGAGAAATGATGTACCAATTGTACTATAAATTAAATGCAAATAAAAATTAAAGAATCAATCAATAAGCTTATCTAAAAGTTTAAAGTTTCGTTTTACTTAAACATTTAACTGGAAGAAAGTCTGCCCAATAGGCCTTAGTCTACGGGTTAGCATGGGATCCCCAGCATAAAAACTTTCTTCCCATCATACATTAAAGAAAAATCAAGTTGACATCGCATCAAGGCAGCTCAACCAGATACGTCCACCATAACGTGAAAAAAATTATTCAGATAATCAGGACATCAGTAAATTTTAAAATATGTCTCGATAGTTCCAAACCAATGCAAGATGTTCATTTAAAAATTTTTAATAGATTGTTTTTAAAGTTAAGAAAATTTAAAACATTTAAAAACATAGGCAAGAAAAACATTTACGTCTATCAACCGCTTATTACGCATGTTGTTGTGGGCCTAGGTTCTTATGTGTTGTTGAGAAACACAAATTGTAATTTTTAATACTCAGCACATTTTACTGAAAAAAATGTTTATTGTAAATAGTTTTGACTAATCATCTCGTGTTCCACATCCAACGAATTGCACTAAATTTTTTTAATATTCTTATCACTTAGGGCATATTGACCGGTATTGATGATTTGGTATCGGGTTGTGTCAGTATCCCATTGTTGGACACACACAGAGTAGAGAAAACATTGTTCCCTCTTCATCATTTGCACTTACAGCTGCTGCAAAAATTTATGGTAAAATGTCAAGTGCTTGCGTGCTTTCCGAGAATCCAACCAGCTATAATATGGCTATGATATGACTAGATATGATTTTTACCAATAAATCAATACCCCTCTTACGTATAGTAATATCAGTTCCTTAGAGTTATGTGAATCCTGCTTAGGTCAGAACTTTTTGACCGTCTTTCTTCTTACGGTGTTACCCATCATTTGTTAATTGTTTGAGAGAAGCAAACGACCAGCCTAGTGCTTATATGTTTTGTAAAAGCACTTTTTTAGTCACTTTACTAGCCTGTGTGGTCGCAATACGTCACTATTTGGTAATTTCGTTCAGAGATGAAAGAGTTACGCCAATTTGTCAGAAAGTATGCGCATATGATCTGGAAAACGAAAGGAGATGTAATTTTTACTTGGTCTGAGAATACACTTTATCCACCCCACTCAGGTTCTTTCTGCCAAGCCTCTATGTTTCGAGGTTATTTTAGGAAGTAACTAGGTTTCCAGATTTGACCCAAAACATTGTATAAGGAGATCGGGTTTTGTTGTACATGGATCTTCGTCCAGATCAGTTTTTGCAGGATTATTTCCAAACCAAAATTTCAAGTTGCAAGTTTTTCTTCTACCGTTTGCGAAGTTTTGTCCGATACAAAAGTTGCGACACTATCGACGTAGGTCGTTACTTTAAAATCTAATTGCTGTGATTATAAATTACCATAGATGCGCAGATAGAACCATTCATTGACGAGCGTTCGGTCTGATACCAGCCCTGATGCTCACCCAATACAGTTTTTATGTTCCCGCAGAGGAGGATGCATGCGATCAACACTACCAAAAACTTTAAAATTCGGAGCCGTTTAATTTTAGTTCCTTTCTTACCATATATGTTTAGGGGTATGATGTGAAATCATTAGTAAATCACCTCATTTGTTTGGACAGGTGTGCCAAAAGAATCCCATTTAATAATTACAATGACCTTTTGCGAGCCCCTGGCATTGCTATTCTTCTACAGTTATAAATTGGCAGACGGCAAGAATCTCTAAAGCATCATCTAAGTCCTAAGTTTAGTTGGGGTTTTTGTTCGAGCTGTTAGTCTTCTAGGGATATGATATGGTCTGAATACATCTGGCCATAACTTCTCCAAGGAATTGATAAGACGCTAAACTTTTACGATAACATCCAATAACAACAACAATCGCATTCCACTTTCTTTAACTACAAGCCATTTAGTTTTGTTTTTAAAGTTAACAAACTGTATAATTTAACAGTAAATAGTTAAAATTTCATGTTCAATTCAAAACAATACGAATCTGAATCTAATTCGGTAAGTTTGCGTAGGTTTAAGAAAAACAAATAAATTTTATGGTTCAATTTCTCTAACAAAAAAAAATATCCTTTTATTAGTATTACTTCTTATATTATTATTATTATTTTTTTTAATTTTAATTTAGTTTTGAATCAAAATTATATTGTGTGGAGATAATTGTAACATTTTGAATTTTTCTAATAAAATTGTTTAGTCAAATAAGGTTGAAGAAGATTATAATGTTAGATATTCTAAGAAATGTCATAATTTGATATTTAAAGGAAATAACAATTTTTTTTACTCAATTACATGTTTGTTTGAGTAAAGCTCAAACTATTTTTATGCTACATAATAATATTTTCACAACGAGTAACAAATTATGAATGGAAAATATTTTAATGTGCTTTATTGCAGAAAATATTGACAAACTTTTTTGCAAAATACTATATAACCAGCATCCAAAGTTAAATAATTAATAACCAACTTGAAGACCAATTTTATAATATATATTTTTTACATTTATGTAAATTATGTATCTAGTCATGTCTCCAAAGCACGTTTAAAATAAATGACAGAAGTTATATATGGTCCCCATGTAATATATATAGTCCCTATATAATACTTTATCACCAGTGGATTCGGCAGAAGTATGAGAAAATAGTAGATTGTATTACTAGTGCGATTGCGTTTTCCAAACAAGAGTTATAAATAATTAAAAGACGCTGTCAGATTTTTATTGCGAAACTTAAAACAAGTAAAATAAAATTTTTTTTTAAATAAACAAGAGTTAGTTTGGAGCATGACCGTAGGGAGTGCTGCAATAACTCGCGTCTGGAAAACGCATTCGTACTAGTAATACACACTATTTTTTGAAACAAATGCATAAAATTTATAAATATTTATTTAATTGTTAATTAAATAATTTATTTAACAAATTTATAAACAAATTTAAGATATTTAAATAACTAAAGTGCGCCATCTTCGTTGTAATAGTTGTAAATTATACTAGTTCGCTTTTAAATTGTACTAAACTGATAACATTTAATAAAAACAAACATAGCAATCCATTTGGATTTTTTTAAAAACATTGCAATTTTGACAACTGTTTTTTTTAAATTCAAGATAATGGTTTTTTCTTGCAATTCAAACGATTTTGGGTTGTTTTAAGCTATTTTTACTTTTATGGTAAGTTTATAGCGTTTATATTGTATTTGCTTCGTGTTCACCATTAGCTAGTCATTCTCGCTAATAATCAGGTACTTGACTCCCTTGCCCTTTCATTCGCTGATCTGACATGCCTGCTGACATTGGCCACAATCAAAAATTAATTCTTATATTTATTCATTAGAACAGTTTTCTTTCTATTTCAATATATTAATATTATTAACCGAAATTCAACACTTCAAACTATATAAAATAAACTGTAAAAATTTTATGTTTATTTAAATTTGCCTTAATTCACATTTATAAGTATATATAGTTAAGTATGTTTATTTAATTAAAATTACAATATATAGGGATTGTGCGTATCTGATTGTTACGCGCCAAGTGTTGAGTATACAAACTTTTGGTTCTATTTGAAATTAGTTTGACGTTTGTCGTTTTACATATATTAAATCAAATCGTACTTTTTCTTTAATATTACTAAAAATCTCCCTTCCTGTTGCGTAAACTTTAATAAATATTTATGTATATTGTATAAAATGTCGCATAATTAGTGCCCAATTTAATTTATTTCCAATTTAAAATTTTAACAAACAACAAAATAATCGAATAATTTGAACGGAATACTAGATCATAAAATTTGTTTAAGGTGTAATTGGTTGAAAAAAGAACCAATACTTACAGACCCTAACACTTAAAGCGCGACGGTCGAATCAAATAGCAATGCACGGTCCCTATATCTCTTCGACCGTTTTTGCGGCAGACGTATAACAATTATTTTAATTTTTTTGGTTGATTAAAAATGAATCTCAATCTTATGAAAACAAAAATCTGAATAATGAAAAAACAAAACTTTTTTTATGAATTTTGGAATGACTACTTGATGATAAAATAATTTCATGAAAACTAGATTAAAAAATGTACCTAAAATTTTATAAATCTATTGCTAAAAGTTTAAAACGAATTTAATGAAAATTTTCAAATTAAACTCAAACGATTAAATAAAAAGTCACCACAAGTTATTTAAATTATTATTTTGATATTTTATTACTATAAAAATAATATATTCAGGGTATATTTAACTAAAAATCTCACATGTAGGCGGCGTGCGTGCCAGGCATACAAAATATTTTGTGGTCATATGTGTGGAAAAGTAGATTTTTCTTTTATGTTATTCTAGTACAAAATTGAATATTTTTTGTGCATGTGTTACAAAAATTAGTTTGTGCTTGCAAATATAGCTTAGATTAAATTCGATTAAATGAAATTCGGTGGTTATATGTTGTACTGCGACCAAAATGATCTATTGTACCCTACCCTACTATTCCTTAGTGAATACCCAGTTAAAGTACCTCCTTCAATCCAGCCCTCCTTAAGAATTGCAGGATAGAGAGGGTTAAGTTTTTGCAAGTCATGACCGTCAACATAGTACTCCCCCAGATATAACCCCCAGATGCATTCCTTAGTCTATAAGCTCCACCCCAATGTCTTAAAGTGTTTTCTTAGTTTACAGTGTCCTGTAAGAACATATAACTGCTTTCTTTTAAATAAACGGTCCATTAAATTAAACGGAATGGTCCAACGGTTTTGGACCATTCCGTCATAATAACTTCCCTCATCCTTTCGTGGATGGCTTTTGTTCTCAATCCACAAAATGGCAGCGAGTGTATGCGACTGTGTTGGTGTATGGTGCTTAACGCATTGTTGCTTGGCTGTCCGACAAGGTGGCAGTTCTCTTGTTTTTATATTTTCTTCCTAAGTTGAAGTCTGCGCACCTTTCAATAGTACATATTTAGAACTGGAAGACGCTTGGGTGGTACCCATGGTCTCAAAGTATTTGGTCTTTAGTCCAAATACTCCTGCACTCACCCCTTCCCCGATCTTTGAACCATCCTCGATCTTTAAACCAAAATAATTATAAACTTTGCTTTTATTTTTTTCTATTGAACTATTTTATTTAAACACTTTTGAGCTTTTCTTCACAACTTGTTGTTGATTTCTTATTATTTACTTTTCTTTAATTTTTACTAATTTTAACTTTAACCTTATTTTGTCTAAGCTTGTCTGGCTCTCAACCTACTACTCCACTAATCACTGATACTTACTAACTCTGATACTGACTGACTGCTTCAGTCTGCTGGAAAAATACTACTCAGATATATCGACTAATTTCTTTCAATTATCGGGTTTGGAGGGAAAATATTGTTAACCATTTATTTGCCGTTACATCCAAAAAACAAGCAAATAAATTAATAAATACAATTAAAATAATTCACTTAATTTATTAAAACTGAGGCTTTCCCAATATAAAAATTGACACAAGGTCAAGAAACTAGGTTTGTTCACACATCCATATCCATAATATAATAACCGTGAGTCTATCTTCCTACTACGAGCGTAACGCTCAAATTGTAATATGGCTACCGAGGTCGACTGAGGTGCTATGGGTCGAGAGTGCCTGACGTGGTACATTTCTTTATTGTTTTTTTTAATTGTTTTAAAAATAACATTAACATTTTTGTTTTGTTTATTCATAAATACTTAAAATTAATAAAAATTGCGTTTTACGAATTTTAAATTGATCGTTAACGTAGTTTTTTAAAGTTATTGTTACTGTGGTTTTCCTTTTGTTCAAATTATTATCATTTCGATATTAACAAGAAAATTAATTATTTTTTGCCAAGCAGTGCTAAAAATCATAAAATAGTGGTTTCCGATCATTATTTTCCATAATTATATTCCTATGAAATCAAATAACGAAAAATAAAAACTACTATGTATGTATTTCTCTCTCAATATGAGTGGACATCTTCATGACAAAAGAATGATTTAAACACAATTTAAGGTTGCGGACAATTTACGGTATTTAAATTTATCGATAGTGTAGATGTTTAAGGTTATTGCTATTGTCTTTAAGCATAGTGTGACGTCAATACGAAGTAAAATTTAAAATGCATTCAGGGAGTTTTATGACATCCCAATATTTTTTTCAGTTTTTAGAAGTCTGTTTTTTATACTTTTTTGTTGTTGTTTCTCTTTTCATTTTTCTTATTTTTGGTTGATGATTGTTGTACCATTTTTTTTATTTTTTTTAAGAAGGAATGAATGTCTTTTTTCACAATATTTTTGTTTGTTTTTGAATGAAATTAAATTTTTTTCAATAATATATTGAATGATAATTTAATATTTTTGTTTTAAATTTTTTTCGTTTTAAATTAATTAGAGTAATATTGTAATATCTATAATGAAAAAAAAATTAAAATTTCGAAAGTTTCATAGAACATTCTATTTTTTTACAAATAATTTCTACATTAAATAGTAAAGTTAGTAAATGGTATTTAAGGTTATTAATTAAGATTGAATCTTCACAAGATTGAATCTTCATTAGAATTAATTGATTGAAACGGATTAAATTTAATTTTACTTAAATCAAGTTAAATTAATCAAAAACATATTGCGACAGGAATCAAAACCAGAAAATTTTTCTATAAAAGAAACATAACAGCTTAGAAAAATATAGATTTTTGAGATTTTTTAAAAAGAATGTACGTTGAAAACTTTTGATATTTTTGGTGCAAAAAACAGTTTTGTTATAGTGTACATTTTACATACATTTTAATAATTTAAATAGATTTATTAAAATGAAGTTAAAAATACTAAGTACAAAATTTCGTTGTCATTATCGACGTAGAGGGTTGTGAGAAAGGTCCAGACTTCAACGCGGACGCTATATTTATTTGTTTTAATATAAGATAAAAATTATTCCTTTTTATTCATAAAAATTCCATTTACAGCATTTCAATTTTAAATTTATCGATAATGTAGTTTTTTAAAATTATTGCTATTGTCTTTTAGCCGTTTCGTTCAAATTTATATAATATTCATATTAATATGAAAATTAATTATTTATTTGACAGCTAGTGCTAAGAATCATATAATATTTGTTTGCCATCATTATTTTTCATTTTATGTAAATAAAATAAGGAAAAACAACCGTCCCTCACCAAAGCTTTATGTAGCCTAAACGCTGGAGGTGTTGCAGATATATTATCACAGAAGCTTCTAAAGCTGCTCATCTTTGCCTCTAATTTCCTTATTGTAGGTGGTAAGCACCCAATTATACTCTTGATTGTTTTGCTCTATTAAAGAGCCTCCATCCTTAATTTTGGCAACTCCTTGCTCCACCAAAACGCGTCCCATGTCCTTTTTTACCTTACTAATTGGGAATTTGGTTTCAAACTTCTTGGTGATTGTCAGGCTATAGCTTGTTCCAGCGTGGTATAATCCGGAGCAGACATTTGTCAGGGCTCAAATAAGGTCCTGATCAGGATTTCTAAAATAGATAATAATCTAGTGAATTTTAACCAATTGAAATTTCTGCTAGGGATCAAATACGAAAACCCAAATCAGGGTCTGATGTATTCAAATAATGCATTGTAAACCAGAGTATTGTCAAACCGGGCCCAGGACAGGACCACATCACATTGCCCTAATAAGGCTTGTTCCTTCTGGACTGACCAGGACCTGATCACGCTCTGACTGTATTTAGGCTTTCCCTTACTAATTTCTGCTCGGGATGTTTAACTGTCCCTCGAACCGTTACTAGCTTTAGAAGTTCTATTAAACTCTCCTCAAATTGATCCCACCTTATGTTACTAGGGTTCCAAAACGAGGATCATTTCTCTTTCGTACTATCCAGTTCAAACAGTATCATTCTATCATCCGCCCTGGAGGGCTCATTTCAACTCTCAGTTGTTTATGAACTATCCTACATTGGTTTTCCATACCTATAAAATACTTCCTGTCTTGCCCTTGTGACAAAAGTGGGAGTGTTCCTGACGTTAAATATGCTTAGGTTTTCTTTGATTAAAAATTCTACCAGAATCTGAGCTCTTTGGTTTGTATCCGTACGCTCCCAAGTCTCGCTGTGAGTATGTACATCACAGCCGATGATAAACCACTTCTTCTTGTTGCATAATTTCACCATCCGCTATACTTCTGTAGGCGGTATCAGTACCATTTTCCCTGCACAGTATGCTTATGTTACTACTCACTGGCGGCGAAAGCACACTTGGAGAGATGGTAGTTGATATGCCCACAAAGTCCCTGGTAAGAAAATCTGAAAGACAAATATAATTAATGTTTTTCCTAATCATAATACTACATACATCTAATAACCATACTACCTTTACCATGCGGTTGGCAAGACTCCTCATCCTGTTTTTGTAGATCCAGGGTTCCTGTAACAGTATGAGCAAGAGGGAAAACAGTTTCTGAAAAAGAGGAGAAACAGTTAACAGACTTAACAGTTAACCAAAATGTGTGGTCCTACCAAACTCGAGTTAATTTATTTCATTTGATGCGGTTGGTGCTTATGTATGTTTATATACTACCTACACCAATTTTTAACTTTTCACATTTTTGATAAAAAAAAAGAATTCATAACTTAACAACGGCGCCAAAATTATTAAATATGTTTCCCCTTGCAAGTTTTAAGAATTCTTTGATTTTTTTTAATAATTTATTATTAAACAAAATTAGCATACAACAAATCTTTAATCCGACAAAATTGTATATATATTTCATGTTTCACAATATAAAAATACACGTTTAAATAATAATAGTACATTATGATGCAAGGACATAAAGCTAAAGTCTTTGAACGTATGTCGAGCTTGCAAATCGAGGCGTTGGCCGAGATTTGCACCCACATTAAGTCCAAAGTAGCTTACGTCCGTGCGTCATATACTATTTTTTATTCGCCACTAGCAAAATATTTAAAAAAAATTGTTTATTCTAAATCAAAGTTATAATTTTGCATAAATTTTGAAATGAAAATATGTTGAACAAGTAACCTTTGACAAATAATTGTTATTTTTTTCAAAATAATTGTGTAACTATGACGACAAATAATAACAATAATTTTAATTGGATAACGAAATTTTGAATTTAAAGGTTGCTTTGATAAAAATTTCTGTTTTTTATAGAATTTAAACAAATATGTTTTTTACTTTTTTGGACGTTACCATGACAACAAAATATATGGTTACGGCCGCAAATCACAGTAATAAAATACCACTTTAATATGTAGGCGAATAAAAAAGTTTTATTACTACTTAAAGATAACAAAGTGTACACATAAGAAAACGTTCTTTTAAACGTGTTCTTAATATCCATTACACACAAAACCAATGCAAATTTATTATCAAAACTTCAACCGATTTAAAATTACAGACGAAACGCACACTACTGTTTATCAAGCCGTCGAAAACAAATAAACGTGTGTCCAAGGTTATTCTTTTTATAATTTGTTGACTGTCCCAGGTTTTGATTTTGAAAAACATAAAATTGATTCAAAACAACTTCGGTTTTGTTTTTTTTATTAACTGTGTGGAGCTGAATGAGAAGAACTTGAAATGATGATTTAATAATATTTGCTTAAGGTCGCCAGAGTCAACATTTATATTATAATTTGTATTATATAATAAAATTTATATGTAAATTTTGTATATTTGTGATATATTTCTATTGGAAAACATTGGAAAACATGTTGGTTTGATTTAATATTGGAAAAATTTAAATTCGTGTTGAAAAGGATTGACAGATTCAGTGGAAAGTTTTTGCGTATAAACTGTGGTTCCTAAAATTCAAGCAACATAAGTAAAACTGGCATGACATGTTTTTAATTCAATTTTTTGTTTATTTAATTAATAATTAATCAAAATAGCATTCGAAATGGATTTTTATCTTATCTATTAACTAATATTATATAGCGCTCGTAAATCTAAACAAAATTTATTAAATAATCATAGTGTTGTTTATTTGTGTAATAGAAAATTTTTGCACAGTAATCGCTTTTAAGTGGGAAAATTATTCAACGGATTAATATAATATATATAGATCTTAAGTTGTAAGTAGTAATTCAATTCATGTGACATTTTCGTACATACATATGTTAAGTGCGTTTAGTGAGAAAAGATAGAAAGAAAAGATAGTTAACGTATTTTGAAATGATTGTTTAATTAGTAAATCACTAACATTAATGTACGTCCTTGATTTGTGGTTTTAATTTTGAGAAATTCATGAAGTCACCCAAAGGTGATAAACATTTTATATTCTCGTCTAATTCTAGTCCTAACTCCTTCTCAGAGTTGAGCTGCGTTCTTCTGTCCCATATTACTATCATGATAGACATCCACCTTCTATTCACCTCATGATTGCCTGCAAGGTTTTTGATTACCATAAGAGCTCTTATGGCTATGTACTTGACCGCGTCATTAGAATTCTCAAAAGTATCTTGCTATCGAGAACAACGCTCAGATATTTTGTCTCCTGCTCAGTTTGAGATCCGTCTACCTGGTTAAATTTTCACTATACAATTGCATAGAATACTAATTTCACATGCTCCATCTGCCTCGCTCTTTTTTCTTCATTCTGGTTCTGTGAATATATGGTTTCTGGATAAACGTGAACCCCAGTGGCTATTTATTGAATATCTTAGCCACCAAAGCTGTGATGGACATTTAAATGAGCCAATTATTTCGGTCGGGAACGACTCTGTTCCCTCACCTAAGAGTATCTTTTCCTCTTCCTTAGTAACAACTATGATGCTACCGACTTTGCCTACCTCAATCTCTTCCTTTTACATTTCCTTTGTCGAGACGAATAACGATGCAGTTCTCATCCCCGCTGAAAGTGATGGTGGAGTTGGAGGTGAAATCTTGTAGTGGTGAACAAATGTCATCATCACCTTCCAACGGTACCCGGATCATGGGTTGCCAGCAAAGCATTTTATTAGAAATTTCTTGTTAACCTGCTTAACACTCTCTGGAAGGAAAATCAACCTTGCGGAAGATCAATCACCATTTCTAATTCTCGCCTCAAATGTATTTCAACCTGCTTATATCAAGCTGTATCGAGCCAGCTAACAGATTTTTCGTCATCCTTGTCTTATAATATAGTGCTCGGATTGAAATGTATATAGCTTTAAACGTGATTTTGTGGTCCCATCTGTTCTCCAACTTCTCCAACTTTGACCAAATGCCTCCATTAGGCATGGTCCTTAAATAGTATTCTGCCAAAATTAGCAATTTAATTATTTTTCTTGCACCTGCGTAGCTAGTGTCAATTTGTAATTGTTGTTCAGTATAGTTTACGAAGGTGGTTGTCCTGGTATTTTTAGCGTCGTCCTCTTGCTTTAGTGAGTCATTTAGTCCCTCGTTGGTTGGTCTCTAGGTTATAAAAGTGGACTTTTTTGTCGCTAATTCTATTTAAAAGTAGCAACATTTTGGACGCTGGAACTACAACACTCCTGCTCTCCTTTGGTCCTGCAGTTCTACGTTGCTTAGCTTGGCGTTACTTGCTCTACCCAAAACAGGTTTTCTCACATTTTTTCTACATTTTTTAATCCATAGTCGTTCGCAGATATGTTCTTGAACGTTGTTACTTGTTAGACATATGTTACGTCAGACACACCAGATCTTATTTCAAAAGTATCGATGGATTACAAAATTAATGCTCATGGTCCAAAGGTTGACGTGGATAAGTGTTTAGTAAATCTAAAGCTAGTGAAAATTGATGTTGTACCCTCTAAATGTTTTTTAGGGAAGAGATGAATAATTTTTATATCTAATGGACTTTAAACTTTTTTTATTTAACTGCAGATAAATATTCTTAATTTCAGATTTCAAAAATTCGAACGTTTATACCTAGAGTCTATACGTTTATACTTAAACTCTTTTGTTAATTGCCTATTAAAAAATATTATTTGGAAATAGCCAATCCATCCTGGTGCATTTCTATGTTTAATTTTGTTGATGTTTAAATTTGTTCCTTCACATTTTCTTTTGTGGTTAAGGGATAAAAATTACTTCACACGGCAATGAAGCGACTGAACGAGTTTTTTGTAAGTTTAGTTTAATTAATGAAATCGTTTTCAGTTTATTTTATTGTAAGTTTGCTGTTGTTGCTAGAATCTTTCACCAGGTTAGGAATAAATTTAAACCACTCCCTCGGATTTGAAAAAAATGCATCGTCGTATGGGGCTATGTATAAAATTATTTGATTTTGTTTTTGTTTATTTTGGGGTTAGGCGAAAGTTCAATGTTTCAGGTCAAGTAATATCTGTTATTTATACAAATAACGTCGAAAATTGATTTTATCACCAAAATAATTCAACATTTTTTTTCCTTTCAGGTATGTTCTGGTACAAAATATAGACAGAGATAGTAATAGAATTGTAAGTAAATAGCATTTTTATTTTATAATAATACTACACAACATCCTTATTTGGATATATCTACACCAACAATTAAAATTTCATCACATTTTATATTGCAAAATTCAATAAGAAAAGCAATAAAATAAAACTGAATATAAATTGTTTTACAGTTTAATTAATTACGTGACTGCTACAATTTTATTATACGTATATATATTTATTTAATCACATTTTACTTACTAAACCTTTTAACTTAATTAAAAGTAATTTCAGTTTGATTTTCTAATAAATTGTAATTATTTCTTGATTGTTTGATAGTTACAGATATATAAATGTTATGGATGTGGACTTATTGTCTTATACAAGGACGAAAAATTTGATTTGAATTTTTGTCAAAAATTGCTGCTCAATAAATTATTTAACTGCGAAAATTTGATATCAGTCGATTTAGAATTGTCATTATAAATGTCAGATTTCGTCGTACTAGTGGTTCAAAACGACAAAATAATAAGTATGTATAATGCTGTAATACAATTTATAAACTCTTTTAATTGAAATCCCCTTATTTCTCTATGTTATAGAATAAATTAGATAGGAATAGATACACTGTTCATTTTGAAAAAATTAAATATTACAAAAACATTTGTTATATTAATAAATTATTTATTGAGCCAACGAAATTGTTCACTGAGTCAATGAAATAAGTTCAATAATCGAAGTTTGCAGACGGCACTGAACTCGATTTTATCTTTTGTAAAAAGTCAAATATAAATACTAACATAAATTTTATTTAGGAATTAGGAGCCATGGGTTAATAACTATCGTATCTTTGGCCTGAATTGTAAAAAGGGCTGAGTGACTGTCATTTCATTTACACAGAAGACCTGTTATGTTTCTTATATTCAAAGTTGTGGTATAAATTTCGTTACGGATTCCATATTGTACGGATTAAATTCAACACCGAGTGCATTGGTGGCAGTTTAAGTTGCTTGCATGGAGATTTTCAGCTAATTCCAAAATTTAAATTAATTTTCAAAAACATCTCAATCAATCGTAAGTCGGAATCCTAACCCTAATTGGCAAAAGATCTTCAGGTACAGATAAGCATGCCTAGTTTTAAAAAAAAATCTGTCTAACAATTGTTTGACTTATATCAACCAAAACAGATTTATTATGCTACAAATTTATTTGAAATATTTTAAACTTTTCATCGTAATCTTTCCTACGTTGTTTGAAAAAAAATATTTCATGTTTTCTTAGTATCAAGTTATTTAAATATATACACATGCACAAAAGACAGTTCTGAAATAAAATAATCCAAAAATGTATATTTAATAAAAATACACACATACCTAAAAAGTATTTTCCATTCTTCGAAATAGTAGTTCTCTCATGCGAAAATATTTGTTGCACGCGAAAAACAATATCTAATATATTGAAAATATATTTTAGTTATAAACTAAGCACGCCATCTTCATGTGAAATTTTCTACTAAAATACATTACTAAATTAATTAATTTTTTTAGTTCTAAAATGTCAAAAACTATTTGCAAAATTTTATTGGTTCCCAAAATTATAGGAATTAATTTAGCTAAATAAGTGTTCTTGAACATTTTTTGTGATGTTTAAATGCAAATGAAAGACTTATGTACGTTAATGTTATAGTTCTCTCGCATCGGTTTTTTGGTTGATATTGTTTTGTAAATTTTTTTTATTTTGATTCACGGGTGTGACATTATCGAGCACTCTAGTCCTGTTATTGACATACCACTGGGAATAGCAGTGAGACTGAGATATCATTGTTGATGCTGTTTTTTAAGGAGTGCTTACGAATGAACTGTATGCACTCAATGGTAGCGATAAGCGAGCTCAATCTGAGCTGTGGAATTTTCCTTGATATTGACACGCTGTTGGTTGCTGGAAGAAACAAACAGTGAGTCACAAGCTCCTGAATATGCCACTAGCTGGATTACTGGTGCAATAGTGCAAGGTAAATTTCTTATCAAAATCAATTATGATCGAATTGAACCAATGAAAGCTCAATTCTCTCATTGAAAAGACAACAATGATATAGTTGTTATTCTTATTTGTGATAATGATAAATAAATAAAAAGTTGTAAAATTTTAGATGCTTTGCATGAATTGTCTTCTTTTTGAATGTTTTTATAAAATTTATTGATAACAACATGAACTGGGCGATAACTGATAACAATACATTGTACAAGTAAATAACAGACATTTGTTTGTTATAAACAAAAATGAGCGTATTCTTATCATTTTGTTCCTTTAAACGGAACGATATGAAAATATTAAATTTTGTTTTCACGTTCTTCGTACTCATCCAGAGAGTCTTTAAAATAGAAATTACGTGATTTGGGGTTTATCATGTCTGAGATAATACCGCAGGGTGTTAGATACCGTTTAGCATCACTTCCGGTAAAATTTGCTATTAGGATTGTGAGCCAAAAATTGTTTGTCTCTACATGCCACTTTAAAAGAAGTTGCGTTTGTGCTATACAATTGCTATACCAAACAACCAGACATATATTCTTTACGTTTTACGGTATCGTTAAGATTACAATGCTTTGTTTGTTTGTTTTTGCCTATATATTTTTGCAAATGGATAAACAAGCAATATATCTTATCAATTAAACGTAGGTAATATATGCCAATATTTTATGATATGATGTCTAACTTGTAAGAATTAAGAAATAAAAACAAAATAAAAATACAACGAAAATAAATTTAAAAAAGTTTCTACCATAATTACTATACTTCCTGTCTTACGAAGACCCTTGTAGTAGTAGAATAGAGACCAAAACAATCGTGATAGCACCTTAGTCAAATTAATTTCTCCTCTCTCTATTTTGATTTGTTTTTCAATGTTTTTATTTACTACCACAAACTTTTTTATTAAATTATAAATTTGAAACTCTAAAAAATATTAAATATTTTCTTTAAAGTTGTGCTAATTTTTATAAAATGAATGACAATAATTACGAGAGTATATAAAATTTATTGAGTTATTTCCACTGATTATTTAAACCAAATAATGGTCAAGTTTTATAATGGACAAGAAATATTTTCCAATGACATGAAAAAATATTTAAGTTAATATCTTCCAAATATATTAAGAAAATTTGCTGACAAACTTTTCTCATTGTTGACACATTTATTTTTCATTGATGATTTTTCAAAAATCTATGTTTGGTTATAAAAAATTCAAAATGTCACAATTCTGTAAATTTTATGAACCTTTGCTGTAAGTTTATACTCACTGATTTAATATACTCTGGAGATACTAAATTAGTGAGACAGCTTCAATCAAAAGAATATCCATGAATTGCAATAAATTTAACAAAAGTCTTGACGCTTCTAGATGCAAGAAGGTCTCTTTGAAGCAAGATAAAATATCCAAATCGAAAACAATTTTTTTATGTCAGCTGAATTAGGCTGTTCCGACTTTATGTTGCATGTTTATGCTACATATCTAGCGGATGACTTCAAATTTCAAAATAGTTTTAAATATTTATTTAAACCGGTCTGATTCCATTTGGAATTTTTGTTGATTGTCAAATTTATAATTCTAACACTAAAAATGATCTGGTGTATTCTACTACAATATGGGTCCAACAAAATCAATTTTGAAGCATCAATTAAAGATTAGTACAATCAGGATTGTGTTCTTACGTTTGACAAACATTTGTTAAAAACATTTTTCCAACTGCACTAAATTTTATTCTATAAAATTGATTTCTTTGAACGCATATTGCAGAATACAATAAATTATTTTTGACAGTATAGGTACGATCATCTAACGAGTAAAACCATTTTGAAAAAAAAAAATGCATGAAATGGGTATTGATTGTGCATGTTACAAAATCTACAAAATCCTCGTGCACAAAATTGTTCATAATATATGTCGTAAGATCGCTTAACACATAAGTGCACACATGTCAGTCGCATGTCTTACAAATAATAAAAAACGAAGCGAAACAAAATTTATTTAATGATAATAATATTAAACAAAAGAAGATAGAATGATAGAATGGAAAAATAGAAAAAGTTTTTTTATATTTTCTAAAATGGCTGGTTTTATTTAACTTTTTATGAAATAATACTCTTGTAATATTAAATTAAGAATTTCCACTTTTTAATTTATTTGCATCTAAAATTATGTTTGTAAAAAAATGTTTTAATAATTGTAAGCAAGACAAACACGAAAAACAAACGACCGCTTTGAATAATTAACTGTGATCTACAAAAATGATTATATTTATTTAATCTTTTTTGTTTGCCTTGTTTCATGTCAGTTTACTGATATTGAAATTAATGTTTTTTTAATTTTAAGAAAATTATGCAAAATTAATATTATTTTTTACAATGCAAGTCAAATATTATAATTTTTTGATTTATAATTTTTTTCATTTAAATTGTAACATAAAAAAATTATAAAAATGACCACTTTAAAATCCTCTACCCAAACATCTCTGTTAAAAAGCTCTTACACGTTCCACCTTAAAGAATTGCTCTAAGTTTGCCAAATACATACATAATTCCAACTCTATCAAAGATTTTGTTTTGAATGGAGATAGTTACCAAAACCAGAATAAATATATAGAACTTTTCATTCCCAAAGCCCCCATTCCCAACTGATCCAACTCTTAGTTCACATTTGCCATATTGTTGCAATTGTCACAAATTTCTAAATCATGTCGGATCCGATCATGCTTGCTTTTAAGGTGATGAAAACGTTCTAATTGCCTACAAATTGTGCATGAATACCAAAAATATATTCGATGGTATCTGAATAATTCATATAAATTTCCTTTTATATGAACAAAAAACATCAAACATAACGCCTGCACTATACAATATCGTGATAACTTTAAATTATTTAATTATTAAAAATGATTTGTTTCATTTTAAAAAAATTTTCCGCTGACTAGCGAGTAACTATGTATATTTGTGTGAAAATGATATAACTGTCATCCAAGCTACTTACTGTTGATTTTCTAAGCAAAATAAGAGCAAAAGAACAAAACATGTTTACTGCCCAAAAGCGAACTCACAAGTTTTTCTGTTTGTATAAACATGACTACGTCACACACGTTTCATTAAATTCTTTAATTCCGATATAAAATGAAAATTGATGTTTAAATTAAACATTTTCCTATTATTGTAAATATTTAAATAAAAATCTTTTCATAGGAATTTTCCGATAATTAAAAAAGTTTGTTGTGTATATAATATAAATTAATCAAAAAATTGCAATTGCAGTTTTAATTAATTTAATATGCAAAACGCAAACTGTATATAATTACATTTTCATCAATAGCAAATGAATGTTATTTTAATGTAAGCAAAATGATTTCATTCTATAAATTTTATCTCGTTCAAAGTCAATTTTCTTAAATAATAATACAACAAACTAGACGCAAAAGCGTCGTTAGAAAAATATTTATTGTTTATTTTGGTGTAATAATTCCGTTAAAATTATCTGAAATGTTCAATACCTACTAGCAAATCAAATTTTGTTATCAAAAAATACACACCATATTGTGCTCATATTCTTATCCGGATAGTGAAAAAGAATTCTAATATCCTAACCTTGAACAAAATATGATAAATCCAAGAACGCTTATCAATTATTAAATGTAAACATGACAATTTATCATTTTATTATATTTTTCATATGCAAATAATATCAAAATAAATAATATTATATAAATAAAAAAACATTTAAGAATGCAATTGTTTATTTATTTTAACATGTAAATAAAAAACAAACACAATAGTTAGTTGCTTATCTCAAATTACACAATTGTAATGAAGAAAATCCAATGCACTTATCACATCAGCGAAATTAGTTTTTTAACTTTTTTTCAAACAATTAAAGGAAAAAAACTGTCATATTACATGTAAATATATTTAAAACAAAAATAAAATAAGCAAAGACCGATAGAGGTCAAAAAATTTAGCACAATAGAAGATAACATTGTTTTTCCGAGAGTAATATGACATTTCTAGTTTCAATTTTAAGAATATAAATGTTTGATAGTCTTTGGAGAACAACCTTTTGCATACGCCGCGCCATACATGAACGCAAAAAACTAAACGGGCCCGTTCTGTAAAGCTAACAATTTCTAATTCTTGTGGTGTTTGCTTAAGAGTGTTGAGATGTTTCTTTCATTTATGTTTCTGCTCAATGTTGAAGATTCAAATTTCCGTTTTTTTTCCAAAAAGAAATTGAAAAACTAAATATTTTAAAGAAAAAATTAATCTCGAGCAAATCGAGCATATTTCCAAATAACAAAAAAACTTTGATTTCAATCCAAAAACTAAAAACATGGGACTTAAATTTTCAATTGCACTTAAATTTAATTTTTTTTTTAAACTAAGCAAAAGTTTAAATTTAAAACATATTCAAACTAAAAACTTTCAAAATTCCAAGGTTCCACCATAAAAAAGAATCTTAACTTCATCAAAATTATCAATATTCCAAAATATTTTAAATTTCTAAAATTCAATATACCAAAATTCACAAAAATATTTTATATTACCAAAATTCAAAATTTCAAAACTCCCAAAATATTTTAAATTACTAAAATTCAAAATCCAAAAATTAACAAAATATTTTACAATACTAAAATTTAAAATCCAAAAATAAATTAAATATTTTAAATTACTAAAATTTAGGAATTCACAAAAAATTTTAAATTACCGCAATTCACAAATATATTAAATAATAAAAATTCACACAAATATTTCAAATTCCCAAAATTTGGGATACAAAAATTCACAAAATATTTTAAATTATTAAAATTCAAAACTCACAAAATAGTTCAAATTACTAAAATTCAAAAAAAAAGTTTTTAAATTACCGAAATTCACAATTCAAAAATTAAATCCAAGAAATTGACGAGATTACCAAAATCTAAATTTAATTTCAAAAATTAATTAAATAAAGATTCAAAAAATCCGCAAAAAATTTTAAATTACTAAAATTCAGAATGCAAAACTGCACAAAATATTTTAAATTACTGAAGATCAAAATTCAAAAATTCACAAAATATTTTAAATAACAAAAATTCAAAAAATTCACAAATATGTTCTTAACTACCAAAGTTAAAAAATTAATAAAAAATTTTAAATTACCAAATTCAAAATTCACAAAGTATTCACAACTACCAAAGTTCAAAAATTCACAAAAAATTTTAAAATTCCAAATTCAAATTTCAAAAATTCACAAAGTTTTTCGAAATACCAAAATTAAGATGCAAAACTTTACAAAATATTTTAAATTACTAAAATTCCAAATTCACAAAACTGTTCAAATTACCAAAACTAAAAATTCAAAAATGCGCAAAAAATTTTAAATTACTAAAATTCAGAATGCAAAAATTCACAAAATATTTTAAATAACAAAAATTCACGAAAAAGCTTTAAACTACCAAAGTTCAAAAATTCACAAAAAATTTTAAATTACCAAATTCAAAATTCACAAAGTATTTCGGAATACCAAAATTCAGATGCAAAAATTTACAAAATATTTTAAATTACTAAAATTTTGAAATTCAAAAAACAGTTCAAATTGCCAAAATTAAAAATTCAAAAATGCAAAACATATTTTATATTATTAAAATTCACAATTCAAAAATTCAATAAAATTAAGAAATTGACGAGATTACCAAAATCTACATTTCAAAAATTCATTAAATTATCATTGGATTTTCGAAAGAAATTTTAAATTACTAAGATTCAGAATGCAAAAATTCACAAAATATTTTAAATTACTGAAGTTCAAAATTAAAAAATTCACAAAATATTTTAAATAACAAAAATTCAAGAAATTTACAAAAATGTTCTAAACTACCAGAGTTCAAAAACTCACAAAAAATTTTAAATTACTAAATTTAAAATTCACAAAGTTTTCACAACTACCAAAGTTTAAAAATTCTCAAAAAATTTTAAATTACCAAATTCAAAATTCAAAAATTCACGAAGTATTTCGAAATACCAAAATTCAGATGCAAAAATTTACAAAATATTTTAAATTACTAAAATTCAAAATTCAAAAAACAGTTTAAATTACCAAAATTAAAAATTCAAAAATGCACAACATATTTTAAATTATTAAAATTCACAATTCAAAAATTCAATAAAATTAAGAAATTGCGAGATTACCAAAATCTAAATTTCAAAAATTCATTAAATTATCAAGATTCAAAAATCCGCAAAAAATTTTAAATTAATAAAAATTCAAAATGTCAAAATTCACTAAAATTCAAAATTCAAAAATTCACAAATTATTTTATTAAGCAAAAATTCAAAAAATTCTCAAAAATGTTCTAAACTACCAAAGTTCAAAAATTCACAAAAATTTTAAATTACTAAATTTAAAATTCACAAAGTATTCACAACTACCAAAGTTTAAAAATTCTCAAAAAATTTTAAATTACCAAATTCAAAATTCAAAAATTCGCAAAGTATTTCGAAATACCAAGATTCAGATGCAAAAATTTACAAAATATTTTAAATTACTAAAATTCAAAATTCAAAAAACAGTTCAAATTACCGAAATAAAAATTCAAAATTGCTCAACATATTTTAAATTACTAAAATTCACAATTCAAAAATTCAATAAAATTAAGAAATTGCAAGATTACCAAAATCTAAATTTCAAAGATTCATTAAATTATCAAGATTCAAAAATCCGCAAAAAATTTTAAATTACTAAAATTCAGAATGTCAAAATTCACAAAATATTTTATATTACTGAAGTTCAAAATTCAAAAATTCACAAAGTATTTCGGAATACCAAAATTCAGATGCAAAAATTTACAAAATATTTTAAATTACTAAAATTCAAAATTCACAAAACAGTTCAAATTACCAAAATTTAAAATTCAAAAATGCACAAAATATTTTAAATTATTAAAATTCACAATTCAAAAGTTCAATAAAATTAAGAAATTGACGAGATTACCAAAATCTAAATTTCAAAAATTCATTAAATTATCAAGATTCAAACATCCGCAAAATATTTCAAACTAATAAACTAATAATTTGAAAATTCACAAAATATTTAAAGATCTCGAGTATTGAGAAACAAGTTGTTAGGACTTGTGTCGCTTTGGATTCAACGGCCGTGGAACGAAGAACAGACGATTTCATCTCTGCCATCGTCCACGGATATTGCTTTCAAGAGCATTCCAACAGCTCTAATCGACAAAAATCGAAGACAATAGTGAAAAAGTTAAATGAGGCTAGCTTTGTAAAGATTCGGCTCCGCCAAGTACCCATGGCCTGACGAAACATCGTAGGATGGGATGGTATAGGCGGAAACGACCGATAACCTACAAGGTTCAGCATCTGCTCGTTCCATCAGACCAACCTTGCTTAGCCTAAAAATTAATAAAAAATTGTTGTCCTTTGCTCAAAGACCTAAACAAAGTTGCTCTGGATCCCTATTGAACGCCATCTTGTAGTTTAAGGCATAGTGGACTGAAAAGGTTCACCATTTTAGTCGTTGCACGAGTAATACATCCTGCCACTAACTGGACTTGTACGAGGGTTCTATCGACTGACGAAGAAGGAACATACAAGAAATTAAGAACAAACGAAAAAATAAAAATTAAACCTATATGCGTGCCTCAATCACCAAGGTCTTATATGAGCGCACACTATTATTCCACAATTCTATCTTAATTATTTATCAGATAGCGTCGATGTCACTTTAAGATGTGATATGTGGTTGAGTCTGAGCTTCACATAGTTATTAAGCTAGATTATAGTAATGTATTGCGATAGAAGAAATGTTGGTTTTCTATGACCAAGCTTGCTGTGCCTGCACAACGCAAGGTCAGAGCAGTTGCAGTTAATTTGTGCCATTGTTTCTACCTATAAGTTGCAGAATCTGCATATGTCAGCAGTAACAACGTCTACATTGTTAAGATTGTGGTTTTTCGAGCTGTTAAGATCTTCAGAGGATGTCCATCTCTCTAAATCGATTAATTTTGGAGAGAGAGACGGCAAATTTGTCTGTAAATATTTAAAGTGTAGTAACCAGTCCTTTCCTCCTAACGCCTTTTAAAGTTGGCTGTTTTATTCTTGTTCTCAATTTTAGATGTCGCATTTGAGCGAACTCTTTGTCCGTCCAAAGCATAGTTCTGGACCAATAAATTTTGTACAGGTGGATATTTATTCTAGATAGTCTGTTGCTGCAATGCCTTGTACCACTGTACCAAGGTCAAGTACCATCACATGTGTGACAAATTTGGTTACTGCAATCTTTTGTAGATTCTGGTTGTATTCCTTACTAGTTTTGATTCGAAGCGCATAGGATTCAGAAACAATAGTGCCACCTAACTATCAAACATTATGTTTATACTTGTGTTGCTGTGTTTTCATTCCGGCAAACAGAATATCATAGTAGTTTGTGGTGAAAGTTTCCACTTCAAATACTCTTGTAGATGTTCCCAATGCTATAGTTAGTTTAGTTCCTCTGAGACTTAATGCCACTATTATATCTGAGGAATGTACGTAAGTCTGAAGTTTGCTGTGAACATACACTCAAGACATAGATGAATCGCAGTGTGACCGAAAAGATTCCATTGCCTGATGTAGGTTTGAACGGTCCGAACAATTGATTCACTACCTTGTTCGTTGGGGTGGATATTCTGTTGACTAAATTTTATCTGCAATTTCCCTATTTCAGAATTCATCAAACCAAGTTTATGTCTGTTTTGATATTCTGTACTTACGCATGTGGGTCTGTGAAAGAGTTTCTAGAGATGCACTCCTGCTGGTGGTGTAGATATCGCTCGGTTTGCAGATTGAACCCATAGGATTTGTATGGTCAGATGCAGGTAACTTATGGAGTCGAACTTCAGCCGATCAACCGTCTTTCACACCGCAATATCATGCTGTACGTTTTTTATCATCTAAGTTTTCTGTTGTAGTAGGTATGAACCGATTGGTTCTTTGTCTAGTTAATTGTTCTTTGTGCTTTGTTAAAAAGTTTTCAGACTTTATTCCTATCCTCTCCAGGCTGATGTGACTCCAAGCTCCATTTGTTAATTGTGCCATACATCCCTACATTATCCTGAAGATTACATTTCTATGGAGAATTTTCAATCGGTCTGTCTGGTGTTCGTTAAGTGGAGACCTCTATCTCTCTCGCTCTCTTCAATTGGTGTTTTTTAGGTAGGTACTTCTTTTAGTTTCGCCAAACAAAATCATTAAAATACGCCAAACAAAATCATTCTATATAATCGAATGATTTTGTTTGGCGTATTTTACAATTCTAGAGTAAATCGCAAAAAACATCTAACGGAACATGAACTTATCTTTGATTTGTTTTTTGGATAGTTGTCCGAATAAATACCAGCATCGCAAGATCATTCTTAAATTTTTTTTCAGGATGGTATATGATTTTGGCCTAATGTCCTAGTTGTTTTTTACTGAGTCCATCAAGCCTGAGAATTTTTTTTCGTTGTTTCCTTGGCGCAGTCGGGAAGATAAACTATGAGTTGAGGAGGTGGAGGTTACTTCTCCTCTTTGAGTGTGCCTAGCTTTATCTCCGCTGGATATCCTCAGTACTAAGCTAGTTGCCTATTGTACTGACTTCAAGAAACAATTTTTTTCAAGAAACATTTTTTTTTAAAAAAACATTTTTTTTTTCAAGAAACAATTTTTTTTCGAGAAACATTTTTTTCGAGAAACGTTTCTTTTAAGAAGAGTAATTTCATTTCGGAAACCTTTTCTTCAACAAACAGTTTTAAGCCTTGTATTGCCGCAGCAGGGTGAGTCAGCCTTTAGTTGATTGACCATAGGATGTGATAATTCCTCGCCTCCCAGTCAATTTCAAAGTAATGGGATTAACCTGAGCCAAACCCAGGCGATCGTCAATAATGATTAGGACTGGATTGTGGAATCTAGTCGTGCTGACCTGATAACCACCACAGCTAGTTAGAACTGACGATCGCTTGTATGAAAGGTTAGATTGATTACCATTACTAGCCTTTTGTATTATTAGTATAAGTTTTTTATGTGATTCATAATTCAACTTGGATAGTATGAAGTAGTGCTGACCAATCATCGAGGCGCGATAAGAGAAATTGTAGGCCTAAATTTCTTCCAAGTTGCAACCTCGATGATAGGATCAGCCACTGCTTCACCACTGTCTAGGTCAAGCCATGAACTGGCCAAATCACCTTTTTCAGTTTAAGTTGACTGATTGTGCTTGCAGTGCCCACAGATGCTGAGATCCGTGGATGTCCCGATTAAGCCAGTGTCGGACCACCTCTGCAATCTGTGTGCGCTGTAACCACAACCAGACCAACCCCTCTTGTCTTTTAAATGCATGATAAATACCACCCACTTCTTTTTAAAGCATTTTGAGTAAAAAAAATCATAGGGAATCTTCTTCGGTGGCGGAGCGAGATCGGTCTCACGTCAAGATCACAATTAAATAAAAATAAAGAAACAATAAATTATAAAAAAAATTTTATAACGATACTTGTATAATAGAGACAAAAGTCAAAAGGCATTATTGATACAGACAAATTTGTTACTTAGACGAGAAAATTATGTTCAATTCAATACTACTCTTATTTCGGAAATTGTGGGATCATAGTATAAAATTGACAAATAGATGATTTTTAATCTAAAATTAAGATATTCATTTACACGCTTGCGGAATTATGCACTGTACTGCACAAATGATAAAATTTAATCTAATATTCTTTTCATGCATCTTAATTCTTAGCTTCTGGTTGGTATTTTGTTACCTTTTTATTCAACGTCAAATTTTAAATCTCTGCGTATATTAGAGTTTTCTTTAATATCTCGATGTTTTGGAAACATGAAAATATGCTTTAAGTATGTTCTAGAAACTAGAATGACTTTAAATTATACTAAGGAGCGGTGGCACTACCAGTTATAGTTATTCATTTTAAACTTCAATAACTTCAAGATTTAAATTTATTTTATTTACAAGACCGGAACGTCAACTAATCACAAACAACTAATAGAAGATGCGCTTAAAATTTCAGTCGCTAACTAATCCCGAAACAGCATACAAAATTCTCTTCATATTACACATATTCTGCATATTCTACATTTTCTACATTTATTAAGGTATATAATGTAGAATATTTTATTTCCGACATAAAATCCCAACTGTGCTGGTGAGTACACATGTGAGAGTTGGTTCAATATACAATACTTTGGACTATCGTCCCATGACATATATGGGGGATGGTTGTTCGTTAAACAGAGCAAAACGAATAATATGTATTATTTTTTCCAAATTCTGTAAGTTTTTGATATTATTACAAGAAGTTTTATCATTGA
This sequence comes from Diogma glabrata, assembly GCA_963693315.1. Taxonomy (NCBI): domain Eukaryota; kingdom Metazoa; phylum Arthropoda; class Insecta; order Diptera; family Cylindrotomidae; genus Diogma; species Diogma glabrata. The sequence continues at coordinate 277,542,408 of OY856188.1, read as the reverse complement.
CTAACATTTTAAAATTTCCAATAAAAAACAAGTTTTACTTACCGGATACCGAGTTTCTATGTAAATTAGTAGAGGAAATGAAAAAAAACGCCAACAGCAAAATTAAACATACCTATTCTAATAAACTGCAGCTAAGAAGGTGATTCGAAAAGTTAGACAAATTTATGCATAAGCATTAACAAAAACAACAACACAAATTATATTTTGTTTGTGACTAACAATTTGCAAAATTTTGTGTTCAATCATTGAATATAATCTATTTTAACTTTCTAATTAATTTTTTGAATGTGTTAATTATAAATAAAATTCGGTTAAAAGAATTATATTTATAATAATTGCAATTAACTGTTACTGAATTATTCTAAGAAAAACTAATTTAAATTACAATCGTTTTACATTGAGAGATAAATAATTAATTATATATGACAAGAATTATTATTTTTAATGCATGGTGGTTAGATAGACAATTAGGAGTTTCAATGTGATTTTAATTCAATAATAGTATATTGTGTTATACATTTTATACGTAGCCATATTTAATGAGTGTGAAAGTTAAGTTAAGTTAATACGAGTTAATATTATAATTTTTTGCGAATATTAATATGTAAGTTTATAGGGTTTGAACTCAAAACTTCATAATTTCAGCCAGTAACCACTCAGCCAACTAATCTATATTTCAATGAGCTACCAGACTAAAAGTTACATCCCATCTATCATGTCACGGTATACAAGAAGCCAAATTACAAAAATCAACCCGGCAACATAGCATTGTTACTTGTTAAACAAATTATTTAAATCTACGTTGTTTGTATACGTAGTGTAACCTGTTTTACCTTCCCTAACGCAAATCCTATAGATTTATGTAAAAAATTAACATAACTAAATTTAGAATTTTAATCTCCATTTAATAGTTTATACAAATGGTTTAATGTTCAAATATATAACACGCGACAGTAATTTTATAAGTTATACCAAAACAAACAATTACAAAAAGTTTTCTTAAGATTGTTACCACAGTTATTCAAGTTATGACAAATATAATGACTTTCAAAAATTGAAGACGTTTATAGTTAATTTATCTGGTGTCAGTTAACTATGATCCTTTGTTTCTTAAACTACCTATAAGCAAAGTACTTGAGGAATTACTTATTAAATATTGAACTATATATTTGGCTGTGCATTTTTTTGCCCTTTCAACTTAATTATTTATTCAATATAAACAAAATGTTCATACAATTTATACAAAGCAGTGTCGTTCAATTCCAATCAAATTATTTATTCAAAATTTTGAATTCATTTGGATAATTAAAGGCAAGAAATCTAAGCAACATATTTTGTTTGCATAAGTTAGGTGAGGTTATCGCTGATATAAAATAAAGTTCGATTAGAAATTAACCCAAAATGTTTGCTTTTAATTTTGCGTTTGCACAAATTCTTTTCAACCGAACCAGGAGTTTATCATTAGCTTAACATCTACTGATAGAAAATATCTATGTTATTGTTATCTTCACAATTATTATAATATTTTAAAATTTTAATAAATAACCTTTCATATTCAACCTCTAAATAAAACGAAAACAACACATGTACTCACATACACAAATATGTAGCAAAAAACTATACCATGTGGTGTTATTTCTTCATTTTTAATCTTATTTTTATTTACTTATTTCTTTAAAAATAAAATATTTGTATGAACAAGAAAATCAAAAAAAAAAATGTTATGATAATAATGGTCGTAGACATTAAGTCTGATTTTAAAAAGATAGAAAATAGCCATTGATATTGTGAAACAAAATATATGCTTATATTTGATGATGGGTTGACGTCATTTAATTACAGAAAAATGATTTTATAAGTTTTCTTATAGTTTCTACGATTTCATGTTGTCAGAAATCGTTTTATGTAGATATGTTTTTATGGCTGAAGAATGACCAGTGGTTGTGCGCAGCTCATACAATTTTACTTTAAAACTGAGAATATAGTAAACTTTCAAAATGGAAAAATAACTTTCAAGGACTTGATATTTGTATAAATGTACAGCGTCGAACACTTGCGAGAAGATGCGGACTCTCGGTACGGAACATATCCTTTAAGGCCTGCACGGCAAATTTCTGAATTATCCCGCGAGGACAATGATTCTCAAGAAGAACTTGAAATGTGCGCATTTAAGTCCCATCTATTGCAAATGCTTTGACAAAACCACCAAACGGCTTATATTGCAAACGAAAAGTTTAAATTTATTTACAACTATTCTTCACTATGTCACAACTATTTCTTTACGCTTATAAATAACCCAAGCTATCATGGTACCAAGGACGAGCTATTGAATCCAACCCGGATGGAACTATTAGATAGTGGGGAATCTATGAATGTCATCTGTGGTGCGTTCGCGTAAGAAATGTGAAAATGTCCCCATCTTCTTATTCGCTCCACTGCTAAAATCAAAACTCCAAATGGTACCAGCTAAAAATTTATTGAAAAAAAAAATTGAAAATTATCTTAAGTTAGTGAAGTTAATCATTGACTCCAAAGGTTCTCTTTTCGATTTACGCACGTTCGATGGACTTGTGTATAAAAAACTTATTTTCTCCTACCTTCATGGTGGAGTTGCGAAAACCCTATATCACTTACGTCGCTTTTACTTTTGGCCCCGGATGGTCACGCAAATTAAATCCTATGTTTCTCAATGTGACATTTGTAAGACTGTGACCCAAAAGCTCACGCGTCCAAGCGGTTGAACAGAAGTGACAGAAGACCATACTCGGTGGGACGTGCATCTTATTGTTAGCGAAATTGCTTGTGCTCTTCGATATTCTGTACATCAAACTTTAGGTTGTTCTCCTTATTATGCCTATTAGGATACATATGATCAGTCATGGTATACGTCTCATTCTTTACTCCGACGCTTTAAATGTCTAAACGAAAGTGGATCAAATCCTTGAGCGCCAATATCAATTCTCCAAGATTTGTTCCCGAATAAGAAGAATTAACCACTGAAACCCTTGTGCAAAACGCAGTTCACTACAATTTCCATGCCCGGGAACGTGATTTTGGTATCATCTTCCGTCGTCTTCGTATTTAGCGACGCCGAAAAGCCGCTTTGTGCCCAATTGGCTCCAAAATCAGTGAGGGCTAATGTTATCAGGTTAGTTGGTAAAACGTCTTACGAACTGGACGACATTATTTCCCGACAACGTGAAATATACCATTGCAAAGACGTTCACTCTATGCTTCCCTCTAGTTCTCATTTTATTTCATATCGTCCGAAGAGTTCCTCCATCTTTCTTTTATACTGCATTTGCAAACTTCATTCAGTCCTCAGCTCTATATTTGTATCTGGCTCTGCCAGCTCAGTCAGTAGCGCCTACGTTATCTCTGGGTTTGGGTTGCAGGCCAGCTTCTATTTCCTTTTATATTTTGTTATGATGCTCTGGGGAGTATGTAGTCAGTCAGACTTCTTCCCTTCGTCCTGTCCTGTAGTGCACAAGATATTGTTTGTCAGTCGTATTTCCATTTCCTGTTCTCTTTAGTAATATATAGCGTTATTCGTTAGTAAAAACAAAAACACATTTTTAAAATATTTCGAAGTAACATTTTGCATCTGACACTTTCAGGAAGAGATATATTCTTTCTTTCGTCTCATATTATTACTTCGGTCTGAAAGACCTAAGTATTACATTCATGAGCCAAAAGCGAATATCTTACCCCCCACTTTTTTGGCATTTCTCAACGTTTTAGGACCTACTGATTCTAAAAAAGCAAAAACATGCATGTCTATCTGCCGGCCGTCCGTCCTGCCGACCGTCATTACCTACGAAATCTAGAAAACCGGTGGAGAGATTTCAAATTTTTTTTTCTAAAAATAGGTATACTCAAGGGACAGGTCCGAAAGGACGCTGTGTTCAATAACTGTACCGGAAGTATGTCAAAAAATCATTAAGTTTGTCAAAAATAGCAAATTTTCATATTTTTGGCTTAAAAAACGTTTTAAGTGATTACGAGTAGGAACATTGAATTTGGAGAAATCTTGATGGTTGGGATTGGTATGTGAGATCAAAAACTGGATTATAGCGTTAGAATTTTGTCAAAAAAATGTTGTCAAGTGTGTCAAAAGACAGATTTTTATTTATTTTTTTACGATTTTTTGGAAAAAAAATAAAAATAATTATTTGTATGACATGAAATTTTATTATTATTATAGAGAATTATGGCATTAAAGATAAAAATCTATATGGATATCACTAGTAACAGCAACTCATGATGGATGCTTCGAATGTAAAAAACTCCGGACGTAAAATAGCCCCCTAATCAGATGTCCGGGAGGGGACTACACAACAAGCTTTTATCACTCAAACGAAATTAAAGAACAGAAAGAGATCAAAGAATATAAAACGCAAAGGAACATGGGATGCAACACCTTACTACAAGCAGGAAAACTCGAGAATCTTAAAATGGAAATGGATATACAAAAACTAAGTATACTTGGAATCTCAGAAATGAGATGGCCGGGCACCGGCGACTTATGATCTGATAATTACAGAATAATATATTCAGGAACAGAAGAAAGAAGAACAGAAATGAAAGGAGTTGGTATTATATTGGAAAAATCAAAATGGGCCATCGAGTGACAGGTTACATACAACACAGCGATCGCATAATGCTCGTAAAGCTGGATACTAAACCTAATGATACTATCATAATACAAGTATATAAGCCCACATCAAACGCTTCTGCGATGAAGAAATAGACAAACTGTATGACGAATTAAACAATTTGATTGACAAAACCAAAGGAGAGGACAATGTAATCGTCCTAGGAGATATGAATGCAAGTGTTGGTGAAAAAAAAGAAGAGACTATTGTTGGACAGTATGGGCTTGGAAACAGAAATGAGAGAGGTGATAGATCAATTGAATTTTGCTCTAGAAATAATTTTATGATTACCAACACGCATTTCAAGTATCATAAAAGAAGACGCTACACTTGGAAAGCCCCTGGAGACACTAGAAGAATGTAATTGGACTACATGTTAATAAAAAAAAGGTTTAAAAACCAAGCAAAAAATTGAAGAAGCTATTCAGGAGCCGATATTGATAGTGACCAGAACCCAGTTATAATGACTTGTGAACTCAAATTCAAAAAGCTAACAAAAAGAAAATCGAGATGTATTGACCTAGAAAAACTTAAAACACAAAGAACAAAAGCAGAATTCGAGAAGAGAACAGACAAAATACTAGAAGAAAATAGCACCAATATGACACAAGCCATTGAAGACATATGGAACAAAGTTAAAGAAGGAATGTTCAAGGCTGCTGAAGAAGTCTTAAAGAAAGAACATCAGAACAAGAGAAAGACATGGCTAAGCGGTGAGGTGCTAAAACTGATTGATGGAAGAAAAAAGTATAAAAATGCAACAAGTGATCAAGAAAAACAAGAATTTAGACGATTAAAAAACGAAGTAATCAGAAAATGCAGAAGAGACAAGGAATATTATCTGAAAGAGATCTGCGAGGAGATTGATATTAAACTCAAAGTTATCAATTTAGATAGAGCATATGGGATGGTGAAACAATTCTTTGGAGAAAAGAAAAATAAAACATATGCAATAAAAGATGACAGAGATGAACTAATGTTTGAAGAAAAACAAATAGCAAAACAATCGAAAGAATATCTCGAAAAACTCTATGGAGACGAAAACAGTTTTGAAGTGCTAGAAAAAAAAGATGAAATCGATCAAGAAAATATAGGAGCCCCAATTTTAAAAAAAAGGATTTGAAAAAAATCTAACAGCATTAAAGAATAAAAAAGCACATGATATTGATGATATACAAGCTGAACTACTCAAAAATTGTGGAGAGGAAACAAAGTCCATACTCTATCAAATGACTTGTAAAATGTATGATGAAGGAGAGATACCTGACGATTTCACCAAGTGTCTTATAACTCCGATCCCAAAAAAGCCAGAGCATAAAACTGTGATCAGTTTAGAACTTTATGCTTGGTATCTCATGCCTCTAAAATGCTCACACGAATAGTGCTGAAACGGATAGAAAGAAAGATTGAAATACTTTGACAGATGACCGATTCGGATTCAGGAGGGGGATGGGAACGAGAGAGGCAATATTAAGTCTAAGACAAGTTATAGAAAAAAGGAACAGAAAAGGAAAAGCTACTTATATATCATTTGTGAATCTGGAAAAAGCATTTGATAACCTAAAATGGAACATAATGTTCAGAATGTTAAAAAGAATTGAAGTGACATACAAAGACAGGAGAATAATTCACAGTTTATACGAAAAGAAGATAGGAGTTGTAAAATATGGAGAAACCAAAGAAGAAATGGAAATTAAAAAGGGTGTAAGACCAGGCTGTTCATTATCTCCACACCTATTCAATTTATATGTACAGAAAGCAATTAAAAATCTTAGAGACGAGAGTAGAGTGGGTATCAACGTCCATGGAGAAACAATAGACATGTTAAGGTTTGCAGATGACATTGCCATTATAACCGAGAATGAAACAGGCCTGAGAGTAATTCTAGAGAATATGAACAGAATAATGATTAACGAATATAATATGAGAATAAACAAGATGAAATCAAAGATCCTAGTCTGCAGCAGGAATACAGAACCCATCAGAACAAACGAGATTAAAATTGATAGAGAAATACTTGAAATAATGAATGAATATAAATATCTAGGGATTATAATAACAGAAGACAAAACCTGCAAGAGAGAAATAAAAAGTAGAATAGCTCAAGCCAAACAAGCATTTAACAAAAAGAAAAGTTTGTTTACATCAAGAAACATAGATTTAAATATAAGAAGAAGGCTGGTTAAAACCTAAGTATGGAGTGTTGGACTATATGGAAGCGAAACATGGACAATAAAAAAGAAAGAAAAAAACAGATTGCGAACTTTCGAAGTTTGGTGTTGGCGAAGGATATTGAAAATAAGTTGGATAGATCACATAACAAATGACGAAGTATTCAGAAGAATTGGAGAAAAAAAAAGTTTACTAGAACATTTGAAAAAGAGAAGACTGAATTTCATAGGACATGTCTTAAGACACTATGGGCTACTGTCAAGAGTGATATAAGGCATGATAGAGGAAAAAACCACAAGAGGCAGGCCGCCCCTAGAATACATCAAACAAATTCAAAAAGATGTAAATGCAACATCCTATCATGGTCTGAAGAGGAAAGCAGAGAATCGAGCTGAACGGAGAGTTGCTTCAAACCAGCGGAATGGCTGCTGACTTAAAATAAAAAAAAGTTTGTCAAAAAAATGTTGTCAAGTGTGTCAAAATAAAGATTTCAATTTATTTTTTTACACAATTTTTTGAAAAAAATAAAATTAATTATTTGTATGACATGAAATTTTATTATTATTATAGATGACAGAGTTGTGAAAGCTTGACCATTTTTGATTTTCCTGAAACTTGGCATATAAGGAGTATGGGCAAAATAAAAAATACAACTTATTTTCAAATTTTTTAAAAGTGCATAGTTTGAGCATAGGGGGCACCCCAACATGCATGAAAAATGAAAATTCTGCCAATCTGATGTAACTTTAAAATTAAATTGCTCAAGAACGGCTATACCAATTTCATCAAACTTTTTTTTGTTTGATAGATGATTAGTTAGTCCTTTGAAAAAAAAATTAATTGAATTTTTTATAATTAATTTTTAAATAAAAATATTAAAAATAACTTTTTTAAAGATGGCGCTAGGGTCGAAGATCAATTGGAATTTAATTAATTTTTTTTTTTCTGAAAATAGTTCTATCGTTACTCTAAAATATAAAAAATTAACTCAGAGGCGTTAATTTTTGTTCTTGAGATATTTAATTTTAAAGATTTTTAGTTCGATTAATATTCTAATTGTTCATTACTTTTTCGAACAAATTATATCATCAAACAATTTTAACCACTGAAGTTTGAGAAAATAATGAACAATTAGAATTTTCATCGGACTAAAAATCTTTAAAATTAAATATCTCAAGAGCACGAATTAACGCCTCTTTTTAAATTTGATATATTTTAAAGTAAGGTTAGAGGTTAGGGTTTTCAGAAAAAATTGATTAAATTCCAAATGATCTTCGACCCTAGCGCGATCTTTAAAAAAGTTTTTTTAATATTTTTATTTAAAAATTAATTAATTAATTAATTAATTTTGCCTCTATTAGTTACAAATATAGTTTCTCGTTTTTATTAGCATTGGCCTGAATCAGTAAGGTAACTCTTTGATGACTCAGCTTACTTGAGTACATATATTCGGCGCCTCCAGTTTTATCTAGCTAGGTTGAATATATTTTTTAACTGGTAGCCCTTGATTAATGTTGTTAACCTATTTCCCATGTAATCCCTTGCGGTTTTAACAGGATCACTTTTCTTTTTCCCATTAACATGCCAAAAACATAAATTTTTTATCTGTTTGAAGTAATCCAGCCATTCAACGTTCTAGATTTGATTTAATTGTATACTTTTATGTGAGAAGGACAGTGTTAATGTATTAAACTGGTTTAGAATTTTTAATATCCTTGGTGTGACGTTTTCAAGTAAAACGCAAGAAAATTGAATTATAAAAACTAATGTAAGGGACACTTAACGACAGCCAACACCGCTCCGAAATTTCAGAAGAAAATAAACATTGACACGAAATGCTTCTTTGTGAGCTACGTGTATATGTAAATTATGAGATTATTTTTTCGCCATTTTTTAATAATACAATTTAAAAGACAAAAAATTAACAGTCAAAAAATTTAAATATTTCTTAATATTATGAAAAAATAAATTTTTATATCGGTAAACCGATATGAAACAAACCCAACAAAAAATTTAAAAAAAATTTAATCATTTTTTAAATTACTAACATCAATAATTCAAAGTACCCGTTTGTTTTTTGTGTTTCTTTTCATAACAGGAAGACAATGAATGACAGGTGTAAGCAAAGTTGTAAAATATGAGTAGAACACAAAATGCAGAACCGAATATATAATAAAATTAGATGGCTCTGAAGAAAAGCAAATGAAGTGAAGCAAATTGGGAAATGGAATAAAGTTGTATCAAATCTTCTAACAGAGCTAGTTAGTCTGGTACTGCCGTCATCGTCAAATTTTCGGATTTTTTTACTTTTATGCGTTTATATTTAATAAGAAGCGGTCACAAAGTAAACATTAATTGTGTTATCTAAACATTTAATTTGAAATGTCAAAATTTGCATATTATTCTCAAATCCAACAAACAATATAAAATGCACTACCAATTTAATTAAAAAATATCTTAAATAAACTATAAATACTTATACGTATTAAAACTTCTAGGAAGAAACCTCAGCAATAAAAATTAAACGAAATGCATTCATTACTTAACTTAATTAATTAATGTCTTGCAATATCATTTCTATTAAAATAGTTTAAAAAAATTAAATAAGCTTTTAGACATTTGCTTGTGCTATGATAAATTAGATTTGATTGGTTTTAATATTAATAAAAAAAAATCAAAAGTTATTTGCGGTTTGTTGTGTGGAAACTACTAATAACACGAAGATTCTGATTTTAAAACTGTCTATTTTTATTATTTGTTTATGAATTTTAATCGTGCTTCGTTTGTTATTTATTTTCTATTTTTATTTATTTTCAGGTTAGTTTGGATTATAGCATTGGGATAGTAACTAATTTGTACAGTCTGCAAAATCGGATAGAGGTATCTAAGTTCTATTATTAAAACTGAACAACGTTGCGTTGAATTTATATTATTTAGTCAACAGTAAAAAGTTTAAAGCAAAAACTTTGCAACGATGGTGGTCAAAAACTCGTTTCTATGTCATCTGTAACAGTTTTCTATTCCGAGCACTTGTATTAGCCAGCTGATGCCCATGAAGTTGAGACAAAAAGCGAATAAAAGTTTCAATTTCAGGAGTAAGTAATATCTCTTAACTTATCCCCACCATTTTGAAAAATAGTATATTAAACACAATTTGTGCTGTACTGTTCTCAGAAAGAATTCCATATCACCAATGAATAGGGACGTTTAAATGATTTTTCGAATAGAACTTAACTCTGTCATTTAGAAAAAAATGCAAAATAACGATTGTGCTGTGTTGTCCTCGAGTCGTGCTACTCAGAAAAAAATTTCATATCATTAATGGAAAAATTTTATAACGCTAAAATCATTTTTTTGAGTAGAAGTTAACCCCTTCATTTTGGAAGAAATGTAAAACAAAGGTACTATATTGTGTTAGAGTTGTGTTGATTATGCTAATTCTACAAAAAGCTGGGACGCTAATACGATTCCTCGACCAGAAGGTATACCACCCGCTATTTTGAAAAAATTTAAAACAAAAATATTGTAGCGCCACTGGTAATACAAAATTTTTTCTGAAGAAGTTACTTAAAAAGCTTACGCTGCCATCATATTTTCTTGTACTTAAGATTTTCCATTTATAGAATTTCTTTCTAAGCAGCTAGCACAATCTTTGTATTTTATTTTTTCAAAATGACTAACTTCTGCTCAAAAAATCGTTTTAGCTTGCCAACTTTTTCAATTAGTGATATGGAACTTTCTATGTGGAGTACAACTGAGGCACAATCCAGCAAAACCTTTGTCCTTCGTTTTTTCTAAAATGGCCTATTTCTGCTCGGAAAATCGGTTTAGCGAGATTAACACTTGGTTGGTGGTACTGAGATTTTTTTTGAGTAGCACAACCAACACATTTCTAGAACAATACAGCACAATCTTTGTTTTTCATATTGTCGCAAAATGGCAACGCTGACGTCTACTCGAAAAAATCGTTTTAGCGTGCCATTTTTTTTCTATTAGAGATATGGAATTTTTTATGGGTAGCATAAGCTGCACAGCTTTAAATATAGCAGAACTTTGCTGTTTTTTTTAAATGGCGGAGCTAGCTTTTACTCGAAAAAATGGTGTTAGTTGTATAAAACTTTTCCATTATTAGAATATGATTTTTCAGAGTAACACAATCACCACAATACAGTACAACAGTACTAAGTTTACCTCAAAAAATTATTTTTGCGTTATAAAATTTTTCAATAAGTGACATGAATTTTTTTTTTCGGAGTACCACGACTCGAGAGCAATACAGCACAACCTTCGTTTTGCATTTTTTTCTAAATGGCGGAGTGAACTTCTACTTGAAAAATCGCTAAAGTGTGTCAACTTTTTCCTATTTGAGATATGGATTTTGTTATGGGTATCACAATTAGCACAACTGTGGCACAATACAGCACAACTTTTTTTCAATTTTTTTTTCAAAATTGTGGTGCTAGCTAGCTTCTATTCAAAAAAATCGTTTTAGCGTGTTTTAATTCTACCGTTGGTGGTACCGAATTTTGTAAAGAAGCTTAACCAGTACAATTCTAGCAGAATACAGCACATCTTTTGTTTCTCATTGTTCGCAAAACGTTAACGCTAACTTCTATCCGAAAAATCATTTTAGTTGGCAAACTTTTTTCTATTAGAGATATAAAATTTTTTATGGGTAGCACAACCAGCAAAACTGTGCCACAATCAAACACAACCTTTGTATTTTATTTTTTTCAAAATTTCGGTCCACTCGCATATGAATTTTCAAAAGATTCAAAAATATCTAAATTTTTACTTTTAGGTTAAATATGTAAAACAGACTGATTATATTTATAGAAAATCTGGATCGAATCAATCACATGACTCTCTAAAGCTGTATTTGTCTTTCCTTGTTTAAATGCCGTATAGTGTTCTTTAGTCTTTATTTTGATATTACTACCAGTTTGACCTAAATATTTAAAACTACAATCATCAACACTTGATTTCGTGAATACCCGAAAAATAATAAATAATTTTTTGATTTTCGAGGAAGACCTCTTTAAGTAAAATTTTTTACCGGTTGTCCTTGAAATAAGTAAACAAACTTTAAAACCTAAACTTACCTGACAGTGTAACCGTAAACTGTATTTTTTCAAGTTAACTCAAAATTTAAAAAGCAAAAAATAAGACATCATAAATAAACACTTTTGAGTAAGTTGAGTTTTGACAAAAATTTAAGAAAAAAAATCAATTTATAATTAGAATTTTTGCACGTTTTTTATTTTTCTTAAAATTGTGATTCACAAGAACTTTTCTTTTTATGTGTATGCACGACCGAATTTGTTTGTTAAATATAAACGTGGGTGGTAATTTTTAGATGATTTATAAAATAAACGAAATTTTTTGTTTGTTTTGTAATATTATAAAATGAATATATTTATATATATATTTTCATTCAAAATTTACGACTTTGATCTTCATTTTATTATAATTTGAATAGAGTACTTCTGAATTTAATGATTTTTCTTGTCACATTATTGTTCGTTCATCTGTCTCAAAGACACAGTTCTCAACTATTTGAAGATAATTTACTGTCTTTTATGTGCTTTGAAAGTTTTTGGCAGCTTGACAAACCATCTCTGACAATTACAATTATGTAAATACCTACTTGTTTTCTTTTATGATATATAAGTTTTTAGCTTATATTAAAAAAAGTAATAAAATTATTTTATCTACCAATATTATTAATGCGGTTATTTTATTTCATATTTTGAAAATTACAAAATAATATTGTGGTTAAAGTAGAATGAAATTTAAGTTTTTGGAATTTTTACAAGCTTCAATTAAATTTAGACTATTGATAGACTATCAGTTTATACAAAATATCAAACTGAATTCTGAGAAAGAAAGATGCGTAGTGCTGATGTCGTTTCTTTTTGCATGGATATTGGTATGGCACCATTTAAGATCCAGGTGATGATCGTTCATAGATTTGATTAATTTTAGATATTCAGTTCGGCTTAGATATTAGGAGTTGATGCAATTGACACAGAAAATTCACAGTTCTTTCGAGTCGTTGACGAAAATGTATAATTCTGAAAAATTATAATTTAATTGCCTGAAGAAAATTGCGAAAACCAGATGAGGTTTGATTTGGCTTTGGCTAAATGGAATCTGCCTTATTAACCTAAATTACTAAGAATATTACAAAACAAATATTTTTAAATTATCATAGTATAATATTTAACGTCATTACTTATTACTACACGTACTCCAGTGCCTGCTATTAATATATAAGTTGCCATGAGATATCGTATACCACAGACAATAGCAGTGAGATATTACTATCGAGGTATCTTAAAGGTGCTGGCAGATGAAATCTCTTCTGTCAACAGTAGCACCTTTAAACTTAGTTGTGGAAAAATTCCTTAATATTGTTGTGATCACGAATTCTGCCAGGTGACGTTTGTGGAATTGAGGAGGTTGTCAGGAAAGCGGGACTTGACAGGTCAGACAGTTAGGTTGACTGCATTACCAGCAAAGGCCGGCATTCTGATAACTCACCCTATATTCTTCATTCTCCAACTATAATATTGCCTGCTTCGCGTTACATAAGTTCTGTTTAACATATATTTAAATAATAAGTTGCAAATGTGATGAATCTTTTATCGTCCAGAGTGTAATTTTCCTAAACTCATTATTTTCTGATATCATTGTTTTCATATTTCATATTTTGTTTTCATTTTAATGTATATAACTTAATATACATTGCTATTTCAATTTTTTTTATCAAACGTAAATAAAGAAATAATGAAGTGATGACGCACCTTGTATTTAAAAAAAAAAGTATATCATATTAAACGTAATCATATTACTTTCCGTTGTAAAGTTTTTTTTTCGGTTATATATTTAAATGAGAAAAAAATGAAACAGACATATTCTCTTGCAAATGTTTTTTTTAATGCTTAATACTTCAACAAAAACTTGTTGTACGTTTCGATGATGGAATGAAAGTGACATAATGACCATGTATCAACTTTTGTCTTTTTTTAGTCTTAAAAATAGAAATAATATTTATACGAGGATATTGTTCAAATTTGAGGTTAGTTGATTTTGGATATTAAACCAAAAAATAATTAAAAATTAAAATTTTAAAGTCAGTTGGTGATTAATAATTATTAAAATTTGTTCATGGTTTTTTTCTTTTGTTTAAACCAGTTCGTTTTAGATATTCGATAATTGATATTTTTAAAAATAAAAACACACGTTAGATATTAAAGGAAATAAAAAAAAATAATCGAGATCAAGTTCGTGAGGTTAAATGATAAAATTAAAAAAAAATAAAGCCATCCCGGGTAGTGGAAAGTTAAACTCACGGTAAATAATTCGGGAATTATTTGGAACATTATAAAATTCCCTCTGAATTTGATTAATTGTGGATTACGCAGAAGGCAAATAAAAACCATATATGTGATCTGCCATTTTGCTTTTCTTGTTATAAATTTGATTTCGTTTAACATATGAAGTGTAATAAGTTAATTAATAAATCGACTCTTTATGTTAGAATCAAATCAACTCTTTATGTTAAAAAAAACTAAATTTTGTGAGCGAGATGTAATAAAATGTTTCAACCAAGAATTTGAATTGAGTTAGTCTTATTATTCGGTGCTGTTCGGTGTTGTTTGATTGCCGTAAAATAAGGAAAACAAATAAGGTTATTGTGACGTGGTTTACTCTAACGTGCATGATTGATAAAATATGGTTCTCCATTTTCGGAAAGATTGAAAGTTGTTGAGAAAGAAGGTTTTAAGTTGCCCAGTGAATGGATTGTGGGGTTCGACAACGCAGTAAAACAAAATTGATTACGAGGAGAATTTGAGTGACTATTACAATTTAACAACAAATGGCCATAATTCATCCGACCGCTTTATACATTAAATTTCTGTTAATAACGCATAAAATAATTACGACACACGAAGTTTTGGGAATTATTAATTGAGACATACAATATAAGGACGAAAGTCTCTGATGTTGTTACAGTTTGGATTAAACAAAACACCTATCAACATCAAGACAAGGTTTTTATTACATTTTTTCTTATACATATTGAGTTCTTTGAATTTTATTTTATTGTTAGAAGACCATCATGGTCTGTAGATTAATTAAATTTTATATAGAGAATTTTTTCCTGGCAAAGGCCATATTAGGTCTTTTATTTTATTTGAATTTTTAGGTTAAATCCAGGCATAACGTTGTTACATAACAACGTTATAACAATATATTTTTAAAAAGTGCCTTATGTAACCCTCTATCTGGGCTGACTTCAATCATTGAGGAAGTATGCCATTTTTGAATAAACTTGAAATCGCTTAAGACATTGAACACACAAATATTTTAAAATTACCCGCTTTCGGTTTGACTGAAGTAAATGAATTGTTGTTTGTTTCAATTTATTTAGTTATTTCAGTCAAACTAAACGCGCCCATGATTTACAAATTAACCGTACAACTTCGAAAAATGTGTTTAATTTATTTATTATGCGTTGTTTTGCATTTACATTCGATTAAAATGAAAAAAAAATTGTTCGCCTCGGTTGCAATAAAAAATTATTGGAAACGCTGATGCATAGGTCAACTTCACCACTGCTCTGGCAACAACATGTTCTGGATATATTGTGAGTTTATATCAATCAAATATTTCATTTAAAGGCTAACTATTGTTACAGAAATGTGCAAAATATCATAAAGGATTTGGTATTTGGAACCATTGTTAACTCGGTAACGACTCGTTGACGACGCTACAAAGTAAGGAGTGAAGCCAGTAGACGGATAGTAAACCATTCGCAAGACTGAGATTATCTCTTTTGAAAGGATATCCATGCTTTTTTTATCAGTATTGATATATGAACGAATGGCAGATGGTATATGGAACGGTTTCCTGTTCTGAAGTGTTGGACCTAGGGTGAATATTTTTCTGTTAATATATGCATATACGCTCTGCTACGCTAAACAGGCTGAAAACATCGTTCTCTAGGATGCGGACTATGTTAACTGCTGTTACTTCTTGAAGAGGCTCAGTCAGCAAATCGTCTGAAATGATCCAACGCAATAACAAGGTGCGCATTGGCCCACTTCGACCTTAGATCCAAAAAATGTACATATATTCTCAGGAATGGACGGAATACTTTGATTTCCTGACCCATGGGTGAGCTAATGACCCCTAATGAGAACTAAAAGTCGTCGGTATTCTTCTTTTTCCAGGTGTTTTAACCCTACCTTAGTTTGTATGTAGATGCGACCATCTGTTTCTCGAACAATAGAATCAGCATCTTAGTAAGGCCGTTGCGTTAGCTGGTTTCTTAAACTGCTCGGAGAAAATATTCAGATGCATCACAGCATCCTGTAATGACGGACTATTTCGAATTTTACTCTAAAAATAAACATTTGGTCCAACAGTTAATCCAAGGTCCAACACTAAATTGTCCAGATACAGCAATATTAATAATATTGAAGACGTTAGTTTGAATACTGAAGACATTAGTTTGTTTGCCATCTCCATTTTCTCCCTCCATATTAAACTCTTAATCCAATCCTATATTCAATTTATTCCATATCGTAATTACAACAGATGCAATGACATTATCAATTGATTTTTTCCATGAGCATATTATACCATTTCGTCTTTCCAAAACCAACATTCAATTCAAACCAAAATTCGGTTTATCATAGCCAACGTATAATTGTTTGCACATTAATATAACTGTTTGCACATTATGTACTTATAGTTTATATTTAGCTGAAAAACACTTTATCCGATAACCAAAATTTTATTTTAATATTGAATGAGCAAACAATTATGAAACACAAGAAAATTTATCTAATTATTTTTTCATTTATATTTTTATTTTAACATTTTATAAGCGAACAATTATGTAACACTAGAAAATTCATCTAAATACTTTTTTATTTAACTTTTTACTTTATCCTATGATTAAGTTTTACATAATATTTTGGATCAAACAATGTTCGATCATAAATAGGCTTTTTCAGTTTCTTTGTCTCTTTTTTATTGTATCTTTCATCGCATATAAATTAATGATTTAAATTTCAATGTATCATTATCCTACGAAACAACTTCTTTACAAACATTACATGTAATAGATCCAAACTAATATTGAGTGTAATGAACTAAAAAAAAACGTAAAAGAATTATTGACTAACTTGTAGCATACATAAAAACTTTTATGCCTGTTTCCTTCTAGAAAAATAAAACCCGATTTGCAACAAATTGGCAAATTATTAGCGAAAATCTTGATATAAGAATATTCCTACTTTTAGAGAAATATTCGAAATAGTCAATCGTTACAAAATAATAGCCGCTTATGATTTGCTAATTTGTTTTGGTTCCGGCCTTTAAATTAAAAGAAACTTAAAATCATTTATGTGTGCTACAAGTCAATCAATAATAATTTACATTTTCTTAGTTGATTGTTTTGATGCGCCACAATGCCAATTAATAATACAAATTTTTGTCTACATAAATGATAAACATGTTTGTTTGTGAAGCTTAGACATAATGACATGAGATGTAATGCAGTTGTTCAAACTTATGTGGTTGTAGAGAAGTTGTTTGGTGAGATGATATGTGTAGTGGTTGACTTGCATTATATTGATAGATATGGGAAAATTATAAGTTTTTGTGCGATGAACAGTATAGGTAAAGAAAAACAAGTAATGGAGAATCTTACTATGTATACTCGTTCAAATGTTTGATTAAAGTTATTATATTTCAACTGATTCAACTGAATAATATTCAAAGGAAAATAAACATGTATAAAATTCATAATAAAATATAATTAAATATTTCTAAATAATAATTGTGATAACAAACAACTTGATATAGTTGAAATAAAGACAATTCAAATTTGTGGTCGACATTGTTGTTAATTTTATTTTTAAATTTATTTCCATTTATTATTATTAACAACAGCTGGTCATGATTTTCATTTCAGTTTAGATGTTATAACATCAGCAAATTCAAATGATATAAAAATTCATATCGAAGTTTAGCTAAAAATTCAGATAAAAATACAAATAAATTACCTTGTGCATTAACCAGCATAAGATAAGATTTGAGAGGCATTACAAAGGTGAATGACATTACAGTAAACTGGTATAATGATCGTCCAGGTACGGTGAAGGCAGCATTCTCTCCAGAAGCGGGATCAAGTGGAATTTGCTAAAAAGCATATTTTAGATTGATGCCTGAAATAAATTGCGTTTCACCCAGTCGACTACGTAAGCTGTCGATAATTGGTATAGGATAAGCGTCCTCCTTAGTGACCTCATTTAGTTTTCTTAGATCCAGACAACACCGCGTTTTACCACTAGCCTTTCTCATCACAGGTATCGGAGAACTCCAAGACCTTTTAATTTCCTCGACTACTACTATCATGCGAACCAGTTCTTTATAAATTTCTTTCTGGACAGCTGGAGAAACAGCATAGTCACGTGATAACTCCTGAGGATGTCCTAAAAAGACGAAATATATTTAGTGATCATAGAAATAAAATTTAATCTTTTATTTTTTTAAATTTATATTAACGTGCGTATAAAAAAGTGCTACACAAATATGTTATAGTGACGTTCTTTTAGTGGCTTGGCCTTTCCTGTATCAATAAGATGAATGAAAAACATGCGTCCAAGACCTTGACGCTTAGCACACTGGAACTGGGGAATAAACTGGTGGCTGCATTCAGCTGTGAAAATTTGGGAACTGATGTTTGACATCAGAAGATGGGGCGATCTACTCAGCTTCACCTTCATTTTTACCGAACAGGTTGCACAGTTCGGCTTGGGTACGCCCTGAGTTCCGATATAGAACAACCTTTGGGAAGAAAGGGAGCAGTTAGAGTACAAGTATTTCCATGCCAGATAGTTCCAGAAATAATACTGTTCTGACAGATTGGAACAAAGAGTTAAACTAATGAGAACAGTTAAATTAATGAGATCATCCACTTGATTTGTCCGAAATATTCCCTATAACTGAAATATAAGGCTCTTTGGATGCATCAGGGCGTGAAGTAGATTGACGAGGGTCATTTCTAGGTTGTTTTTTCTCCAAAGGGTCATTATTTGGTTCGCTTGGAAGGACAATCTCTTGAACGTGGGTAAGAAACTGCTCTAAATGTTCGAGGTGATTGCGGAGATCGAAGGCTACTAGCAGGAGTTTGTGACACGCATCCATCGGAGATTTGACGAGTTCTTCTACCATGGAGCATTCCAATATACGAACCAAACTCAGTCGTATGTGAGACAGTCTGAGCTCGATAAGTTTTAAGACCTGTGTGCGTGTTCTTTCGCTGGATCAATCCTTTCCTGGAGGCCAGGAGTTTTGGAGCCCAGGAGTTAAGTTTACCCATGTATTTCTCTCTCTCGTTACGGATTTTTGAGAGCACTAGCATGAGCGTGGTAAATTCGGGCGTTGATTTTTATCGATCCAAAAATAACATGGCTGATACCTTTAAGTAATCTATCTATAACCTAAACTTCATTAATTAACTGGGTTTACGTCTTATCTCTTCCACTCTGGTTTCCACCAGTATAGCAGTACTGGTGAAGATAGAGACATATGTTATCGTGTACCATAGGGCGAATGAAGTTTAAAACCAATCCTTATAAGCTTTTCCATGCTTCGTGTAATCGTCTTTATCCGGGCGATTTGTGACGCAGGAATATGCAAGAACTTAGTAACATACTACTAATCTAATGCAATAATGGATTCAGATGTGGCTTACGTCATGTTTCCTCGTAAAATGGAACTAGATGTCCAGGAAAACAAATCTAAATGTTTGTCCCTCTGATTAGAAAACGACACATGCTCATCGTGAGGCTGGATCTGCAGAGTAAGGGTGATCGTGGGAAAATCAGCAAAAATTAACTACATGGGAACATTGGTAGGGTTAAAAATTCCTTTCACTATATCTATCACTATATATATCGCTGAAGGAAAATTGTGCTAAATTAAAATAAATAATTAACCTAACCTTACCTGAGGTTTCAAATTGACGTTTGACCACCTTCCACAACCTTTGACTGCTAACACGGCGTTACTCCGATTCTTCTGGTAATAATTAAACAAACAAATAATCTTTATTAAACGCTTAACTAAACGCTTTTCTTGAACAGACCACTGCTCTAGATATTAAAAAACTGGAAAGTTATTCCGTTTATTTTCGGTTCATTTTTGTTTATGGCATTTTTATAAAGAGGACAAAAGTTCAATCAACCTAGCTAACTTTAAATCATTTAAATCATTAGGTTGATCAGTATTGGCAACTATAAACAACTTAAATAACTTTAAAAAATTCCACGAATTTCAGCAATTAATTCAATATTTTCTCTTGTATCCCACCGCAAATAAGGCAAGACAAATAACCATTTTTTTTTCTTTTATTGATTTTGACAGATGTCACTCACAAGTCATAATCAAATTTTTGTGTTTAAATTTCAAATATATTTAATATACTCGTACACATGCTTTACTTTCTTACGATTGAACCACAGTTGTTAATAGTATTTAAAACTACCGCAATTAGTGCGTGACCTACTTGTATAACAAATAATTAACAACGATTACTGTGTGAGCTGTATTCAACTTTAACAATAAACTAAACACATTCAAATTAACGTCTTAGACAAACTGACGACTGCTTATTTTTCCGTGATGTTATGCACTACATGATTAGTTATTACGTAAACAGAGGTTTTAAATTAGTTTTTCTGTTCGGTATTCGTTCAATTTTTTGTGGAGGTTATTTACATATGGTATGTTATCGATGCCATAAGTTTGAACTTACTGTGTCGTGATATAATACACAATATTCACAAATATTTTAAATATTATTAATTTTAAAAACTTCAAAGAAAATCAAATTTCAAATCATAAACTACGTCAATCCACTTATAGAAATAGGTTAGCTTAATGAGGTTACACAGACATTCCTAACCCGACCCCAATAAACATATCTAAAAAAATCATTCAAATTGGATTGCAAGCTTAGTTGCCCTAAATCTTTAGTATCTCAGAAAAAAAATCATTAATTTTAAATTTATTTTTTTTAAATTTTTGAATGATTTGTTGCATGACAACAATTGAAACTAATTGTGAAAGATTTCAAATGAGATATTTTAATTTTATTTGAAATTCACCTTGCAAATTTAAATATGAATACATAATTTTTTTTTCTCTTAAAATAATTAAATCTGGCGGTCATGTACAACATTATCTTGTTTTTGCTAATTTATAACAAATCAATTAAATTTAAAAACTTTGATCTGGGCTGCTGAAATTAAGTTGTTGATATTTTTATAGATAAGAATGTGTAACTGTAAACTAGTTTTTGATTTATATTATCAGTGGTATAAGGCTAGACAGGCTGACCAAGAATTTGATGGTACCTGCCTTAAATCCCGGTCGGAGAGCAAAGTATTTTTCTTTATCAACCAATCAAACTGAATAAATTGATAAAACTACCAAGGTGAGAAAATTTGTTGATGGGATCAAAGCAGTTTGGAATATTGCATTCACAGGCTTCATCGCAGTTCATTTCATTTCACTTAATCCCAGTTTATTTGATTTCATTAACATGAAAATAATAGTAAATCAAAAAATTTTAAAATATTTTAAACAATATAAATTTTAATACAAAGAAAACCATTAATTTTTTATAAATTACAAAAAACTAAATTTAAATATCAGTAAACCGACATGAAACATGACAAACAAAATATTAAATATAAATAAATATAATAATTTTTTTAAATCACTAAAATTAATTATTCAAAGTGCCCGTTTGTGTTTTGTGTTTGTTTTTATTACATTCACCAAAAAATTTCTTTTGCACATAATTGTAGACGAAAATAAGATAAAATACATCAATTTAATATTACGGAAGTTTAATTTCAGAAAAAGATTAATGAAACCAGCCATTTTAGAAAATGTTATACAGCTTTTTCAATTTTTACATTCTTTTTAATTCTATGACCTATGTATATTCTTTACGCTGTAAATTTTGTTATGCTTCGTTTTTATATTATTCATAAAACACGCGGCTGACATGTTTGCATATATGTGCTAAATTGCTTTACGAATTGTGAATGGTATGATTCAGATCATGTACATGGCGTGTATAATGCAACATTAACGCACATTTCATGCCTTTTTTTCAAAAACGTTTTACGGAAAACAACTTGTACAGTATAACTATCATCTGCAAAACAATTTATTTTGTGATTTTCAACAGTTTCTTAATTTAGAAAAAATAGAGTTAGCTTCAAAACTTAGCCTTGAGGCACTGAAAAAAATTAGTAGGTAAAATAAAACATGCAACTCCATTGTACTTACTCAAAGCACATGTGGTTTAAATTTGATTAATTTTATTAACAAATATGTTTGTTAAATAATTTCAACAATACTTTCAAGCTCGTTAATTTCGTTGTTAAATGAATTTGATGAAAACCAAAATTATAAAATATAACCGAACAAGTTTAAAGATTAACGGTCTGAAAATTAGAGTAAGTAACAGTAGAAGAGTTTTGTTTTGTCATATCTTACGAAATTCAAAACCGTAAAACAATTTTGGAAAAATAAAACATGATATATACATTAATTGTGGATGATACAAAATCTTGGTGTACAAAATAAAACAGGAAGCAAAACAAAATTTATTTAATGATAATATTATTATTAAAATAATGATAATATTATTATTATTAACAAAAGAATTTTTTTTAAATATTATATAAAGTGTAAATTGATAAATTTTAAAAATTATCTATGAAAGAAATTCTATTTAGGAAATTTTGTTTTGGAAAGTAAAGAAAACAAATACAAAAAATAAACGGGCACTTTGAAAATTAACTTTAGTGATTTAAAAAAATTATTTTATTGTTTTAATATTTTTTGTTTGTCTTGTTTCTTGTCGATTTACTGATATTTAAATTTTTTTCATTTCCATTCAATAATAAAAATATGACTAAAAAATGGATTTATCATTTACAAATGCAATCACACATACACATATACATTTTCAATGTTCAACTTAAAAATACGACTTACAACTTTATTTGTCGAAATGACGTTACCAAAAACAATGGTTTAGGAAAAATTTATAACGTATTAGAAGATCCTAGTTATGAAAGTTGAATTGAATTTTTTTGCATATATTTCAATTTTGTATACATGTTTAAATGTTTAAAAAATATAATATTTAAAAAACTTTAAAATAAAGTAAACAAAAAGTGCACAAAATGAGCAAACACTAGGGCACCATGCAAATTATGTTTGTCGGAAAAGTTATGCAAATGCTTAGTAAAATAAATTAAAATCTTAAAAAATTCAAACACATTAATGTTTTTTTTGCCATTCTCAAAAAATTAAACATCAAAAATTAGCGCCCAAGTTTATAGAGTCAAGAGTTATCCGACTAGTGGGAAACTCTATATTAGAATTGGAAAAACGTAAGTAGTAGAAAGAGAGGAAAGTACCATTCTAAAGATATTACACTCTACTTCAACAGTTCTTGGTTCATATATTTTTATATATCGTATGGTTTAAAGTAATGAGATAGATCCTAAAATATTCGATTCTTCGATCTCTATATCATTTGCTTCCAATGCGTTTATAAAAACACGTTCTGGAGCATTATCGTGTCCAAATATAATCACCCTTTAAAGTTTCCATAAAATTGGTAGCCCAACTGAGGAGTGAGGCTTGTTGTTTCTCTCATAGTTCCAAAGTTCCAGGGATTTGATTAATTTTTTTGGAGTATCCTTATCGCATTTCCCGATTAAAGCAAGTTGTTTTTTGTGATATGGTGGGAATAGTAGTTCCGTCTGTTTTTCGCTCATTATTAGATAATCCTAGCATCTGGTATACGCTCAGTTGCCAAACCAACAAGGGTAGTGGGAGAGTACTGGTGTAAGCATATCTGATTCTAAAATTAAACAGACGGTTGCATCTTATTAATTTCAAGTTCACTAGATTTATATAAAACGTCTTT